>CM046866.1:39052647-39652647 GCA_025617745.1 Heliocidaris erythrogramma | reverse complement strand
ATAAATCAGATATTAAGTACATAATTTGGCACATTTTTCCTTCTTCTTTCGGTCCATTAAAGCCACAATGATAACCACCATGATGAATTTGTAATCAACAAGTAATCCAACATGTATGTCCCGTATTCTTACACTTCATTATAAAAACATTAAGGTACCATCTAATAAGTCAACAAGGCTATGAAAAGGTTCTAGGACAACTGCTACCTCTACTGGACTACTACCCCCTCCCTTAAAAGCTATACCTCTCCCCAACCATGGACTTACATGTATTACAAACAAGGTCCATGGTATAACCAAGGGGTAGGGGCCTAATCAAATTGGGGTTACTTCTCCTGATGAGTTATTTGTGGGGAAGGGCATAGTTTTCAGGATAAGATATGAACATACTACACCTTGCTTTCCCCCCCCCCCCTCTCTCTCTCTCCCCCCCCCCCTTCTGATTTACATACACAAACACTCACTTGTCAACTCTTCATTGCAATACAGATTTAGGATGAGCTCCATGTTACCATGAAATCCTCTGCTGAGAGCCACTGTAAAACCAAACACTTTCCCGCTTATGAAATGTTCGTGGATTTCGCGAATGGTTCAGATTCGTGGAAGTTTCATGCCGTAAAACGACTGAATCACAATTGACATTTTTTAACAATTTGTTTCTTGCCGTGAAAATCGCAGTCATTGACAAATCGCAAAAGTTTCATGTCACATATATTTAAAGGGATACTCAACCGCAGATTGTGGACGTTTTTATGCCGCGAGAGGGCACCGTGATCATTACCTGATCATGCTGTTGCCCCGCGGGAGCAAACTACGAACAGGCTGTTTGCAGCGCAACATGCACACTCCGTCTGAGCTCGAGCTCTCGTGCGAGATTCGGTCGGCTTTGTGCAGTTCGAAATGTAATCCCAGTGGTCCAACGGACGCGTTCGACGCACACACTTTGTGTACAAGTGAATGGGGCTTACGCAATCCTGCCTTTCCCCATGGCCGCCTGGTGGCGTATCCCTTTAACATTCGTTAGGCCTGTAGCAGAAGCAATACATGTTCCAGAGTCTGTGATTGAAGACTACTATCAATCCTACCCTGTCCAAGAAAGTTTGGTCCATGAAGTGAGTGAACAGGTGTGAGTGAGTGTGCCACCCATATACTCTGAGGTCATCTCTAACAACATACATCATCAGTCTTCCTATAAAATAACACCACTAGCAAGAATGTGTCTAGACACTTTTACATCATACACCTCCCAAAGCCTGCTCAGGCTGCAGCAAAATTACAGCAAGGGGAAGTCCACCCTGATATCAAGTTGGTTACAAAAGAAGCAGAAAAATCAAAGAAATGGATCAATGAAAGTTTGAGCAAAATCCGATAAGAAATATGAAATTATGAATTTTTGAAGTTGTATTCAATCAAACACAAATGGGCAACTCCATGACATATCTTGCAAGCTCTTCTCCCATCTGCCCTGTATTTAAAAATCATAAATTTCCATTTTTTCTAAAGAAAATATCAAACCGTACATACACCCTAGATAAAATCATTGAAAATATATTTCTAGGCCTATACCGTCGTAAATTTTTACAGAATGACTAGATGAAAATGGATGCCATGGTAGGCCTACATGTATTTCTGAATTAGTGCGTAGAAATTTGGAATCTTCTAGAAACTTGGCATGATGAGAAAGCATAGTAGGGTTATCAATTTTCTCCACCCATCTCTCTTTTCTTCCTTCATTCCTCCTCTCTCTCTCTCTCTCTCTCTCTCTCTCCCTCTGTCACTCTCTCAATCTCATCTCTTTCTCTCTCTTATTTATACCGCTTTCTCCTACTCTTTCTAATCTCTCTCTCTCTGCCGGCTTCTCTCAGACCCTGTTCTTACGATATTGGAAAGTGGATCGCGCTATCGTGAGGTGCGCCAGGGAGGTCCGCTGGCATACCGTGGGGTTCACACCTGCAGAGGGTAGCGCGATCTATCTTAGTACTCTCTGCACAGTAAACTGTGAATAGGTGCGCTCTAGATCGCGCTTTCTCTCGTGGACCACCCCCCAGAGGTGGTCCGGTTTGGGATCGCTGTGGACCTCCGTGGATCACGCCGAAACGACGTCGCCACGTTCTCACCTTAGAGGTGCCGCGATCTAGCACGCTATATCCCTTGTAATGAGAATGGGTCTCATACTCTCTCTCTCTCTCTTGTATGTTTTCATCCAATGATATGGAGCCCTAGAAGACAACAGGTGTCTAAATGAGTGAAAGATATCCACCTTCTTATCAATGTGACAGAGATAGCAGAAACCCTACTCTCATTTTTTTCTTTATATATCTAGGGTATCATGAACCAGATAATAATAGGAGCGTTGTCCTCAGAATGGGGTACATACCAGAGCGTTGTGGTAGGAAGACCTGCCCTGTTGGAATTCAAGGTGAACCGCATAGAAGATGGGATAAACTGTTGATGATTTGGAAGGTGGGCATGTACTTTCAACATCCAACTCTTTCCAGATGTTCATTTCTGTCAAATAATTTCGCATTATCTTCTGCCCTATTTTTGGTTAAGGAGTGCTTTTCTGTGGTATTTGAGAATTTTCCTGAATATCTGACAAAATGACGAAGACTGGAAGGGAGAGAAGGGAGGGGAAGGAGGGGGAGAGACAATGGTTGTTTTTCATGACTCTGGAGTAACATATGAAGTGAAAACTAAAGTATTAGAACAGCATGCATGCATATATAATGACAAGCTTGTGTATCAATATCTGATGTTTGTCAACTTTGATCATTCACTGTCTAAAGATATCATAAAATTTTTCATAAATTGTCATTTTTTGAGGAGGCATGCCACAAGGCACAGTCATGGCTCAGGGTATGAGTTATAGAATAGAATAGAATAGAATAGGATAGAATCCTACAATTGAAATTATGCATAAGCCTACATCTTAATGAAATACGTCTTCTTTTTTTTTTTACTTTTCAAAATTCAAAATTTTGCAACAAGAGACCATTCTCCTCTATGGTTAATGACAATAAAATTTGCAACATCAATTGCTAAACAAATTCTTTGTGGACAGTACATCTCTGTTAAATAATTCTATCAACAACAACAGCTAGAATAAGGGCAACTTTGTTAAGCTTCATCATTTTTTCCCCATTAGAACAAAGAAAAAGAATGGACTAGAGAAATAGCGAAGAACAAAGGTTCTACCCTGGGGACATTTGACCGTAAGGAATGGATTTCATCGAGACAAGGCTATCATTACAACTTAATATCTGACAAGCTTCAGAAATGAATAATTTGTCCTGAAATTGTATTTCTCCAGCTACATGTTAATACTAACCAGATGCTAATAATTTCATTCCTTGGTATTTGCTGACAATATTTCTTGTTCGCTATTCAGCTGGGGTCGTAGTGAACCCCTCGAGGCATCCCACTCACATGAGGTTGGTAATCCTGGTTGCCGTCGATGACGACGACACCAAGTCTGGCTGGCTGAATGGATGGCTAGGAGCAGGGCGTTGCTGAAGATGGGATGATGTGAGAAATGATGAGATGTGTTCACACATGACATTTGAGGAATGTCAAACCAGAAACTTTACCAATGAAACTTTCATCAAAGATAAAGTAGAGTTCTGGTCATGCAATTACATTGTTAAAGAAACTGTCTCAAAGCAATTGGGAAAGGTTGATCATGTCTCCATAAGAACTGTTTTCTACTTTGACCAATTAGAAATCATCAAAATGATAAGAAATTGACCCAATCTCGCTGAAGAGTACATGTACTGCACACAGAAATGAGTATATGGGACTGCACACACAAGAGGCATTAATGTTCGGCCAAACATTTCAGCTATTTCTCGTTATATTTCGAATATGACGGCATTTGAAGGGGACATTTCTAATATAATGTTCTTCCAAAGTAACATAAACAGAATGAGAAAGCATTAAGCTCACAAATCATTTTTCACCTCTGCCAGAACTCAACCTTCCCTTCAATTGTTAATGTCTCTTTAATTGTTAATGATGACAGTTTTTGAAGCGAGTAGCTTGTCATAAATTGCACAATTCTGGTGCTGCGGATTCATCACTTTTGCAGCAGGAGATTTTTACGAAACCAAGCCACTTGTCAAATTTGCAAATTTCACTCAAGTTTCTAGCACAAAAACTTTTTTCTGGTTTTACAGCAGCATGAGAATAATCCTTTATGGATCTTACCCTGCCTCTGAACACATTTGAAGGTATATTTCTCAAGCTATCTCTCAAGCTATCTCATCAAAAGTTTACAAATGAGAATTCTACTGGTAGTGGGAAGCGTACATTTTATTATTTGAGTACATTTTTGGTAATTTGAAAGTGATAAGGCTTTCATATTTTGTTATTTGGAAATTGTCAATAAAATATTTAGAACTTCCCATGTTTTTCTTGAGGAGATGGGCCTCATTTATTATATCTAAGACATTATCATATCATCTGTCACAATCCATCATTCATTATACGCTGTAACTGAATGAAGTTATTTCTGTCCTTATCATTTTTTTTCTTTGAAGGCACATTTCTTCCTTACATCTATTTACTCATGATATAGTAGAATTTAACCTTCATCCTGCAGCTGAGCAGTTTGACACGATCAATATTTTTTCTCTTTTATTGCATTCTCTAATAGCTGTCTCAAGTACTGACAGTCATCAGTATTGTAGTTATCTTTTTCAATGATAATAAAAGGCTTCATAATTATGCCCACTTGCAATGCAGCTGACTACTATTACATGTAATAATGTATAATGCAATTGCAGAAATATTATTAGTACCCTTTCTCCCATGTTCACAGGAATGAAAGCAACACCTCAATTCTGACTTAACATCATCCTGCAACTTACACTTAAAGTAAGCTTTTTATTCCATTGCATAATTCATATCAATGTCCACCCACCACTTGTCCTATAATTTCATTTCTTTCCCAGATCATTTAAATAAAATCTGAACAAGATCTTTCTCTTGCATGGTTTCAATCATAGCAATGCTATATAAATTATATACAAATGTGTTACCATTTCTCATCCTTGCCAATGTACTTACACTTATCTTTTAATGAAATACAGTCAATTTCATACACAAAACTAAGTTTGTATAACTGTTAAAATGTGATTTCCTACCAATGATGATGAAAATGAATCTTAAAATGTGCTGACAATTCAGCATGTATGTGAATGGAGCAGCCAGAATCATGTCACATCTCTTACAGGAAGCCTATATCTCTTGTGTGCTTTGCCACCTGTAAGAACTGTTTTTTCACCACTCCCAACAACCTGACAAAAATCTTATTACAATAGCAAGAGCAGAAAAGTGAAAACAATTGTGTGAAGCTTACCCTATTATCCAACCCAACAAATATGTGTGGAGGTGGAGGAAAAAGAGGGGACAGAAAATGAAAATTGAAAGTCTGACAGCGAGCTGGGGGAGAAAGCGGCGAAGGATTAGCGGAAAATAGGAAACAAATGGCAATTTGGTAATGGATGGATAATAGGACACAGATGTTCCATGAGGAGTTGCTACTGATAGTCTTCTCCAATACTGCATTGCATTGCATTATCTTAATACAATATTAAGCCAAGTAAACCTGAGTCTGGATTTTTCCAAAATAAAGAGGAGGGGTTTCCATGTCATTTAATATTTGATACTTTTCCTGTACACAGAAATGATATTGGGTCAAATTTCAACACAGATTTTCTAATTTTATTTGTAGGCGGCCTACATGCACTTTAGTCTTTTAGAGGACCAGAATAATGGGAAATTGAATTATGCCTATATTGATGATTTGTACAGTCAAACCTGCTTTAGAGACCACCTGTATAGAAAGACCACCTGTCTATAAAGACCACAATTTTTGTTTTCCTTGAAAAATGTTTCTAATTGAAATGTGTATTAAAGGAACCTGTACACAAAGACCACCTGCTCATAAAGACCACTTTTCTTGTCTCCCTTGAGCGGTCTTTACATCTGTCGTAACAGTATGGAAGTTCCATATTCATGGGAATGTTTTTCCCCTAACACAATACATCAAGTTATAATATGCCTACTATATCATAATTTGCTTCAAGTGCAAATCTTTTAAGTGTAGATTTACACTTTCTTCTCGTTGATTTCTTCCCGCGACATGCACTGGCTTTTATTATATTTTTGGACATTGTGGTAACTTTCGTCTTGTTGATTTCTTCCCGCGAGTGATGTTGAAATCACCGGCTGTCAGCCATGTTTGTTGTCTGCATGCAACAAGATCTAGCGCATGCGCGCAGCTGTGATGATAACGTCATCATGGAATACGGGAAATAGTCAGGGATGGATTTAGCACATGCGCACAAATATCAACAACAATGCAGAGCATAAAAACAACAACAGCGACATATAACCTCATTCACGGAATACGGGAAATATTCAGTGGATGGTCTGTATTTGTGACGGAGTATATGGGTAATACGCCATTTTATCAAAGACATGATTGACCAATGAGATTACAGAATTCATGATCACTAAAAGATAATAGGCTAGCTTGTCTAGTACCTCCTTGGTTCCAGTAGGAAATGGGTTAAGGTTGGGTTAAGGTTTTATCAAGGAATATAAAATAACATAATTACCATAACTGATGTGCTATTTACATACAAGCACAAAAGTAAACAGTATCCTTTTTTATTAGGTATTTTTAAAAATTCATAATAATGAGATTAAATACATTTTTTTTCCAATAAACTGTAGAATATCTGCTGGTGAGTGATATGTGGCTGGCCTTAGTGATTATTTCATCTAGCTTCGGTATTCTGTAAGTTACACCCATCATGATGTACCCACACTATTTTTGTGAGTAGTTAATAAATTCATTCCAAAATTCTTGACAAGGTAGAAACAGCCCACTCAAACTGAGTTTTACACTATCGAGAATCATCTCCAACAATGCAATTGTCTGAAACTAATTCTAAAGACAGTTTAAATAGAATTCTACAATAAATTTGTAGGCCTACTATGGTAGAAGCCTCCACACCATTTATCTTTTCTCATACAAAACCTCGAGAGGCTCATCTTTTTATCACTTTAATCAGGAAGCAGAGCAGACTTAGGCCATGAAATTGTAATATTTCAAACAAACAAAAAATACCCTGGAAAATTTAGCTCCCAAACAATATCTAATGGCCAACTTAGAAACAGTTGGAACTAAAGTGGCCAAATGGCAAGCATGGTTGAAAGGTTCCCTGCCAAATCTGGATATCTTTATGATGAAACAACAAAATATAGTATAAAGAGACCTGTATGGAGGCTAAGCTGTAATTAGAAGCAGAAAGCCTGACATCACCTGGGGGATTCCCCTTCCTCCTAAATCCAGCCTGTTGCCACCATGTCTGGCTTGCCTCACACCATTGGGACATCGCCAGGGAGGTATAAGAGAGGAAGAGTGAGGAAGAGAGATGGAGAGATGTGGAGAGACATAGGAAGAGGGATGGAGAGACGAAAAGAAATAGAGAGAAATGGGGAGATGAAGAGACATGGAAACACATGGAAAGGGATTAAGAAAGAGATGGAAAGGGGGAAATGGAGAGAGAGAGAGAGAGAGAAAGAGAGAGATGGATGGAGTCTGAAGAGCGAAAGAGGCATGGAAAGAGATGAATCTAGAGGTGAAGATGGAAAGAGATGGCACGAGAGATGGAGATTGGATGGGGGATGAGGAGAGAGAATCGAGAGAGATGTTGGAGATGGAAAGAGATAGGGGTGTAGAGAGAGAGAGAGAGAGAGATGGGAAGAGTTTCAATATGTTATAGTTGTTTGGTTGTTGTTGTTTTTTAAAAGATGTATGTAAAGTTCACTGAAAGTTGTTCCTTCTTTCAATGGAAAGTGAAAAATAAATGAAAAAATCAATAGCTACGACTCGTGTTTCGAGAGAGAATCAAGAGAGATGTTGGAGATGGAAAGAGATAGGGGTGTAGAGAGAGAGAGAAAGAGATGGGGAAGAGTTTCAATATGTTATAGTTGTTTGGTTGTTGTTGTTTTTTAAAAGATGTATGTAAAGTTCCTTCTTTCAATGGAAAGTGAAAAATAAATGAAAAAATCAATAGCTACGACTCGTGTTTCGAAACTTTAAGTTAGCGAAACTTTAATTTTTAAAGTTAACGAAACCACAAGTCCCTAACCGCAGTGAGGGTTCACACGAGCCTGAAACAATGAGCTCAAACTACAAGCCAGGCAAGCTTTGTGGTTAACCCCGGAAGTAGATACTGCCAATTGTGTGTACAGTACACATACAGATCCTGTGTTAATAATTCGCTTGAAGGGTATGACCCAGAAATTTAACATGAACAGAGAGGTTATTCCTAACCACAAGTTTGCGAAACTTATGGCCCACTTACGCCCCCCCCCCCTTGTGGTTAAGGGCTTAAACCTAAAGTTTTTGAAACCACAAGTCCATTCATATGGTTCTAAACTACAAGATAACTTCAAGTTACCTTAAAGTTTTGAAACTACAAGCGAAACTTAAAAGTTTAGCTCCCATCATGTGAATAAGACTATTGTCTAGTGGTTCAAACAATGGTGGGTCCTATCTCCGCAATGGCACTAACATCCTCTCCACAGAGGTCCACTGCCAAAGGTCCATCCTCAAATCCCTCAAACCATAGATATACTAATACATGTATATCCATGCTCAAACACTAAATAATAGGAGAATGAGAATAGAAAGGCGATGTAAACCCTATCATAAAGTTGGTTTATGCAAAAAGAGAAATGAGCTAGTAAAAGTTTGAGAAAAATCTACCAAAGCTGGATAAGTAAATAAGAAATTTACAGGTTCTTTAAAAGTTGTAATCAATCAAACATGTACATGTAATTGCAGAGTTAGATGTTATAGTGACAATGAGATTGAGAGGAGTGTGAAAATATATTAGAAACAACACAAGGTTTCCATATGCAGGATAATGCAGTTTAACTATTCTCAGTAAAACTGAAACTAAAATAAATACGTTCTTAATCCAAAATTTACAAAAATAAAAATCTGGAAGAAATCAATACTGCAGGAGAAGATTCTCTGAAAACCAAATCACGGACATTGTGAAAAAAAAAAACGAAAGCACAGTCATATTTTTATATCAAAAGAACACCCTAAACCGGAGTTCAACTACCTTCTGCCTTTTAAAAACTTTGTCAGTTTTTCGTGAAAGATTGTGAATTCAGGGTACCAGTGGTAGGCGATGGACCATCTGGTGTCAATTTGTGGATATGCTGATTGGTATTTGACCTTGGGAGCTTGAGGGGTATGTCAAGGGGTAAGTCATGCAGGTATGATGGGGTCATATTTGTTGGAGGCTGGTGAGAACAGTAACCACTCTCTGAAACTATTCACACTTTGACAAGCTGCAATAACTGTTATAAGCTACTGAAATCCTTGCATCTGATTGGTCGAGGGCAAATTTGTTGGTAAAAATAACTGACAAGACACTTGATGAAATACCCCCCAAGTATTTCTCACTCAGTTATGGTATTAAACAAGTCATGCATAACAGAATGGTGCATCTGTTATGCTTCTTCTAACTACATTAGATGACTCGGCAGAGTACAGTGTAATATTAGGGCCTGTATTTCTTTCTGGATAAAGAACAATCATGTGGCAGTTTCCCCGCTTTACCAATTGTCTTCCTTTGCAATGCCAGGAGTGTCATTCAAGACAGATATGCACGCTTTAGGCCAGCAAGTACCCCCTAATAGCTACGTTCTTACGGGACTTATGGTTTTGAAACTTTAAAAGGATACGCCACCAGGCGGCCGTGGGGAAAGTCAGGATTGCGTAAGCCCCATTCACTCGTACACAAAGTTTGTGCGTCGAACGCGTCCGTTGGACTAAGTGAGATTACATTACGCCTGCAAGAAGCAGACCGAATCTCGCACGAGAGCTCGAACTCAGGCGGAGCGTGCATGTTACGTGGCGACCAGTCTGTCCGAAGTATGCGCCCCGCGGGGCAACGGCATGATCAGGTAACGATCACGGTACCCTCTCGCGGCATAAAAACGTCCACAATCTGGGGTTGAGTATCCCTTTAAGTTAACGAAATAACAACCCACTAACAATGACAAGGGTTCACATGGGCCCCAACAACGACACTCGTTGCTCTGAGAGTGATAGTAGTTTAACATGAACAGAAAGGTTATCGTTAACAATGAGTTTGCTAATCTTAAATTTTATTCTGTCCACACAGTCCATAACTACGAGGGAGGACCCCCGGCTGCTCCTGGTTTCGGCATTAACTACAAGATCGCTTGTGGTTCTGCAACTATACGTAAACTTAAAGTTTCAAAATTACCAGTCCGTTTATACGATCTGAAACTACAAGTAACTACAAGTTAACTTAAAGTTTCGAAACTACAAGCAAAACTTTAGCCTCCTTCGTGTGAACCGGACTTATGTTATAGGTAATTTCTTTGTTATAATGTGCCTTCTCATCTTTGACAAGGTCTCATATTGGACTTTAAAACCATCTCAAGATGCGACATACTAAATGAACTGAATCCTTTTTTAATAACAAGGTCTCATGATGCTACATAAATGACAGTCTCATCAAAATCTACTGGACATCTGCAAATTCCAGCAACTTTCTTAACAATCAAACTCTCAATAGCCTGGAAATGAAGGTAGACACTGGATGAACGAAGACGTGGGAGGCGTAGACTGAAGCTTACACCACGTGACAGCTCAGAGTGAGAAGAAACATTCATTTGTTTGTTTGTGACCTTGTACTAAGCCAGAGGCCATCTCGTTAAACCTCTTCCATATGTGTGGGTCAATGGCAAGCCCTTTGTCCATCTAGGGACAGGGTCCTCACCTTAAGACTTGTTTGATCTTGGTGAGAAACAGAAGAGTTGTATCCCCAATGAAAGAAAGCATTAATTATGATAATTTGTTTACCATTCAATACTTCACAGCTTAGCTAAGCACAAAGAGTCTCTCATCAGCATTCTATCTCCATATTATCTCCAGTTAGTGCTAGATGATGCTGGGAACTTGTCAACCTGAAATATGACCTACTGTACGAAAAGAAAACAAAACAGGAACAAAAACATTTTTATAAAACTATGGTAAGAATAGACAATTAATTGCTTGATAACAACATCAGATGTTTTACTGAAGGTAAACTGTGTTGACACAATTCACAGTACTAAATAATTCATCGTTTTCAGTTTAGACTACATTCGTCAGTTTAGGCTACATTCTAATTAAATATCTGATATTATCAAACATGTAGACCTTTACTGGCCATAGAGTTAAGTGGTTTTACGTCTGAGAAATCTGCTTTAAAAAGAATTGATATTTGATCTCTTGCTACAAACCAATCTTCAGAAAATGGATGTCACAACAGATCACTACAAATCATTTAATGAATACCAAATCCTTTGATAAAGGAATGGTAGCATCCAAAGGCCTCAAAGCAGAGGTAAGACTCAGCATGGTGCCATGATAGGGGTAATGATTGGAACCCATAGGGGGAGGTTGGGGATCATCTGACACCTCTGTAACAAGAAACAGGTGCCTGTGGAATTAACTATAGAAGTCACCCACATCAGTATACTGCACTATTTAGCCCCTCAATCGATCCCATATCTAGAAACCGGTGTTGCTTGTGAGGATCAGAAAGGCGTTGATATAAATATTTCACATCCATTCCAATGTTATCTAATTTGAGAACCACAGAGGAGTAACTCCATGAAACGAAAAAGGGATTCCAGCTGGTAACTGTGGGGAAACGTAAAGATATGTGTGCATATGTGTTCGTTTCTCAGATGTGAATATTAATGTTTGGAGAACATTAAGATTTAACTTCACAATCCAACAGATGCAACATGGTCTTGAGCCCAGGCCATATTGCAAGCACTAGACCAAAGCACATCTTCCTGACTTTAATAATGACACATAAAACATAGGTTCACAATGACCTCTGAAGTTGAGCTTATAGAACAAACGAACCATTTGAAACTAGTGCCATAGGGTACAATACGAAGGGTATGGGATCTGATTCATACCAAACGGTGAATGCGGCAATGTAGGCTTGGACTGATGTATCAGCAACAGGTGCTGTACAATGATTTGAAAAGTGGGTACCATGCATTCTTTATTCTCATTGAATAAAATGTGGGGGGTACACAAGATCCCCCCCCCCCCAACTTCCACAGGTCCCTGCCATGATCATTACCAAATAATCCTCTGAACAAATGTATTAGCCTATTGGATATGTTGAAGATGGGGTTTACTGTGGTGGGGTTTACTGTGGTGGGGATATGAATCTGTACCCCTGCATTCCAATAAGGTGTCATAATCAAGAAGGGGGGGCAGGTAAGGGATCAGTTTACACCCCTGTAATAAGAAACAGGTGCCACAGGAATAGGGATTATACAGACCCATCACTGGAGACAGAGAATGCCATATTGTCCCTCTCATATCTTATTATAACCCATGCTGGGTGACAAGCTCCACGAATCTCTTCACAAGTGAATTAATAATTATAGATATGAAAGAAAAACAACACTTATCAGGGTCTAGTTCAACTTTTAAGACCAAGATTTATAACTTCTCTACAATGAAAATATCAAAATTATTACAATGAATAAATGTGTCAAACTTTTCAAAATGGTTCTCCTGACACAGTATGCCTTTGAAATATTCATTAAAAAATTACTTTAAAAAAATACATTTTGCTGATGATAACTAGGAAAGGAAAACAATTCAGTAATGAATAAACCAACGCTTTACTATCAGTATGAAATATAAATGTCAAGACTGTATTTATAAAATATTAACAAAAAGCATTGTTTTATTTGATCTAGAATCAGAAGAATAATTGACTAACCATTGGCATAAAAATTTTCTGAAAACTCACTTTTGTTTAAGATCACAGCAGGGTAATGCCTCTGGCATTAGTTCAGCAGTTGCTGACTTTTCTCAGAAACAGACCCAATCTCTTTGAAATAGAAAAATTGAATAAATTCTCCACAAAATACATTCCATTGATATTCATATGAGAGCAAATTCAATAGCAGGTGTCTGAGTTAGGTATAAAGGGGGAGCCTAGGGGTAATAAGAGCCAGGCAGCAGAGCACAACATGACCCTCTCACTTTTCATTTAATCATTCATTCCATGACAAGAAACTGTTGCGCATCACGACTCTTGAATTTCACATCACGAAATGAAATAAAAAGGCAGAATACATTTCAGGAAAGTAAGATATGACCTTTGCACTATTTTTTAAAACTTGATTAAGAATTTCTCTGGAGTATAACCTACTATTTCCATCAAAGTATCTAAACTTCAATACAAGAATTGGAAAGTTACCAAGACAAGTAAATAGACACAGTTCCTATTAAAGTATACACAAGTACATACTTGAGTGAATTGGATCTGTTATCATTGCTGTTGGGGGGTGCATATGCACAAAATATTCTACATGAGAAGAGTTTTTCACCCTCTAAATGATAATGTTGTCAGAGTCTGAGTGATAGACTAATTCAATATCCAGCTAAAACTAGATTGCAAGGGATAGTCTACATCCAGACTCTACCAATCACCTTTTCACCTGGGGGGCTCCCATATTCTATAAACCATGCTACCCCCTAGACTTATTGTTCTTGAACCATGTCATTCCCCAGGTATGGTTTTTAACCCTGAGAATTACACTGCGTAGCTCGGAAGATACAACCTATTAACAGGTCAATACAGGCAATCAAAATACCTTTGCATAAAATAAACTAAAAAGTACTTTCAACTCTAGTTTACTAAAAGTTGCTACACTGGCTAGTCCCAGTCCCATTCTTAATGATATACACAAAGAGGAAACACTGTAACAAAGTACACCACAATGTCAACAACACGAATGTCATACAAATGAATAGCATTGTAAGCATATATTAGCAGAGAAAAAAAGTTGGATATGATTCAAGAAAATAGTGCAATTAGCTGTTAAACTAATTAAAAGTGTGATAAATTTCTCACATTCAGGATTTCTAATTTGCTTATGTCATGTCATACAGCATACTTGTTATTGCTTGTAATTTAATCAAGGACCCGCTGAAAGTGGCTCAACCACGCTTTACCTCTTAATTATGTACAGTGTTATTGAAGGAACAGTATAGGCCTACTATTAAACTGCTAAATAAAAGTAGAAGGGCATTAAAGAGAAGGTTGAGTTGTAGGATAGGTGAAATATAATTTGTGAGCTTTCTCATTCCTTTTATGTCAGTTTGGAATAACATCATACATGTAGTAGAAATGTCCCCTGAGAAGGATTTCTCTTCAAATGACCTTATATTAACAATATGACGAAAAATAGCTGAAGTGTTCGGGCCGAACATTCATGCCACATCTGTGTGCAGTCCCATATACCCATTTCTGTGTGCAGTGCGTGTGCTTTTGAGTGAGTCTGTGTAGATTTCAAAACCTCACAGTATACACCAATCCTTATGTCATCTGACATAGACTTTACACCTTTCCGGCTCTAACCAGACAAACTATATATCTACAATACTATAAATCAAAAGTTATAAAAAGATATCTTCCATGCACATGAATTGGGTAACATTATCTCCAGAAAGTTTGTTTATGCGGCATAATTGAAAGATAGAAAGCTGATATTGCCTGCTGACAGCCAGAAGGGCGTAACATGGAATGAACACCCTTTTAGCTCTCAACAAGTAAAACAGAGACCTATCCATTGCTATACCATGGATCATACTGTATGTACTGCTAATGATATCAATTATAATACCTGATAAATTTTCCAGACACATGAATTATCTAACATTATAGACCCTACAAGTGGAGGTGTCGTGGTATAGTTGTTCATTCATTTGACTCTCAATCCAAGGGTTGAGGGGTCGAATCTCAGCCAAGCACTAGCGTCTTTTGGCAAGACATTTATCCACGTTTGCCACTCTCCACCCAGGTGTTAAATGGGTACCTGGCAGGATTTATTCTTTGAAATGCACTGTGCACTGATTACGTCTACCGAAGCCAGAGCCAGGGTAATACTATCCAAACCCTTTTGAAGTGCATACGGACGTTATACCATAACGTGATATGCGCTATACAAGAACGGTTTATCATCATTATTATTATTAAAAGTATGTATTGCTGATGATATCAACATTTACCATGCACTTGAATTATCTAACATTTAGCCCCTAGAAGTTTGTTTCATCACTTGCCAAACTACATATGGCTTTCGCGGGAGTTATGAATTCAAAAGGACCTTCTGCAACTAAGAGACAAATGGAGTCAGGCCTCCCTGGCAAACATCTGTTAGTCCTGTTAACCTTCTCCCACTGTTTACGCACTTCCCGTTCTGTCTGCTATCCTCATTGCAATGACACATGAGCCAGGCTCATGTTAAAGATTCTTGGGAACATGGATTTGAGAAAACAAAGAGCGGAGTAGCCATACCAGTAAAGACTCCATCTCAGATGTCTGTCATATCTCTCATCCTTCCCAATCATTATTTGGAGATAAAATACTGGGCAGCTTAGGAACAAGGGTTTACATGGTAATCTGTCCCCCATGCTGAATGTATGAACTAGATCAATAGCACGAACAAGTGAGAGATTGGTTACCAATAGTTTTCTTTCACAGGACCATTTAAAACAATAGCGTTAACAATATTGCACTCTTGCAATATTTTTGAAGGGCTTTTTTGTATTGAATAAATAGCAATGGTTTCCAATGGAATGGAAAGAACAAAGAATATATATATCTGCATAGAAGATGAGCATTATTTAAATACTTTCTGTAATCATAGTCCAAGAGTTTGGTGAAATTGTAATGATTACTATCATTAAATGAAGGTTTGTTCTCTGTGTCTTATCACAAAAATTCAATGATACATGTATTAGCAACTCATATTCCAGAACCTATCTTTGATACATGCCTGGAATATACAGATAATAAGACAACATGGAAAAAGCAGAAAAATTATAAATTTGTTGAATTGATGATTTATAAATACTTCATAAATTGTAATAAGTGCATTTTGATATTGTAGCAGTGTAGAGTTGAATAGTTTTAATAGAAGTACTATACTCAAGCCAAGAAGATCAAATTGTCACCACTTACAGAGTTGAGTATCTCCTTTGCCTTATACAAAAGCAAAAGTTTTGAGAGTTACCCACAATTGTTAAGCTGGTGCATGAGAATATTTCACATTTTATATTTAGGCCTATTATCTTCAAATTTCAACCCAAAAATTTCAGAAGACCTAGTGATACACTTCATCTCTTCTTCTCCTTCTTATTCATCCTCTACCCTTTACTCCACAGGAATGGTTTTCAATCAATACTTAAAAAGAACGTACCCATCTTACGCAAGCTTTAAATATTTGATTTCGTAGTGACTATGCCACCTGGTGGCAGAAATATTACAGACTTCCAACAAGCTTACTCCCCGGTAAGCCTATTTCAGAACTCATCTTTCTATCCGATGCTAAAGATATCAGAGACTTTTGAGATGTCCTCCCGGTATTCTGGAGCTGGTAGAGACATTAGGAGGCTTGATGATGCATTCTTGTAGGTAGGCAAATCAGGGGGATTGATGCAGCGTATGCACCAAGCGTGGGAATCCACAGAGAGGACGGGATGAAATTTCAAACGGAATGACTTTTACATGATCATCCTTCCCCTCCTCTATCTCATCTACTCCTCTCTGTATGAAATGGTCTATGTCTCTTCCCCGCTTCCTATCTCTCTCTTTAGTTTTTCTTCTTTCCATTTTATACCATCTTCTCCCATCTTACTTTTTGCCATCAACTTTTGTTTCTGTGAATTCATGAACATCTAACAGACCCTTCTACATATCAATACATGATTAGTTGAAAGCTAGAAAGGTATTCACTCTATAAAATTATACAAGTTAATAACTTCAAGGCTCTCAGCAGACAATCTTCAATTTTGTACTTTCCATTCAGTCTAATTCTTACAGTTTCTAAACATGGAGTTTCAGGGTTTAAAAAAATTCAGTATGCTAGTGAACTACTCAAGACATGATAACTTAATATTGATATTTGTTTTTAATCAGCAAACTGTACAATGTGGCCTGTCCTTGCAGTCTTTCCAAACTTGATATAATGTGGACATTCTTCAAACAGAGAATGTAGCCTTTTGATCCCTGGGTTAACCAAAGCTCATTTTGTATCTAATACCTCTTTCATACTGAGCCAATATAGCGGAATCAAAAGCACTTTGGCCAGATAACGCTTTGATGTGAAAGGGTAGTAACTCAGATATTCCGCTATGAACGTGGGAGGTCTGTGACTACTTCTAGAGGTGGTTTGAAAACGCTATCTAGCAAAAAGCAGAATTGATACCGCTTCATTTTTTTATGTGAACAGTCGCATCAAATAAAGCAGAATGAAGGGCCATAAAAAAAATGCACTGTTCGGATGACATACTTCTGCTCTGAGCATCACGCTCTATTCCGCTTCCATGAAGTAGCGGCATCATTTGCTTGAGGTGAAAGCAAAGTGATGCGAAGCGTTTCCAAGGAAGGCGGAAAGACAGCGGAATCAATTGCGGAATGGAAAGTGCTTCGGCAATCTGAAAGGGGTAACAAAATCTAAGAATCAGCACTGAAATTGCATTAATGGGCTTAGACAATGCATTTCAGCCAGGTTTCTCCCTTAACCCAGGTGTAGTAAATGGGTACTGGGTAGGAGAGAATATTTTGAATAATGCAAGCACATCAATGATACACCCTTAAAGGGTTGCAATCACAAAAAAAATATACTGCTATGTATATTAGGGGTTTCATGTCGCTATCCTGTATTCAAAATATGAGCTTCAAATGCTGATTCTATAAAGAGATATTGCAAGTTGAAATACACTCCCAATAAACAAAACAGTGACTTGTGAGGAGACTAGTTGACGCACCCATACGCGCCCGTGTAGAATAATGGCCCGCACAGAACCTAACTCGGAGTTGGCTTCCGCGCGAGGGGGTTTATGTTTTCCTTTATTTTCCTCATACTCCTTAACCGTTAACCTATAGAAGGCCAGGTAAAGTGTTTTGTGGTTGATTATATACATTCTAGCTGTACACAAATTATTTTTTAGGTGATTGGTACACTTTAATGGTAGCCTAGCTGTAACTGGTACACGTACGAGCATCATCCAAGAATCCAATAATATATCATCTGTTGAGCGTCAGAAGGGCATTATTCTATGTAAAATAAGGGGATTAAAGCCCTTCTTGCATTTAACTGACAAAATTATCATTCTGTTCTATTTATCTTACCTTGTGATTAAATGTATGATCTTGTTCACCTCTGGACCTCATTCACATCACATCTAATGCAAAAAGAGAGAAAGAATTTGAATTTTGAGATTAATACACCATCATTACATGGAAAAACAAAATAAAGAGAATGTACATGTGATACTGGTGTCATCAGTTTATAAACTAAATTTAAAGAACTTGGATGATACACTTCAATAAAATTACAAGTGAAAGATATGACAGGTAACTCATATCACACTGATTATATTTCAATAAGTTTAAATAAATGTTAATCTACACCTTTATTATTCTACACACCAACCTAAGAAAGCTTGGAAATTAAGAACTACATTTTCACTTGCAGCATACAGAAATGAGTACCCATATTGTCATTTTATCAAAAGAATATGCCTTAATCCAAACAACAAATTTGTTTCATTCATTTGGCCTAGAAAATGAGCACAGGACCTAGGCATATTCTATTCAGTAGAACACACAATATCCTTTCCTGCCTCAGGGCAGATCTAGTTTCAATTTTATTAAAAACTGTCTCTTTCTCCTAATCTTCACCTCCTTTCCTCCCCTGTCCCCATTTTTGTTTCTTCACATGGTTTCCAGGCTCTCTTCTTTTGTCAATATTTCAGCCATTGCTTTAGGTCAAAAATTGGTTGCCATGGTGATACATCTAGAAGGCCCCACCTGGTTTTCATAATAGCATCGCCTGATTAATAGACCAAACCCCAGATGTGCCTGTCTCACTCTCTCCATCTTTCTCTCTCTCTCTCTCTCTCTCTTCTTCACTCTCTCTGTCAAACACTATTACTATTTCTTTTTCTATCCACTTTCTCCCTCCCTCTCTTTCTTTCTCTGTATTTTTTCTCTTTCTCATTATTTCTTCTCTCTAACTCTCCTCTCATATTCTTTCTCTCTACATCCCCCTTCTCCCCCCTTTCACTTCCAAACCCTCTTTGTAATATTTCAACACCATAGTCTAAATACTAGTTATAAATTTTTAGAATAAATTTTCCTTGCTTTATAATTTCTATGATTCCCCTATTCTCATATATCTTGTCATATATTTCTGAAGTCAATTTTTCCAAATTCACCTCTCCAAAAAGTACTGTTTCAGAATGCTTGTTCATAATTTGTCTAACCTACTTTCATACAAGCAAATCCAATAACTAGTCTACATTGAACCCTGCAGGTGCTTGACATAGACAGTTGAGGAGCCAAGAGGCTTTTATTTTTATCAAATCTCTTCAGTTTGCATCCTAATTCACAACCTCAACTGACAGCCAGAAAGAAAAAGAGAAAGAGAAAGAGAAAGTGAGAAAAAGAAATAAAGAAAGAGACAGAGAGAGGGAAAAAGAGACAGAGAGGGAAGGAGAGAGGGAGGGAGAGATAGAGACAGAGAGAGAGGGAAAAAAGAGACACATACCCCGTTCTCATTACAAGGGATAGCATGCTCTAGCATGCTCTAGCACGCACTAGATCGCGCCACCTCTAAGGTGAGAACGCGGCGACGTCCAGTCGGCGCACTCCACGGCGCTCCTTGGCGATCCCAAACCGCACCACCTCTGGGGGTGGTCCACGAGAGATAGCGCGATCTAGAGCGCTCCTATCCCCAGTTTACTGTGCAGCGAGTGCTAAGATAGATCGCGCTACCCTCTGCAGGTGTGAACCCGCGATGTGCCGGTGGACCTCCCTGGCGCACCCCACGATGGAGCGATCCACTTTCCAATCTCGCAATGAGAATGGGGTAACACAGAGAGGGAAAGAGAGACACACACACAGAGAGGGAGAAAGAGACACACAGAGAAGGGAGAAAGACAGATAGAGGGAGAAAGAGAAAGAGAGAGAGAGAGAATAACACATGAAATATAAAGAAGGAAAGAACTAAAGGCATTGAATTACGTGATCGATTCCAAAAATTATGAAGGCAAAGAAAACACTAAATTTAAAAAATAATATCATCTTATATGTAGTATTATGACAAACTACTAGACAATAAACATGACAAAAATTTCAGGTTATTGGTATCTCTGTGAAAGTTTAAGACATGAAATAATATTACCTATGAAAAAGAAATCTTAGTATTATACTTCATAAAATGGCAGAGCCAATATATATATAATAAAGAGACTGCGAGATGAAAAGGGTTAAGAAAATATAGAAAAAGACAGAGATAATTACATGTATTAAAAGGTAATTTATAGATGCAGACAAGAAAATGAGAGAAAGCCAACAATGAAAGGTGATAAGCGAGGAATGAAAGACAGAGAGAGAAAAAGAGAGAGATGAATATGAAGTGAGGGACGACGGAAAGAGATATGAGATGTTGCACGAGAGGAGGAGGAGAGGGAGAGAGAGATAGAGTGGTGCATAGGAGGAGAGAGAGAGAGAGAGAGATAGAAGGAGGCTTTGTTATTGTCTTTGGATGTTAGGAGCAGGTGTAAGGTAGAGATATCCAATTCATTAGATAATGTTGGTCACAGGTGCAGCTAGCTTGGTGATGGGGACATTAAGGCTTATGAGGTACCCTTCTATAGTCTAGATACCACACTATAAGCACCTGGGAATTCACCTACATTACTCTTCAAAAAGATACATGAACAATATCGTCTGCTGAGCGCTAGAAGGGCATTGACTCTCGGTAAAATTATAAGAACTAACAGCTTTCTGATTCTCAGAAGATAATATGACCGTGCTCTATAACAAAACACCATACACAAAATATAGAATGCTTCATTGCAACATGCATTTCATAACAATTGCAATATCCTTTTGCCTGTTTCCATTTTAAAATCTAAACAGCAATATCTTTGAAGTCCCTTGTTTATTTTCTCAATGACTAATCTTGTTCAGCTCTTCAAAGAAAGGATCACTATTTACAGAATACTGATAATGCTTAAATTTATTTTAATAAAGGTAAATGATGTTGTTGTGATGCATCATTATGAGTAAGGCAGAATGTTCCCTGGTATACCAAACACTTAACAAATTAGGAACGAAATGTCCATCAAGTTAGGAAAAGAATATGGCTGACCTTTCTTAATTTCTGTCAATGCACATGAAAATCTAGGCATATTTTGAATATTAAGAGCCTGAAGGATGAAATTCTGTGTAATATGATACAATTTAATACCTTTCTTGCTCTACTGGCATGTTTTTTTCTGGAAGTAAGGGTAAGGGGCCTTGGATAAAGGAAGAGAACATCAATGTTGTCTTACTACTTCATACACATTCATGGTATTGTCTGTTTGGGGCGAGAAGGGCATTACCTCATATAGTGTAACACAGAGTTAACGCCCTTCTGGCTCTCAACAGACGGTATGTTGTATGATATTTGTCATGACTTGGAAGGCTCATCAAACATGGTATCCATTCCAGGTGTTCATTAAGGACCAAGGAGTAGGTCAGAAGATAATGTGAATACCAGCCATGAATGTATGGCGTGATTGCACATGAGTATCACCAAACCCTGTTTTCACAGACAAATGGTACAGATTCAGTTCCAGTTTTTGATCGATTAAGTTAAATCTAATGGTTGGATACATCAACATATATGTGCTCATAACAAGAGTATCCGATAATCAAAACTGAACGAAATATTGCTTTGGATGATAGAATATAATCAGACAAGTTTGTAATTTTCAATATGGATTCAAAAGTTCTTTGAGCGATTGCAGTTAGTATGGTCAATCAGACTCCCCCCAAATCTGAAAAATTGAAGTCACTACTAATCCAACATCTTGGAGAATATTAGTTATTATATTCCACATACTAAGAATCTTGCTGTTAGATTACTCAAAAGGTAATCACGTGATAAAACGTAGTTTTCCCCATATCAATCGACCCGAGAAGAAAAGTTTGTGACCTCGACGGAATAGTACTTACGTGTTTCGCTGATCTCTTCAGTCCATTACAGAATCACAATACGTTATCAATATTTGGGTACGCGCGAAATGAAAGTGTGTGACCTCTACGAATAGTCAATTGAAAAGTGTGTGACCTTTACAAATAGCTCCATAGGCATACTAAAATAAGCACGCATTGCCCAATCGCGCGCTTAAAATGATAAAACAATTGTGCGCACCCAGGTAGGGGTAGGGTTTATGGGGGTTAATGGTGGTTTTAACATCTTTTGTGAATTTATTTGGGCCTAAATCATAAATGTCTTTTTCGATAAGTAGAGAATAATTGTCACTCTCGTACCAGTTAAATGTTTCAGATGTGGAATATAAAGCAAATAATCACCTTTTGATTTCCTCAGCGATCTGAATGTTTACGCTATCTTTCCGAAGCTACGTGATAGTTTGTCCCATCACCTTCACCAACGGTAATTATTTGCTTAATAATCAAAGTATTGACAGAGATTAAATGGGTACCATTTCTATAGATAAAATGTGATGTTCAAATTTAAGCATATGCATTTTATTGGGTCGCATCTCTAGTCTTCATTTGATATTTTCTCTCACAAATTAAAAGATCACTAGACAAGGGATATTATCTATCCAACGGTTCTGCTAGGTGCTGTGGAACAGGGTCCATAATGGCATGCATGACATCATCGGGGACATGAATGGAATACCTTCTGACATCATTATCATCTTGAACCTAGACTTGTAAAGATCATCCTTCCCAAAGTTCTATCCAAAAGCTGTTCCATATCACAAGAATTCTTATTATTATACATGATTTTTTTTTTTCCCTTATCAAAAGGTTGACTGTTCTTCTAACAATCACAAGGGTGTTTGTTTTTTACATTGCAAAACTTCACGATAAACAACCCACAATATTCCCCCGTCAACTTACACGGGTTCAAATTTGTTCAAATTCGTATATTTATATCATTTCCAACAGAAAGAAAATACAATGGCATTATAGATATTATTACAGAAAATATGAAGAAATATATGTACATATTCATTTTTCTTGATAAGTGTACACTGTACATATAAATAACTATAATGAATTATTAAAAGAAATTCTTAATTTCTGAGGAAATGTGGGGGATCCACTAAAAAGCAGTGCTTGTAATTTGTGGATCCCCCAAAGGTTACATAATATCTCACAATATATCAAACCTAACAATATTGAAACAACACTCCATATTATGATCAAAACTAACAATACTCAAAATAAAACTCACGATTATCATCATACAACTCACAAATTCACTTATATCAACATTCACATAGCAATTTACAATGTTCACATCTTCATCAGACAGCACAGCACATTCAAAACATTAACCCCTAAGTCAAGGAAGATTTTACTTCAGTTTACGAGTCACATTAAAAATCTATCCCACAAATTTGGTAATAAGATCTAGCAGAAAGCATTACTGAGCAACAATAAATGTGTGAAGTAGCAGGTAAAAATGTTAAACCAAGGGAACATATCATTTATGATAGCCAGAAGGGCGTTTACGCCCTTCTGGCCCTCAAGAGACAATACTGTTGACTGAGACCCAGAAGGGGGCTTATACAAACATTTATGTTTATATTAATGTCCTCAGTTGACAATATTCAGTTATGTGATTGACATGGCAAATGATACTAAGCTATATGGAGTATTGCTGAACCCCCAACAAGCAATCATGATAAATAAGAATGTATGAATGATGAAACTAAGCAACTGTTCCTATGATTGCTAATAATGATGTCAAATGTTATTCTGCATCATGAGGTACAGAGGCAACATCGTATTATCTTTTGAGAGCCAAGAGGGCATTAATTCTTTGTGAAATAATGTGAGTTAATGCCCTTCTGGCTCTGAGCAAACGGCACGACTCATGGTTTGGATTGTTGGTTTGTTCTCCGTCATGAACGTACAAAGTCTGTTTGTCATTCATCATGTATCATGGCACGTCAACCCTCGAGACAATCTACACCCGTTCAACCAATCTGCTCTTCTTACCATAAGTGCATCATTAATAACGTAAAATTGATTTTCGATGGTGCTTTTCCTCATAATACAGAAATTAAGTATGTTCTGGATATTTTAAAAGAAAATCTTGTAATCAGGTCAATCCAAATATAATACACTGAGCACATGCATTTTCTACTTATTCCAGCCAGTCCCCCTTATCTAGATGCACATATGCTTAGTCAAACCTGGGAACAATTTATACACCTGGGTAGAGAGATAAAACACAGATAAAATGCCTCCATTATGAACAACTGGTGCTGTGCCACAGTTCAAACCTATATCCCTCACATCTCAAGTCAAGTATTTCAAACATTCAAATAAGATAACTTTTTCTTTTATATCTCATCTAGTACATTTCAATTAAGAACTATTAAAGGGAAATCCCACCTTAATAGCAAGTTGCTTTGAAAGAAAGAGGGAAAATCAGAGAAGCAAGATTGGTGAAGTTTGAACGAAATCAGACAAGCAGTAAGAATGTTATGAATTTTTGAAAGTTGCAATCACTATACATATGGGAATTTCAAATTGGCCGAATAGGTAATGTCACTGTGATGTATATAGCTGTGGACAACTCCTCTATTCGCTCCAACATACAAAATGACTAAAATGTCACTTTTGTGAAAATGTATTACTCAGTAGGATCTTTTTCTTTCATGAGGACCTATAACAATATGCTTTCACACAAATCATCTTATTACTAAGGTTGGATTGCCATTTAGAGAGTGTCAACTTTTTTGTGCTGATGGAAACAGAAAAGTTGATATTCCGTCAAAAGGCATCAGCCCCCTGACTAAAGGGTGCCCATATGCCTATGGAAAATTAACATGTACATTTCTTTATCTACAAGATGTACTGCATACTTCTCAAAGTACTTTCCCTTCTGGAAAAACTTCTTCCAACCGACCGACCGACCATCCCAGGAGTGCAATGATGATGCAAGACTTTGTGGAATGATGATGGGGATGACATCCTCCCTGGTGCTGATGCCATCCTCTCAAGGGGCCTGGGATTCTACTCATCATTTCATAGAATGCTAAACAATTAGGATTACGGATGGCCAACAGATGCCAGACGATAATGACATGCTCACAAACAACTGGTTGTTTACCCGGCCTTTTGTCCAGGATCATCTTCAAATCCCGATGAACTTTCCCGATGCTCAGATCTATCAGTGTCACTGGTCTAGACGCAAGTGTAGACTGCTTTAGCTTGGAGTTGGAACTATTGGTGTCACAAGTGTAGACTGGCTTTAGTTAAGAATTATAACTACCAGTGTTGCTAGTATAGAATAAAGCGTAGACCGCTTTGGGTTAAAAATTATAACTACCAATGTCACTAGTGAAGACTAAAATGTAGACTGCTTTAGTTTTGATTTAGAACTACCAGTGTCACAAGCTTAGAATGATGTGCAGAATGCTTAAGTTCTGATTTCGAACTACTTTTAGTATCAGAGTCACTTTCATAGACTAAAAATGTAAACTGCCTTAGTCCTGATTTAGAACTATCAACAGGTCCATTCACACACGCATGGAAATAGTAAGATTCGAAAGGCGATTCAAGTCTAACTCTTTTGCACCCATTCTCACTTGGGAGACATAAAACCAATTTTCACACTTCTACTGGCCAGGGTTGTCACATAGAATTGCTTTACCAGCACTCATAGAGCAGGTCAAAGATATTGGTGATTGGCTGTCTTGTACATTACCAAGCATATAGGAAATTTTTTTTAAATAACATCACAAAAGTCATTTTAGTAAGGCTGCCATCTTGATAGAATCAATGGGTATACAAAATTAAATGTAGTCAGTAACATGACAAATTAATTTGGGCGTGCCTATAACACAAAGCACTCAGTAAATAACCATAGTTCCTAAAAAAAGTAATAATGCACTACAAGTGTGATTTGAAGCAAGATCAGAATTTCACTAATCTGTGAGATTTTTTTCTTGACACTTGATTTTCAAATCTCTCTAACTGCTTTGTATATAAAAAGCTTGAAAGAAACTGAAGTACATGTAGTCTACCTCATGGGTTCAGATTACATATTAGAATTATCATTGGTGGAGAAACTTGTGTTATGTATAGGCCACCTGTAATCTCTAAAGAAATTAGGCCTATGCATCAGGCAATACAACATTTACGACTATAGTGATTCTTGTCTGCATTCATACAGCCTCTTCTCCCTTTTTATTTATTTATTTTTTATTTTTTATTTTTTTATTTTATTTTATTTTTTATTTTTTTTCGGGGGGGGGGGGGGGGGCGCATTTTGGAGGGGCCCCAGCACCCTCCACTGGCAATGCACCTCCTTTAGAAGCTTGCAAGATATTTACCATTTTTGAGACATTTCTGTAATGAGTCATATGATCTGCAGGACAATGGGACAGAAGGGATAACCCAGATGAGCTTTGACCACTGATCACATGATCCTTAATCAGTTGACCAGTCTTTCCGGTAGTCTGTCAATGTACTCTACGGTTGTGAAACACACACTGAAAACACATCACATAGACATATCTCTTAAGCTACATATCGTCTGTTTGGAGCCAGAATGGTGTAAGCTCATATCATTTGTATAGAGTTAATGCCCTTCTGGCTCCAAACAGACGATATATAAGCATCACTAGCCCATTTTTAAAGGTGCATAGGTTTTCAAACTTTGCGAAGAATTATCAAACCCCCAGACCACACTTTTTAACTATGCCAACAAGATTTGAGAAATTGAAAATTGTAATTTTACTCACACCCTCTTTAGAAATGCCCCTGATTATACAGGCATTGCTTGCGGGTATGGAAGAGGAAGAATTTTAACTTGACCTCCCCTTTGTCAAAACGATGACTGACCACTGGTTATCTAAGGTGAATGGTTTTATAAATACCACAATCTTACTAACAAATTCATTTACCAAACCAGGCAACCAACAATAGGATGCAACAACCCACTCTGTCACAACAAATGAATAAAATGCCTATCCACTGGTCTATCTAAAGCTACAAATATTCATGTGCTCACATAAATGGGTAAGTAGATTCTGTTCTTAGAACTAGGACTAAAAAATGCATATATCACACACTTTGATATTCAATTTAAGACAATAAACGTTATCTCTTTAAAAAAAAATTAGATTTGTAAATCTACTGAACAAGTTGGGAGACTCTCCTCCAACTCCTTTACAGTTTGGGAATGATCTCCCAAATTGTAACCGTACATGTAGCTACTCCACTTGACAAGACTTACATCAGTTAATCAACAAAATCGTCTCCTTTCTCATGGCAGAGCATCACCGTGAGCACGAACAGAATGCTACAACAACTGTAAAACCAAAAACTTTCGCAACATAAAACTTTCGCGAATTAATTGAATGACAGCCATCTTTGCAGCAAGAAACTTTCGCCAATCGCAATAAGTTTACGTTGTTGCAATTGTGATTTGATTATTTCGCGGCATGGAACTTTCGCGAATCTCGACCACTCACAAAATTTGTGAAAGTTTAATGCACGCAAAAATTTCTGGTTTTACAGTGCATTGGTAAAAACCATAGCCACTAACATAAAGGTCACACTTGCATCAAAAAAGCACTGTGCGTCTCATCATTTAAAATGGATTATTCATGCTCCCTGTCTACAAGAAGATCACGATCATAATAGTCCCAGCAAATCTATCAAATGACACATGTCACATGACAAAATCAATGCAGATACTGATTATTCCAACAAAAATTGCACATGCAAATCCAGCATGCTCTTGAATATATGACAAGGCAATATTCAAAAACTGTCTACTACCATTCACTTAGACTTTGATAGCAATATAGCTGAAGAGAAGTAAAAAGATAGTGGAATTGAGATGAAAGGTGAAGAGGGGGTAAGACGGGGGTAATACAGGAGTAGTATTACGAGAAGAGCAAGCTTGGGGAATAATGGCTACTCCTACAGATCAAGAAGGATATTCCATGCCCTACTTCGGGTCATGTGATCAAACGAACAAGGGTGCGGGATGTGCCCTCCAAGATACCTGGATTAATCTAATCTTGGTCTGGGGCTGAGGGACTTAATGTTATATCAGGTTGCTAGCCTAGCTTCACATGCCACTTTCAAACCTTAACTGAAACTGACCTCCTTGCATCGCCAACAGACAAGATCTACCCATCTTATAAGTTGAAGCTAAGCTAAACATGACTGGGGGTCCTCTGTCTGCACCCAGCTTTGGGCAAGAGAAAAATTAGGGCACAAATCATCCTCTCCTCTCTTCTCTCTCTCTCTCTCTCTCTCTTTCTTTCTCTTTCTTTCTCTCTCTTTCTCTCTCTTTCTTTCTCTTTCTTTCTTTCTTTCTCTCTCTCTCTCTCTCTCTCTTTCTTTCTCTTTCTTTCTCTTTCTTTCTCTCTCTTTCTTTCTTTCTTTCTCTCTCTCTCTCTCTCTCTTTCTCTCTCAGCACAATATTCCAATACAAAAATGCAGTTATTCTTAATGCCTATACATTCTTCACAGACTCATTCCATTTCATCAATGTTATTTAGTGGAGTTGAAATGTATAATCTAGCATAAAATGTGTGCGTGTGTGTGAGGGTGTGTGTGTGTGTGTGTGTAATTGAGTTTTTACAGAGTGTATCAATCAGATATGATTATTTACATCTGGGGACCGACCTTTAACGTCACCATCCGAAAGACGTGACTCAGTATCGAACCTGGGTCCGCTGAATCAGTTTATAACTGATTGTGGTATATTATGCTATCTTCATTAGATGGTAACGTAGTATCACAAAGAGGTTTCTATCTATTTCGGGGGAACAAAGTAGTGTATTTGGATGTTCATAACACAGCACAGGCATTCCTTGTTCTATACAATAATCACATAAATATCATTTAGTACAAACAAGAAGGAGTCAACTCCATATGTGGGACATATGGAGATATTGATACCAACTTCAAGAACTCATTCTCTTCTTTTAAAGTATACATGTCAGTGTTTTGTGTTCTCCTATTCTAAACTACAAGCACATTAAAAAAAAAAAATTAAAGATAGTTTAGACTAAAAAAACATTTTTCAAAACACTACTTTCATCAAGATTACTACATGGATGAAATGTTTTATAGTCCTTTTTGATCCAGCCTTTTGGAACTTATTTTCAATGAACTTAGTATTCCATAAATATTAATAAAGTCCTTTATGTAATCTTTCTTTGTTTAGATGAAGAACATACACCATGAAAAATGAAAACTACGGTAATAAACACAGTTGGGGTCAAGCTTGCTTTGATCTCATTTTAAATCAATGGGAAAATTTATTATTCTGAGGGAAATACTACCTTTTTCTCTCCAATCTGACAAGAGGTGCTCTGGGGACTACACATCTTGAAATCAACAGATTCATACCAACGGCCAAATTTCTAGAAACACCAATAAAAATAGAGAGGTACACAACTTACATGAATGGGGAACTATCAGGCAAAACATTTGCAAGGGGAATTTGTGATGGATAAATTAGAATTTGAGGAGCCTACTCTAATAAGAGATCATGCCTGACACCTTTGTTACATTGTCAGACATCCTCTCCCCTTTGAGTGAATAATTAGTAACATTTCTATGACAGTAAGGATACTCCCTCCTTAAATCCCACCCTTCTGCATTTTCTTCCACGCAATTACTAGCGTGAGAGAGAGAGAGGTATTCTCTGAAGACAGAGATTCCATCAATATGCCCTACTATCTCTCTTCCTCTGTCAATCTCATAGAAATTGATTGGAAACAAAATTTTCAAGAAATTGTTGTATCATCTTCTCTTTCTTCTCCAACAAGATATTACCTGCCTTGGGGAGCAAAAAACACTATCCAAAAAAAAAATACATTATTCAATTTCCTCTGTCACCTCTTCTTCCATCTCTCTACTCTTTTCTCTCTGTCTCTCTTTTCCTCACTTGCTCGCCCCCGGAATCCCTCGTGCACAAATCTCTGGTTGCGTGGTAGACTGTGCGGTGACGGTGCGACACTCGCGGGCTCACCAGCGTCGCTAATAACCCAACGCCAGTCCCGGTATGTGCAGCTGGACAGCTGTTGTTTGCCAACGTTCAATGGCTTATCAGCAGAAGCATCCCAAAATAAAGGCTCTGTTTCCACTCTCACCATCTTTATTCTACTCTTGCACAGGTTAGTATTATTTCGTCCTTGAGTTGTCTCTTTCATTTACATTTTAATACCAAAATCATTACGTGACTCTCCATGATAGCTGTAAAAACGAGGCACTAGGTATGAAACTGAAATGTATGCAGTTGGAGCTTCACTAGACATTGACAAAAATTAAAATCCTTTATGCTTCATATCATGCTGAATACTAATAAATATTCAAAATAATTCAATCAAGGAGAAACAAACAAAACTGATATAACTGATAGCATACTGCATCAAAAAAATACATTCCTCCATTCCACTTCAATCTAATTCCACACAGTTTATGCTAATTAAAAATGTTTATCATTTTCTCTACGGGTATATATATTCCAAACCCATTTGATTAGTCTGTTTCCTTGTTATTATACAGGTATATCAATCTGCACAGTATCTAAACAATTCTCGTTATTACCAATCAACTTAAAACCCATTTTTTTATATAGAAGTTAGAATCCTCCCTGCTTAATTCTTTGCACAAAGTACTCAACAAAATACAGGATATTCCAAGACACAATTCTCAACATCCAGAATTTTTGGTTTAAATTTAATAGTCATATAGGCCTAATGACTGTACTGTCTACACAGGGATGAATATCCAGATTATCTTTAATCTTGATTGGTTATCTAGTCTAAACACTGCTTTGAGACCGAAGGGCAAGGCAGGTGTATGAGGGCCTAGCAGCGTGAAACATTGATTCTCATCGCATGCCATTAAATGAAGAAGAGGCTCGCAAACGGGCACAGAGCCAGCCAATGTTCAATGTGCCTTGGATTCTTCAATACAACCTTTATGAGGTGATCTAATTCTTACTGAGTAGAACATTTCATTTTTCCCTCCTCTTTTATTAGTTGGGCTACAAAATGTATCAAAAATACTTTTTTGCACTTCAGTGACTTCACTTACTTTTTTTTCTATCATACCAATAGAAAGCTATAGAATTCTAATACAGAAATGGTTTGTTTTTTTTGGCCGTTATTCATTTCTGCTCTCATTCACAATAATTTCTCCTCCCTCTTCATACCCTTTTCTCTTCCTCCCCTACACTGACTCCACACTGACTCCACACTGAATCCAAACTGACTCCACACTGACTCCAAACTGACTCCACACTGACTCCAAACTGACTCCACACTGAATCCAAACTGACTCCACACTGACTCCAAACTGACTCCACACTGACTCCACACTGACTCCACACTGACTCCACACTGACTCCACACTGACTCCACACTGACTCCACACTGACTCTACACTGACTCCACACCGACTCCACACTGACTCCACATCGACTCCACACTGACTCCACACTGAATCCAAACTGACTCCACACTGACTCCACACTGAATCCGCACTGACTCCACATCGACTCCACACTGAATCCAAACTGACTCTACACTGACCCCAAACTGACTCCACACAGACTCCAAACCGATCAATTCTTGACCATTCGGAGTATTTTAATTTTTTGATCAGTCTCTTGTTGGTCTGGGTTTGGTCTTGTTGGTTGACTCGAGTAATAAATCTCACCTGGTTTGTTTTTATTAATCATTTCTTCTGTTTACGCAATGTCTTTCTTGAATAAAATGGAAAAAATAAATCATTTATCTTCTTTTAACAATGAATGATCGAGGGTATACCACAGTTTTATTTTAATGTAAGATCAATTCCTTCTGTTCCTCATGAAATATGTGGATCTAATGCGAGTATTCATGATCAATTTATCATCAAAAGAACAGAATAAATGCAGATTTTGATGGATATCTTGTATAATGAGCCTCTTTTCATGTGTTTCCTTCAAAATCATTGGCACCTGCACACATTACTGAGTACTATGCTTCTCTGTTCACCAGATTAGTTTCAACGGCCATCTAATTTTCAGGGTTTATTTTCAACATGGCCGGAAGCAAGGTATCAATCTAATGATATGCAAATAAGGTGTCAGTGAACTGAGCTAATATACTATAAGCCGACACTAATCATCTGCCAACTTTCAACTTTTACTTTTCCTCTTGGACACACAAATATGCTAATCTATGTGCTTCTGTGTTTTTTTATGATTTGACCCTATGGTACTTGTGGAATGAACAACCCAATTAATTGGTTTTTATAAATTTTTCTTCATTTTTTTTAAAGCCTTGTGTATTGCTATGGGGATAGTATCATTGCAAATTCATGTAAATGAAGTTAGCAATATAGGAGATCTACATGATAATGGCATCGGTTAATGGAAACGGGTAACTTAATTCTCTAATATCACACTATACTTTTTCATCTCCCTTATTTTACCACCCACTCTCTCTTTCCTACCCTCTCTCTGCCTTTATTCTCTCTTTATCTTTTTTTCCACATCTATCTCTTTTACAGTATTCTCTTCTACTTTATCTTTCTCTATTTCTTTCTTTCTCCCTCACTATTCCTTAGTCCTCTCTTTTTCTCTCTATACCTCCATTCCTATCTATATGAGGGAGATTTGAGCATTGACGACAAGACAGTATCGATCGGCTATTTCCACGGCAGGTGAAAGCAAGAGGGAGAAGGTACGATTGAATGACGGAACAAATGAATCCAACTGTCAAAACTCATCCAGTGGAGGTAGACAGGGGTCGTCAGGGGAAACAGGATGCCCACCGCACCTGCAGCTGAAGCTGGAGGCTGGGAGAGGGAAGAGATGAGCATGATGATGATTATGATGATGATGACGACACAGGATTGGGGTAAACATGACTCTGATAAGATGATGCTAGTGATGAGCTGGGGCCTGGGAGAGAAGGAAGAGATGAGGAGGAGGAGGAGGATGAAGATGATGATGAAGATGATGAAGATGATGCAGGCTCCGAGGTGAAGATGCTGCTGATGATAATAATGAAGATGATAATGATCATGAGCTGGAGGCTGGGAGAGATGAGAGAAGAGAGATGAGGAGGAGGAGGAGGAGGAGGAGGAGGAGGAGGATGGAGGAGGAGGAGAAGGATGATGCAGGCTAGGAGGTGAAGATGACACTGATGATAATAAAGATGATCACGGTGATGAACTGAGGGCTAAGAGATAAGAGAGATAAGGATAATGATAATTATCATGATGAACTGAAGGCTGGGAGAGGAGAGAGAGAGATGAGAAGGGGGAGGATGATGATGCATGCATGCATGCATCATGAGGTAAATATGCTCCTGCTGCTGCTGATTATGATGATAATGAAGATAATGGTGATGATCTGGAGGAAGAGGAGGATGCATGCGTGGAGGTGAAGATGCTCCTGCGGTAATGATGGTTTCTAGGACATGAACAATTTTACAGTTACGGTGAAGAAAGTGGGGTTTTGTCATTACGGTAGCTGTTTTATGTTAGCAATGTTATTAGTGGTGTGGTGATGATGGTGGTGATGATGATAATGATGATAATAATGAATATAGCAACTAAGGAATGAAAATGCGAAAAAGTGAGAACACCACTGATAGTGGTGGTAATAGCTTATAATTATGATGGTCATTTCAATTACAAAATACAAGTAAGGGTTGAAATATTTAAAAGCTAATATCAATATTGACCATTGTAGTAGTTGTTTAAATCACAGAGCAGTCAATCAAACTAGTTTGAGTTTTAAATTGAGTTTTAAATCAAACATTAGTGACAGTGTAAAAAAGAAATATTGATAAGAAAGATCATTTTTACAGTACATGTACTTATGTGAATCTAATAGTTTTTTAGTCAAGTTAATACAAAAGACTTTTTTATATATAGAGAGAGAGAGAGAGATAGAGAGAGAGAGAGAGAGAGAGAATGAGTACACCATACTTCAAACACTGAAATCAAATCAAACTGAACAGCTTTATAAGTAAATGTAAAGCTCACAGAAAAAAAGAAATGTACAAAATACACTTGAATACAGCCCATGCAGCACTGAAAACTCTTACTCTCTCCTATTCGATTACCAGCTAGAGAGCAGGTGCTATCCAGACTACGCCATGTTTGTGTTCTGTGACATATTTAGCCCGACTTCCTGGATCTATTCTGGTCCATCTTTACCTCTGGCTCTCTCTTTCTATGCACTCTTTTACAATCATGATAATTGACATGAAAGAGAGGCAGGTGACTCTTATCATCCTTTATGTCTCTCCCCCTCTCTCATAATGAAACAAAGATACTGTTTTTTATCAATGTTGTATTTCTCTTGTTAGCCTTTAGTCCCATTCATTCATTCTAAGCCCCATGGCTTACGGGGCTATTATGCAGTTATCTCTCTTAGGTAGGCAGGTATTAGAAAATCCATGTGTAGGAATTATGACTAGCTATCATATTATCTGCTTTTTAAGCATTTTTATCTATATTTCCTATTTAAATTGACAATGAAAATGGCCTCACATAATTTTTGGAGACACTTAGTTGAGAAAACCACTTTGAAGGTCATCGTTTTCTCTACATCATGCCACAACATTGAATGAAATTTATTGATTAACAAGGTATTACTTTACCCTAAAGGTTCTTTCAAATATGAAGCAGTAAACCACTTTAAAAAAAAACGTAGGGGTTTTTTAGCGTATTGCATTTCAAATTTCTCTATCTTTTAACACAGATAAGTGACTACATGTAAATACCTTTGCTCCACACCAACTCCAAACTGACAGATTATTGGCCATTTGGTGAAAGGTCATTTTTTTGTTCTATCTGTTGCTGGTCTGGTCCGGTGTCTGTGTCATTTGTGTGACTCTGGTATAATGCAGAATTGTTGCAATGCTATTTGTAATGTGTGAATTATTAGAGTGTGCTAAGATATGCTGCATGCACAGTATATTGTCATCTAATTATATGGTAATAACTTGGTCATAGGTCATGTTTCTTGCCAAGATGTCTCACACTGTATGCACAGGAAACATGGTTCAAATCACAAATGCTAAGAATCATGCTAAAAACAAGATGACTGCAACTGTGTCTCCTATATTCCTCTGCATAAATTCAGTTGATGGCTCAAACTGTTCTTGAAATATTGTGATAACTAGAAAACAAAGCCTACAATTGCATATTAATCGACCTCCTTGACATTTAACCTCTTTGACATTTGACCTTACACCTTATAACCCCAAAATCTGATCATTTTATCTCCTCCTAGTCATGATTACAAAATAGTCGAGATATAAAAAAGCTATAAAAAAACATTAATTTCTCATATAATGACCTCTATGACCTGTCACCTTTGACCTAAAAAAAATCTAATCAGTTGTCTCACTATGGTGATGCATACTAGTTCCAAGTTTGAAGTGAATGGCTCAAATTGTTCAAGAGTGTTAAGGCAAAAACCTGGAATTTCATGGTAAATGACTTCCATGACCTTTGGCATATATTTGCCAAAATCTAATCAGATCGTCTTCCAATTGTGATACATACTAGCACCAAGTTTGAAGTTATGGATCAAATGGTTCTTGAGTTATCGCGAGAAGAGTCCAACACCTGAAGTTTCAGAAATTGACCTCTGTGACCTTCGACCTTTGACCTACGTACCACAAAATCTGACCTGGGCCCTCTTGTATATAATGTTGCGTTTAAACGCAAGTCAAAAAATTAAACACAATTTTTTGAACCAATCAGGATCGCCTATCTGGGACTGGCGTTTAATATGGCGTTTTTATGCAAGAGGGCCCAGATCATCTTGCTATGGTAGTACATACTAGCACCAAGTTTGAAGCTCATACATGTAACTCATATGGTTCTTGAGTTATCGCGAAAACAAGAAAGTAGAACGGAGAGACAGAGGGACGGATGGGCAACCAAAAAACACAATCGGAGGCATAAAAAGACACATTTAGTTACCTTCTCACCAGAGACCTTACACTTTATTCCCTTACATCTCCCCCCCCCCCCCCCCCCATCTCTCTCTCTCCCTCCCTCTCATTCTCTCTCTCCCTCTCTCTCTTTCTCATTTTGCTTCCTATATTTACTCTTTTCCCAGTTTCTTTCTCCTGTATGCCTCCCCCCCCCCCCCCCCCACTAAAAAGATGATCTTGGACTCTCTGCAACTATACACAAATGATAATGATGTATTAGATTCAATCTAATTTTCAATTTCATTTATTTTATCATTACACCAAAACATAATTTCAATACATGACATCAACCAAAAAGTGATGTGCTTGAAATTCTTCCCTGTCCCCTCACCTTCCCTTTTCTCTTCCTCCTCCAAAAATACAATCTCTACATCTTCTCTTCCTTTTTGTTCAGATGGATCCTTAGCAATAACCCAGGTCTCATACCCCTACTTACACCCCTGCATATACCCCCCCCCCCCCAAACCCTCTTCTGTGTATCTCTCTGTGTCTCTGTTGTCTCTCTGTCTCCCATTCTCTTTAATTCCCATCTCTTGTTTCTTCCCACTCCCCTTATCCTCTCACTCTCTCACTTCCTCAACATTTCCTCTCTTCCCCACTTAATCCACTTCTCCATTTATCATCTCTTCGCCTCTCCTTTCCTCCCTCTACATAGGCTAAATGTAATTTCACTTCCTCTTCCTTATCACTGTCATCCTGTAACATTCATCTCTTTCTCCTTGAAACTCTTTCACTCTCTCTTCCCTAGCTGTCTTGCCATTCACCCCCTCACTTTCACACACTATCCCTCTCCTTGAGCTCCCCTTACTCATTCCGTCCACTTTCTCCCCCTCTCTCCCTTTCTTCCATCTTCTCTTCTCTATTTATCTGCTCCCATCTTCCTTACTCCCACCTTCCTCACTCCTCTCTTTACTTCTCCACTCTTTCCATTTCCTTCCTCTTCTCTTCTCATCTCTCACTCATTTCCCCCTCCCAAGAATCCCTGGATCCCACCAGCCAATAGAGTGTGCGTGATACATCGCTCTCCACGGCCGTCGTAATCAGACACTGTCGGTGCGAAGCGGATCCTCCATCAGCCGTCGCAGGTGCTATCGGGGCGACGCTCCACGATGCCGTGTAACCTGAGCGACGAGTTATGACAGTTGTCTCTCGATCGCTCCGTCATTCAATCTCGTTCCCCGACGCGCTACACCTGCCTACAAATTCTTTCAATCAATAACTCATTCTGCCTGGTGAGATGGGGTATGACAAGGACTGATTGCTTACTTTCAGTCAGGGAGGGGTAATGGGGAGGCTACTGAAGGGGGGGGGGGAGGGGGTGGCTACCGAGGGTGGGAGGGGGAAGGACGAACCCATGGGAAAAACAGACACTACTTGCAGACAACTACAAATGCTTACCAGTTCTCTCTTACTCACACACACACTCTCTCTCTCTCTCTCTCTGTTCCTTCTCCACCTCTCTCCCCTGCTTCGTCCACATCTACTGTAGAAAGCAAATTCATTACAATCTAACGCTGGGCCCTGTTTCATAAAACTTGTCATCAGTGACAACTTGCAATAACTGTTATAAGCTACTGAAATCCTTGCATCTGATTGGCTGAGAGCAAATTTGATGGTAAAAATCACCGACAAGACACTTGATGAAACGCCCCCCTGATAATGATAAGAAACCACAATAATCCAATACAATTATCTCTGTCTTATATGCAATTTCCAGAGTCAAATACACTACACATACGCTCTATATCAAGAACTAGAACACTGGTTTTATATCAATATTCCAAGCTTTACAAGTTTGAGGTCTAGATGTTTTTCATGTTATGATCAAGTTTAAAATAACATGAATTTTATATAGTACCTGATAGTTGTGTTTCAGGTTACAAGGTACAAGTAAAATAGAAATGATGGTTCTCACTGTATATCAATCAATCAAACATGAGTGTTGTTTCATTTTTCAAATTGAAAAGTGTTAAAGAGGAGAAAAATCAATGTGAGTAGTACTATTATGATTCGCTATATTTTCCTCTTTTTTTCTATTTCCTTTCCATTTGATTGTTAATTTTCTTTATAGCAATGCTTTGTATTGTAAAACAAAATATTTGATGTCAATGTAGTTTCTTAGTAAAATACCCAAAAATACAAAACGTAACAAGTGAAAATATGTATTAAAGGAAAAATTACATAAATTCAAGGCAGCAGGCTTGACTGTTTTCAAAGAAAAAATAAAAGTATTTAAGAAAAGATGCTTCTAGAATGAAAAGCCTTAATATTGTTGTAGTTATTTCTAGTTTTATCTTTAGGCATCAAATAAAAATAGAATAATTTAAGAATATCTCTGTACTATTGTGCAGCCAATTTCCTAAAGGAAATGTGCCGTGGACTGCATCCGAAAGCAGCAAGATCTACCAAGAACTATTTTTGCACAAAACATCTGCTTTCCGACTTAAGGATTTGCTTTGATAACTTTAAGGCTACCTCTTACCTGGTAATGATCCTCATCGTCTTGATGAATATGAGGAAAAAAATATCTGCAGACTTTTAAATATTGACACTAAATGAAAAGACAGATGTGAAGATCATTTGCTTCGCTGACAGTTACTTCTTCTTTTCTTTCACACCTCATTGCTTCGATTAATGCAGAATCTGGTTTTGACATCAGTGTATTTCATAGCCTTGTTGTGCGGGGATTAGATGCAGTAGAGGGAGGAAGGATAAAGGAAAAAATAGATGGAGCAAAGGTGCGTCTCCATCAGCCCGAGTTGGGTTCAAGCTCGAGATTCTAACTTGATCAGCGCTACTGAGTTTGAAAAACCCCGTCTCCATCAGCCTGAATGGGGCGATTCTAGCTCGAGCTATGGAGCATGTGCTCTTCGGTCGTTTCGAGTCAAAACCCAAGTGTATCTTCACCTGTGAATTAGCGGGCTAATTTGCCAAATAGCCTGCTATTTCACAAAAATATGGAGTTGCTTGGGTCTGTAAGCTCAAAATTGGGCCAACGAATTAATCTGCTAATTACGTCTTCCTTACAAATTAGCTCAAGCTAGTTCTGTTCGGGATAGTTTTCCACCACAAAAGTTGGATCAGAATTTGCGGGTTATTTTGAAAACTCAGTCTGATAAAGAAGGCTCTAAAGAGAAATAACGGGCCTCTTCACACAAGCGGAAAGTTCATAGGAAGAAGTTCATAGAAAGTTCATAGAAAGACACACAATGATGACCGTAAATCGAAAAGGGCTACATATTGTTGTAAAAATAGATATCATTAAAAAGTCACAAGTTTGCAAGGAAAGTATGAGGCTCTGTACAATGCTCATACAATATTGCTGAAAGATTCAAACACTGATTGATTTGATTCTTTATATATTTCTCATACAACATTTGTTTCATTCTACAGTGTTTCACAATATCACATATTCCTCTATAATGTTCATTCAAAAAAAAAATAATAATTCTTGAATACTTATAGAGTTATCACAGGGAACTGCAGTTTTTCACATCTGAAAAGGGGTGAGAGAGAGAAAATGCATACATCAGTGTATTTCATTGCCTTGTTGTGATTGTAAAAATGCATGAGAGATTTAAGAATACAATTAATGAAGTGGTGGAGTGAAGAAAAAAATAAAGAGGGAGAATATCAAAGAGGGCAGATACAATAATACATATAAAATCAGGAAACACGACTCGGATTGAGAGGGGGAAGAAATAGACGGCAATATAGGAGCGAGAGAAAGATACAGTACATTAAAACAGAGAGATGTGATTTCTATAGCAGCAATAAAGCAAAAATTATTGTAAATATTGAAAAATTATCCAGAGGTTAAGAAACTGAGCACAACTTCCCATTATCACATACCTTTAACATGTTTACCACATACCCTTTAACATGTTTACCACAAATCTTCACTCTGATAAGACAAAACAAAACAAGGGAGTGCCCAGTCGTGGTAAACAACATACATACTCCATCAAGTGTGTGAAGAAAAATCCTAGAAACATACAGCTATGGGGAGTAAGACAAGAACAAAAAAAAGGGAGAAAACAGGTCAACTATCACATCATAATTCATACAACATACAATCGTTCTCTGGAGACTGGTGTAGTGTTCTACTTGAAATCCTCTTTCACTCTCGACACATTCCCTGACATTTCGAAGCACAAACCCTGAGAGACTAACCATGCATTTATACCTCTATAGCGAAGTCATAATCATCATTTTGAAACACAGTTATGAAACACAGGAAGCGCAGTTTCATGGTACCCTGTTCATAGTTCTTTTCTCCAGGCAAATCCGAGCTCTGCCCTGTTTGTGAGTTTTGTGACTGTGTTTCTAAATAGATTTGTATCATACAGGTTTTGTGTAAAAGCATACATGAAATTATTATATCTAGGGTGCACGTATGATAAAATATTTTCTCGAGAGAAAATGGTAATTTATTTTTGTCAGTAAAGGGCAAATGGAAGATGAGATCACAAGATACATCAGATTTGCCAATTTGTGTTTGATTGATTACAACATTAAAAATTCATAACTTTCTCATTTCTTATCGGATTTTGCTCAAACATTCAATGATCTGTTTCTTTAATGTTTCTGCTTCTTTTAAAACCAAGTTGATATCAGGGTAGACTTTCCTTTAAAGTGGCACTAAACTGGTACAATGCCATCTTACAGTGCCATCTTACAGTGACTGCTAAATCAAAATTATAATTTGAAAATTAATTGCATTTTATTTAGAATATTGACAAACAGCTTGTTTGGATAATAGGAACATTTTATATTTCAAACTATTATTTTTAACTTTGCAAATGTGGAAAATTTCCTACACGTACATTCTAAACTTCTACAAACTAGAATGGGGCATGATGGGAAAATGAGAGGCCTGGACACTTTTCAATTCCTGTAACAGATTAGGATTTCAGTTTACCGTCACTTTAAAGGGTTGTTTGACAGTGAGTTAGGATATATAATACTCCGTCTGAATTCGTGAAGTGACCTTGGGCGGTGCAAAGAGGACATACAGAGATGCATAGTGTGTTTATCTCAAGCTGATAAATCAAATATCAAAATGAACGCTTATGAAAACCTATAAAAAGCAACTTTTCAAAAAAGCCTCAAATTAATGTAAGATTTGTAAGAGTCATATGTCCTGAAAAACAATTTTGAAAAACAAGTCAATATCATGTACAATATGAGAGAAGCTTGACAGTGTTCAATGAATTCACTGCACTTGACCCAAAACTTTTCAGGTTTAAAGGTAAAGGGAGCTTAGCTTTAAGTTTCGCTTGTAGTTTCAAAACTTTAAGTTAATCATTAAACTTGTAGTTTTAGATCATATGAACTGACTCGTAGTTTCAAACTTTAAGTTTACTTGTAGTTCTAGAACCACTAGCAAGCTCGTGGTCAAGGCCGAAACCACGAGCAGTGGGGGGGGGGGGTCCTTGTGGACAGAATAAACCAAGTTTCATAAGCTCTTAGTTAACGATGACCCCTCTATTCATGTTAAACTTCCGGGTCATACTCTTCGCATGAATTATGAACACAGGATCTGTATGTGTACTGTACACACAATCGGTATCAACTTCGATGATCGCTCGGCTTGTAGTTTCAGAACAAGCATCGTTGTTTTGGGCTCGTGTGAACCCTCATCTTGGTAAGTGAGTCGTTGATTCATTAACTTAAAGTTTCGCTAACTTAAAGTTTCGAAACCAAAAGTCCTGTACGAACATAGCTAAACGAAATAATGAATCATGAGATCCCTGTTCTCACCCAGTGCTCTGAAATATATGCTCCAGGCTTTATTTTGTCAAAGATGCTGGATTAGGTTTAGGGTTGCAATCAGGTTTTAGGTTACAGGTAATGTTTAGTTCTGGTAAGCCCTCAAAAACTTTTCTTCAGATATATTGTATTTATGTTGATGAATAGCAAGATACAAGCAATATAAAGATGCTGTGAAGATTTCACGTCCTAATGTGGCATATTAAACAAATGAGAGGCAAAAAACAATAATTTAGGTGCCGGGTCAGGGATATAAATTCCCAACATCTTCAGCATGCACGTATATTGGGTATACGGGGACGTGCCGCTGGGAAGGGTGACTTTTTGAAGAAAGATCCTTAGACATGGGTCCCCTTTTCATTAAAAAGATCCTTAGACATGGGTCCCATTTTCCCCAAAAAAATCCTTAGACATGGGTCCCATTTTCCCCAAAAAAATGTTGTCCCTACCCCCCAACCCCCCCCCCCCCCCCCCCCCCCCCCCCACTGAGCGACTTTTCGAGAAGCTGGCGAGACCCAAAAAAAAAATACGGGTCTACCTTTTTCACAAAAAATCCTTAGACATGGGTGCCTATTTACAGCAAAAGGACCCTTGGATGTGGGTATGGGTCTGGAGTTCTCAGTCGCACACCCCCGTCTGATTATAATCTGAGTACCCCCCCCCCCCCGGGTGCGGGAAGCTGTCAGGTGGAAAGGTCCTAGGGTAGGGCAATACATTGCAGCGATCTAGCGTTCCTTACATATATTTACTGTAAAATTCACAGGAAATTATTGATGGAATACTAAATAATCTCGTACAAACATCATTTGATACATGGAAAACAACATGAGACTATATTTAACACATTTCTTTCCAATTTCGTTTTTGCTACCAAAACAGTAGGCCTACATGAGGTTTAACCCCTACCATGCTGTGGGCGGCAAATCCCGCCCAAAAATTTGAGTGTTGAACATTTTGTTTAGGCTCAGAATGGCTTGAAAATATGTCCTCAAACAGAAACTTTTGCTGTCAATATAATGTTTATTCCTATGCAATATTTCTTTGCCCAGTTTGCTCAAGAAAAAATGCATTGAAAGTTAATATTTAACTCTGGAAAGTTTGCTTTTTGACAATTGCTCAAAAATCTGGTGGCATGGAAGGGGTTAAGTTTAGGGCTAGGTTTAAGGTTAGGTATAGTACTTGGTCCAGGGTTGATGGTAAGAATTTGGTTGGTGTAGAATAAGGACCACTGAGCAATTGTTGCCAGACCATGCATCATACAACCCTCTCCCCACATCGACTTGTATTAAAAACCATGACACTGACAACAACAAAAAACATGCCACCAACGTTGAAAAACAGAAAACTATATTTGTTATGGAGAATCAAATTATCTTTGGGCAAAAAAGATTGCAAATTAGTGAAGGGGATCAAAGATATTTTTAGTTTGAGGAATCCCGCACATATGTTTCAAGATTATGAAGCCATACTAGCAAGATACAGCTTCAAAATATTGAGAAAAACAACATTACGTTACAAACATGAGACAACAGTTAATCACCAGGAAAACTCAAGTGTTACACATCCTTAACGCATACAGTGCTGCCAAGGTTGAGAAATGTTTTTCATAATCAAACTTTTAAGAATGGCATTTTGAATTATGATGCTTTGCTTCAATGATAAATCGGGCATGATATATCTTCCATTGGAATGAACTTCACGATAAAGATAACCGTTTCTATTTCACGAAGAAAAATACACTTATATTTGTAGTTAAAATACATTGTCCAACACTTTATAAAGATAAAGCTGAGCTGTGGGGTCTGTTTCACAAAACTTGTTTTCAATAAAAATTGCAACAAATCTATGACAAATTTGATCTCAGCCAATCAAATGCTTTGATATCGGTGGCTTCTAACAGTCATGTGACTTGTTATTGATAACAAGTTTTATGAAACAGGGCCCAGGTCATGCGATTACACTGTGAAAGAAACTGTCTCAAAGCAATTGGGTAAGGTTAATCATGTCAACAAAAGAATTGGTGTATACTGTAAGGTTTTGTAATCATCAAAATAAGAGGAAATTGACCCAATCTCACTGAAAACACATGGCCAGCACACAGAAATAGGCATATTGGACTGCACACATATGTGGCATGAATGTTCGGCCCGAACACTTCAGCTATATATTTCTTGTCATATTTTGAATATGAGGGTAATTGAGGAGCAATACTTTTCTGGGAATATTTCTACTATGATGTACTTCCAAACTGATCTAAAAGGAATGAGAAAACTCACAATTTATTTTTTGCCTTTCGCAGAACTCAACTTTCTCTTTAAATTCTGAAGCAGAATTTGCCTCCCACGGCACAGAACGAGGTCAATATTCATGTCCTGGATAAGAACAAGATAAAAAAAATACAAGTATAGAAAACTGGTTCAATTGTGGCATTCAAATCACACCCAAATAAAATGCAAGAAGACCCTTGAGGATACCATAATAGAACTTGATCTTCATCTTTGCTAAAATTTCTTGAGACTTCAAAATCCCCTGTGATAATGAAATACTGAATGACTTGAAGATCACTATGAAGAATACGACTTTCATTCCACTGAAATGATTAAATTTCCATATATTCTTTTAAGATGACATCCCATCAATGAAGATGGCTCGTCTGCCGGAGGAAGGCATCTGGCTTGACAACACCTGTCTGAAGATTATCCTCCATCCCATCCCTTATGGGATCTACCAAAGGAAGTCAAGAAGATCTCAAGACTTTCTTGCCCTGATGACACTCCTGAATAGATAGATGAATTATCTGAGAGGAGTGCCTCCAGAATGTTTGAACAGTCCTCATTTTTAATATTAGGTCTCTCGTCTGGGGACGTCAAGGGGCCCTGTGCGCAGACGTGCCTCCAAACACAATTTAATCGACGTTTTTAAGGGGACTATGCATTACTGAAAGGCGAAGAGCGGAGAAACCGTTGGAAATACAATCAGGCCCTAGTAAGATCCTGGGAACATTGGAACAGCCCTCGGCTTGATGATCAGGTGGACTCAGGCCTCAATGACTTTGACAATGACGTATGAGACACAGATGTAGGAATGAAAAAGAGTTTCAATGGGGCATGAGGGGGGATGGTGTGGTTGGATAGATCATTCTTTAGGGTTATGTTGGGTAAAATTCATAAAGAGCTTTCTCTTTACGCCAACAAGGACATGAAATCTGGTTATATCATGAAGCAGCATCTCTAAAATATATATATATATATCCTGTACAAAATTCATATTTGTATAAAATGGTTTAAGAAGACCTAAATGAAGGCCTATGATCTAAAATTGGTAAAATCCTTTCTTAGAAATTTTTTATGGTTTTGTACCCCTGTAATCCGCTTACATACTCAAGGACTTGTAAATGGCCACACAACAACATCTCAATGATAACTATCATTTTCCACTTTAAGTTTATAAACTCAACATCAATGCTTCTCACAATATGATCTATGTACCGTTTGATATGAGAACCCTACCAGAAATTAATCTTTACTATTTCTTGGAAATATATAGAATATGCATTTGTTTTGTATATCCCTGATATTCCAGAAATACATACACCCTGCAAGGCTCATTTGATATAGTAGAGTACCCAATTTTAAACAATTTACGTTTTGCAAATTTGCTTGATATCATAAAATGGTGAATAACAAAAAGGAAAGGAAAACCATTTTCTTTCCATGGAATGCTGCTTAGCATTTCTACTCATCATGAATAAAAAAATAAAAAGAATATGATCTGCATCATTTGGTGGGGGAGGGGGGGGGGGGGGGGGTGGGAGAGTGGTAAACAAAAACTCATTTCATTTTTTTTCTCTTTTGCACCCCATGTTCCTATTCATACCTTATACTATATCTATAATTAACAAGGTTTTTTTTTCTCAGACTAAACATTACATCCTACTGAATCAACTATAGGTGGTGAAAAAGCTTGCATTAAGCCACCATTACCCTGATATCATAGAGATACAGAAATTATATTTCAGTGATCTCATCACCGTATAAGGCCTACAAAAATTAAGAAGATGAAGCCCTTTTATCTTCTTCTGGAGCCAGAAGGGCGTTAACTCATATACTTCAACACAGAGTTAATGCCCTTCTGGCTCTCAACAGACAAAATACTACCCCGTTTAGCTTTTAGAGGATACTTTAGCAACTATTTCAATAATTGCTTAAACTATACAAATTCTTTCATATTAAACAGTTCAATGAAACTGCACTTTTTATCTAAAAAGGTTCAAAATTTGGGGGCTTCAAAATTTGGGGGGACAAAAACATAATGACACAGCCCTACTAATAGATTTTGTAATATTCTTTAAAATAAATAAATCTTTGCAAGAAATGCTGTGTATATCTTTCGCGGCATGTCTGAAAATCTTCCTTCTTTCAAGGAGAAAGAGCAACCCCCTCCCCCTCACATTAGCACTGAAGGATGGTGTGGGTTTATCAGAACGGGAGGGATAGCCTCTGGATTGTTTGAACAGGCTGTCTCTGATATTAGGCCAGGAGGCTGCACACATTTAACCCTCTGTACACACTTGCCTGAAGAGACCTTTCAATTGAAGATGTGCAGTTCTAAATGAAAGAGTCTTATGAATTAAAAAGAAAAAAAAGCTGATGAAATGAATTATCTTTGGATAGGGCCTCCAGTTTGTTGAATCAGCCCCGTTTTCAATATCAGGTCGATAGTGTAGGAATGTCTTGTCTCTAATTTCAATCACCAAGTTCATTTCCTTTTCATATTTAAAAAACAACAACTGGAGACAATTTCGCTTTATTGCATAAAACATCTTGCATGAAAAAAAAAACACTTGCAGAGAATTTAAATCTAAGAAATAAGCATTGGCAATTGATTGAACTGATATTAACTTTCAGTTTATCTTGAAGGTTAACAAATTTCTTACTTTGCTCATTTCTTTCTCAACCCTACAAATTTGTATTTTTTGTATTTGCAGACAAATCCACATAGTCTGAACACACTTTTCAAAGTGGGTTGAGTGGGGCTTAGTCTAAAATGGAAGTAGAAAGATGTTCCTAAATATCATTATCCACACTTGGTCCAGACTAGAGGTGAATTTCCTTGCTGCACCCTATGTAAACTTACAAATGCATGTAGGTAGTGCCACGTTGCCCATAAGTAAACATAAATGCAACAGAGATGGCTAGAGCTTGTATGATGTGAAAGGCATCAGGATTTATTTCTACAAGGTGCATGCTTCTTTGGGGTCTGGACTCAGTTCGCACTGAGCATAGGTATGAAAGTAAGGTGCATGCTTCTTTGAGGTCTGGGCTTAGTCCGCACTGAGCATAGGTATGAAAGTAAGGTGCATGCTTCTTTGAGGTCTGGGCTTAGTCCGCACTGAGCATAGGTATGAAAGTAAGGTGCATGCTTCTTTGAGGTCTGGACTCAGTTCGCACTGAGCATAGGTATGAAAGTAAGGTACATGCTTCTCTGGGGTCTGGACTCAGTTTGCACTGAGCATAGGTATGAAAGTACTGGGGAAAGGTAGGCTGTAGGCTGTGATACTGAAAGGTTGTAACCCAAGTCCCTCATAGAAGAGGGATTTAAAAATCTGTCAAAATACAGATGCTGAGATTGAATTTGTCAAGTAACAGGTGCATACACATAGCTAGGGCCAAGAGGGGGTAGCCCCTAGCTGAGATCCTTGCACATATTTGAAGATAGGGCTTAGTCTATCATCAAAGCTGAAATGTGATAGATACTCAACAATCAAACAAAGCACTGATGATACTAGCTACGTTCAAACGGGACTTATGGTTTCAAAACTTTAAGTTAAGGAAACCATGACTCCCTAACCGCAACGAGGGTTCACATGAGCCCTAAACAACGAGCTGAAACTACAAGTCCAGCAATCATCGTGGTTAACCAGGAAGTAGATACTACCGATTGTGTGTAGAGTACACATACAGATCCTGTGTTAATAACGGGCGAAAGGGTGTGACCTGGAAGTTTAACATGAACAGTGAGGTCATTTCTAACAACAAGCTTGCGAAACTTAAAGTTTATTCCGTTCACATGGTGTGAGACTGCGAGGGAGGACCACCCACTGCTCGTGGTTTCGGGTTTAACCACGAGCTCGCTTGTTGTTCTAGAACTACAAGTAAACTTAAAGTTTTGAAACTACCAGTTCATTCATACCGTCTGAAACTACAAGATAAACACAAGCAACTTTTGAAACTACAAGCGAAAATTAAAGTTTAGCTCCCATCATGTGAACGTAACTAAGGCCAAAAAAAAAAAATTGTTGTATTGGCGTAACGGGTCACTGAAAAATAGGGTAGGTAGGTAGGGATTTCCCCCCCCCCCCAATCTGCATACATACCACTATTCATACAAGCGCCAATACACACAGCCATACGTGTACACACATACATTCAAACATAGAACCCTCTGAAGACGGTTCATTTTGCTATATTTAACAGGTTTCCTGTAGACCCCAGCCTGAGATATCTCAGGCACCATCTCCAGGAGAATACACAAGATGCCAGTTCAGATCTTTATGGCGTACGACGCCATGTTGGGGAACAGTACATACACATGTACAATATACGACAGTATAGTACACTTCCGGGTTTTTCGATCGCAATCGCAAAGGCAGCACGATACGCGATATTGATAGCCAAAAAAAAAAAAAAAAACCCTAGGGTCGGCGACATTTTTAGGGTCGGGCGGGTTACGGCAATACAACAATTTTTCTTTTTTGGCCTAATGTCTGAGCCAAACGAACTGTCCCCTCTAGTTAAAAACAAAACAATGGACGCTAGTGTAACGTTAAAGCATACATACATTGCTCAAGTATTTTCTCATCTCTAGTTTTGTAATGATATGGGCAATGACTTCATGACAGTTTTAATGGTGGATTTGGAGAATATTCCTCTGGACTAAGCCAATTCATGTAAGATAAGTCAGTAGGACTTGAGATAAGACTAAATTCCAAGTTTCCACTGCATCCAGCAGATTCAACTGACAAGGTAAAATTCTTGACGAATAGATGAAAACCTTGATGGATTCCAACTCTGCGTGGGGGATTGAACCAAATTATCTTCTTAGAAATAACAGGCCTACATCACGGAGAGGATACTCATCCTCTATTTAAAGAAGACATCTAAAGAGATCAGGTAGGGCATTTCACGAGCATCAGTACAAGTGTCATGAGCATTTCCTCATCCTACATATGCTTGGACTCTCCTTTACCATTATCAAAACAATAAGATAGGACCCATGCCAAGACTAGACACTAGTGCTTCAAATCGATTGAGATGAGACAGATCATCTATTTGTTTTTCATTGCAAATAAATGGTTTATTTTTCTTCTCATTAGGAAAGGTCTGTCTCAATTAATTAAATTCTTTTAATAAAAGAAAAGAATTGTTTGTCTCTTAATATCTTTGCCCTAAGATTAAGGTTATCACAAATAACATCTATTCAAATGTTTCAACAGTTATTCTTTTCATAGTAAAGACTCCTCCGCATCTACAGGTCATTGGCACGGAGCCGCGAGTTCGAGGCCTCTGCGACATTTGACCTGCCGGCAATCATCTATGTCACAGTGTGCGGGTAATTAGTTCTGGAGGGGACTTCTAGTCCATGATGATTGGATGGCTAATTGGATAATAATGGCACTTGGTTAACTGCATAATGGCTTCGGCACATGGCTAATGTTGAAAGTGTGACAGCTGAGTTGAAGGCTTGCGGGGGGGGGGGGGGAGGAGGGGGTGCATTCCCACGCAGGATAGAAATGAGTAATATACCATCAACAGAGGCAGAAAATAGAATCTGATTTATGCATCTACAGTACCACATGAAACAAACAAAAGAAAGAGACATTGTCAAGAGAAGAATCTTTTCAACTTATTCACATATCTACATCAACACTTTTAGGTCCAATACATTCACATTGTCATCAATTCCAAAGGAATGTATCACAATATTTACATGTGTTAGACAAGCAATGTTCATATCTAAAGCAACACTCCCACACAAGTATTGTGAAATTCATATCAAGAAGCATTCACTGTCTATATTCTATTTAATACGAGAGAACACCAAGTAATTAGCTACATGTACCACGCTGGCGTTTTATAAAAAAATGGAGTAACAGGAAAATAAAAGGTGAAAAACAATCTATAACAACTGCTGCCAAGTCCTGTTTTCCTTAATTTTTGTAATCCCTGTCAATCTGTCATGTTTTTCAAGAAAACAGCTAGTGAGATACTGTCCATTGATACCTTATTCATAATTTTGCTGCTAAAGATGACCGAGCACCGGGGTTTTTAAAAGATTGTGTCAAAATCCACTTTTACCAAGTTTGTGCTGAAGCAAAGCGTGCATGTCAAAAGCCATTTGTGAAATTATGTATTATTTGTTTCAGTCTGCGAAGATTTTTTTTCATTGATTTTATGCATTTTAGAAGCAAACGTCAACAAAAATTCTCCAAAATACTTTTTAAAGCATAATTTATGATACTGTCCAGGTCATAATGACACAAAATTGGCTTCCTCCGTATGCCTTGTTTAAGATAAGCACTTCATATGCGAGTCATTCACAGTGAACAAACATTTTTCGGGATTCCATCACTATCATGAAAGTCCACTGTCGATCACTTAAGAAGTTATCAACAACTGTGTATCCTTTCTTACCTTTCATTATTCTTTGAAAGTAGTTAAACATTAATATCATGTGCTCTGTGTGTGTGGGCGTGTTTAGCAGTATGTCCGAGGACATTTTCGGACAGAGAACAAAAAAAAAATCATGACAACAATGGTCCTCGGAAGCCGGACAATAGTCCTCGAACGTCGAACAATGAATTTGTGCTTTATTCCGTCGACTGTCCGAGGACGAGTAACAATAGAGGAACAATACTTGTCCTCGGAAATAAAGCAATACAAGACTCTGTGTGTGTTTGTGTGTGTGTGTGTAATTGCGTGTATGTGTAATTGTGTTTTGTCAGACGTGTATTTTATACGAAGCGACCAAAGTTGGGTATACTTTTTTTATACACACTGTACTTGCCATCACTGCACACAGCTGACATATCATCAACTTCACTGCTTCAGGCAGGCAATGACAATGCATAAAAGTTGAAGGGCAGATATAAGAAGATGTTATAAACTGAAACTCATTACAAGAGGGAAGGATGAAGAGAACTTGAACAAGTGACTTGATATTAAAGAAAGCTTCTTTTTTTTTTTAAGTTTAAAAGCTTTGCCCTGTAGGATAAACTGCCTGGTTAGTTTAATGTATACGACTTGGAGCATGTATTTTCAAAATCTTGAGGAACACCTAAGTATTTTGACAGTTTCACTATATCCATCTACTGATGCAATTAGCTGTGCTCATGTATTATTCATACTGCAATCAAAAGTTATTTCTTCAAATGATTCATATAGAATAGAGAAAATTAGGTCACTTTAAATCTTCCCATTGTTGAATTGAAGCGGCTTAATGTAATCTCAGCCAGGTATCCCAAGCCCCCCTTAGGAGAGTCTGCCAGATCACTAAGATGTGATTTATTCCTCGTCACCTCAACCTTCAACTATCCCATCATTCCCTCACAGCCTCACTCCAGCACTGCCAACCCCCTGGCAGATGGCAAGTCACTTGCTGTTGCTCATCAAATTGGCAATGATTTTGATTACCTCAAACTGGCAATGATTTCTGATTGCCTCGCACACCTGCCAAATAATTTGTCCTCGCTTCCTTCAACCTTAACTTGCCCTAGTCTGATTCATTGATTGGTTTGCCATCGGTTTCAGCTTTGAACCATTTTTTCTTTCCACCCTACAAAGTCTTCTAGCATTCAAAAACATGCACATTACTATCTCATATCTCTTACAAAATAGTCTTTGAGAAAACAGAATATCCTAGATCCAAAAGCACTCAAATACTTCTCACACAGATCACAGCCAAGGACTTGTTAGTGTGCATATCGCTGCTTCAAATCTCTAAGCACATAATGACATCACACAACAGACAACTGGGATATTTCTGAAACACATGTTCTTTGTTCGCACAATAATCAATCATTGCATGGATATACTTGTAATGAGGAAAACACTACCTAAAATTTATATTCAGTCCACATTTCAAGGGTATACATGTATTGCTGATCACACTGCTTTAGAATTTTCTTATCTAAACTACCTTTCCTGTTATAGTTAATCATTTTTCTCCTCGACTATAAAATCAGACAAGTATCTGCATTGCAATGTTTGTTCCAAATGCTAATGAATACAAGGACTCCATGTTTTTGAAAAAATGACTGAAAAAACATGTTATTGTTGAACTTCTCAAACGCATGTAAATGTCACCAACAAGTGACATCTCTGAACTAACTTTCACACCATTTTAAGGTTTGCGGAGCGTTAAAAGATGGAAACTAGACTATATCCCAATGGGGCTGACATTTATGCATGCGCAAACCAATTTTGATATTCTGTGCACCCTAACATAACACGAAGAGTCATCGCCAATATTCAGCCAGACTCTGATGATTTTCAGTCCACGCTGAGGTCATATTCGGGTCATTTACAAAAGGAGTAAAATACCCAAACTTTTAAATTTGATACACTCTTTCCATTGCAAATACTCCTCGACTGAATAAGATTGAATTCTGGCAATAATATCAATATCTATTGTAAGTCCTTATTTTCTGTTTCAAACATCCATGAACAGCCATAGAGAAATGTCTGTCGGATAGCAAAGAGACGTGATTTACACCTTGTCACCTCAACCTTCACCCACCGCATCATTTCCTTCTTAAATCAATCTACTGTAATATTTGAACATACATGTAGTATATCTAATGAAGGTTACTACACTTTTTCTTATCCAAATACAAGCTCTGTCTGATATCTCGGCATGATTATTAACTTCTCACCACACAAAGGTCCAATCAACGAAAAGAAAACTGACAGTTAAGGTGACACATTTTCACATTAACCAGTCATGGACAATCACTTGAAGCACAGCATAATGTTTGCTTTGGGTGACATAAATCATGATATGAACCAGCTAAAGAGGATTTCCTCCATGTCATGCTATCAATCCTTTCATACATCCAGATTGCTAGGGCCCTTGAGATAGCACCCAGACTTTTCAATTTAGAAAGATCTCCTAATCCCCTTGAATGCAGGGAGGATGCTTCCACAATCTGGAGAGCCTGGACCAAGGTAGCAATATCTAAGTTCAATAAAGATAGCCATGAAATGAGGACCACACACAGTTAGTTTGATTATTCGATGTTCATTTCGAATTAAATTGTAGGTGCGAGTCTGTAGGTAATTAAACAGGGACCTACAGCTTTAGGACCTATTTAATGGACTCTATAATGCCTTCTCAAAGTACAATTACATTGTTCCGAACCTAAAACCCTAGGATTCCAAGACCACTGTTTCTAACTCATCCCCTAAAACATAATTTGAGTACTCTCTTTCAATCTTTCTTGCAACAGAAGAATATATTTGAAATCCATTTATGATATAATTATATTAGAAGTGCCATTTTTCAACCTCCTGACTGCCAATTACTTTCATGTTATTTCATTATTCCCACTCCATTCAACCCATTGGATACTGATAACATTGGGCTAGAGTCTGTGGAACTGGTTAAAAACATATACATGTATGCTCACAATTATGGTTAGAGATGAAAATAAAGTGGAGGAATCATGTTAGGCAAGTGATTTGTCGGTAGTGATTCCTAACTTTAAGACACCTCCTTTATCCCACTCAATCTTACTGCTAGATTGCTGAACGCCTTTCTGATGTCTCCTTTTTTTGGGGGGGGGGGGGGGCTAGCATTGGGTAGGGAACACTTCAACTTGCATATCAATCGTCACCCATTGCAATATCAAACTCCTTAATCAGACCCAAACTCTGAAGTCTACACCCAAAGCTCTCTAAAGGATCCATCATTTTGATTAAATCCTAATTAATTACCATAAAGCTCTTCTGGTTTCACTGAGGCCCCTCTCCCTGCATATACCCTTCACTCGATTGTCTCCCCTATGGTCCCTAGAACCAACTTGGCAGCTTCTACACTCCTGTTATTTGTCATCTTCAAGCTCCCTCACCCAGAACAAGGGCATAACGGGGGTGTTTACACCATACTGAAGACTGTCTTTAAGGGTGAATAGAAATCACCTTGGATTAGGCAGAGTATCTTGTCTTTTGCAAATGACTTTGGAAACATAACCCAGCTATACATAGGGGTTCCACACTATAGGATAGTACAAACTCCTTGCTCAAGCCAAGGAAAACATCTAGAGAAAGCTGCCTTAAAACGAAGAAGCATTCATCTGACAAACTGTTTTGCCTACAGTCTCAAACAGCATGTGTTAATAATAGCATTTACAATATGTTATTTCATCCAAAAAAAATGCTAAAGCAAATTTACAGTAGTAAAGGACTAGGCCTGTGTTATTTCTGTAGTCAATCATCTGATTTCACAACCTTTACTTATGCTTTTACATAGAAGATTCTTGCACATAATTAATTATTGTCCTGACTTGTCTGCATTTCCATATAATACAGATATCTGTGTATCATGTAATGTTCATTAATATATGTTACTATTACGATATCTTTTTGTAATAAATGTACCATGGGAAGTCAAATTTCTTGTTGGACAGATGAATCACTGAATTCAACTTCAAACAATATACATATTCAGCACAATCATGACTAATTAGGAACTTCACCAAACTTGGAAGAGTGAAAACACAACTGATCATCGATAATACAAATTATGGAATGAAAACAGGTTGAGGGTAGCAGATGAAGGCTTACTATGACAGCCTGTCACTTACAATCATAAATCAGAGAGCATGATGGGAAACAGACATCTAACGAGAAACCTCCTGAGGTGATCCCCTAACTCTCTCATCCTCAAAAGCTCTCTAATCACACTCCTTGTTTACTATTGAAATATTTCACAAGATTGGAGCCACGATACCACTTCCTGGTATCACATCCACTGGTTTTGTTTGGTGATGGAATGAATAACAAATTTTTAAGGTTTTTGTAAAAATAAGAGATGAATAATGTCCAAGTCACCTCAAAAGATGGCTGACATTCTCATCTTTATATCTTCAGGACAGGATGGTTACACATCAGAGGATCTCGATATTGTGACCCTGGTAAATCCTCGCCCCTCACCAATCATTCATCATCGATGATATCATCTTTTTCCTCCCTTCCTTCTCAAACTATGACTCTTTTAACCACTCATCATGCCAGAACTGAATCCCACGAAATCATTTATTGGGATGGAATGTTCGTTGCAGATGTATTTCAGAAAGGAAAATTTGGCTCTCGAATGTTCTTCCAATTTGAGTTTTCTTGGCAGTTTTTTTTTGTCTCTCTGATGTAATAAGGAGATAAAGAAATTATTACAACCTCACAGTAATAAAAATTCATGTGATTAACTTGTTAAAAATGTTATCATCGTACATCAGGGTGGGGTAGCTATAAATAAGAAATTGTTGTGCGTTCAGCAGAAAGGCAGGAACAGATGCACAGCCAGCACATGTACATTTAGAGAATGATGCATTTTAAAGCTTTGATCTCTTTTTTTAAATACATACACACAACACATTTCAATCCATAAATCATTTCAATCAGTAACAGCAAAATGTTATAACTTTTCTAGATTATTTGTTGATCCTTTTCAAATAAAACCAGAAAATTGAGAAAATTGAACCAAAATTTTGTTTGCTTCCTTCTGCCTGGGCAGCAACAAATTGGCCAACAAGAAATAGGTTCTACGACACATTTCTCCAAAAAGAACTGCTCCAAGGTCAATTATGACACTACCCAAATACCCAAATACTGTATCTTACCCTAACCATAACCTTTCCCATGTCATTACCACAGTGCCACAATTACCATTTATCTTTGACAAAATAAAAGCCTGGTGCACATGGTGCTGAAGCAAATGTCTCGTCACCAAGAAAGACTTTGCTCGTGTTACACTGTCCTACCTTCATACAACTTTTCTTCTCCTTCTTCTTCCTCTTCTTCTTCTTTTTCTTTTTAATTTCATCTTTTTTCTTTCCTTACTCCACATTCTGAGCTTTGCTCTCCTTGTACATTTAGTTTCGCTTTTTATTGCATTTAATCAGAATTACCTACAAATGTATATTGCTACTCTACATGGGAGCCCAATCATTTACATGTACAAGCTATGCTTTTTATTTAGGCTCCCCATATTTTACACTTTTTTTGCCAGTCGTTCCTATATCTCTTGAAACTTTCTATTTGCTGTACATTAATTGATTTGAGTTCTTTACCTGTACGTTTTGAAATTGACATTTATGCCTGTAAAATCTGAATTGTCTTTGATGTGAAAGTGGAACAAATGAACTTCAAACTTCAAAGATACCTTTTTTGTATAGCATCTAAAATGATTTACTGGTCAGGTTCAGACAAACCAGAGGGTAGTGTCTAAGTCACATCTCATCTCAAGTTCAGCGAGGAGGTTTAGATCAGTCATCAGCCGTCTAACGCTTCCTCCTTACCCCAGCTAATGATTAAAACAACATTCAGAGAAGGGAAGCTTCCCTAGGGTAACTTGAAGATTATGATTCATAAATTAACTCATGAGAACAAAGTAGCACTGCATGCATGCCATTAACCACCTAAAATAAATCCCGGCCGCCAGCTTCTCATCAACAAATCATATTTGTAGCAACACGATAGTGACAGGGTCTTGTGAAAAGGAGTGTGTGAGTTTAAGGTGGAGTACATGTCAAGGGTTGGGGGGGGGGCATGTGGTTTTAATGAACACCAGAGAAAGATTAAATAGGGCAGTGGTTACAGAAAGCTCCTTTGCAGAGAGCATGAAATATGAAATTTGGAACATCTGGCTCTGATATCCACAGAAAATGTATTTATCTTCTCCAGCATCTGTATTCTATCGGGGCTTTACCGACAACTTAAAGAAAATGCCAGCTCATTCTCCAAGGAGCTGCGCACGCCAACCAGCACTTGCTTCACGGTTAATCCTTGTCCTTGATTATAATCACTTCTTCATCGCGGCTGAATGAAGACACACTCTTTTATTGAATAAAAAACGTCAATTTTCATAAATGCGGGAGGAAGAGAGAAATCCATTTGGTTCAAAACGCAAATTAAGACCATCTTTAGAGGAGATTGCTCTACAAATTGCCATGTGTTTGTTAAATTTCATTAAGGTTGTTGAGCAAACTATACTGCATCCTCTACACCCCATCCCCGGAGTACGATGCGTGTCAAAAATCTGCAGCGTCACTTTGGAAACAAGCCCTAGAACGGAATCAGAAACAGATGGATCTACTTATAATCTCTGAGAGGCTAATTAGGATTCAAAACGACAAGTTCGTTTGAAGAAATATCAGAATGGGAATGATATCATGGGTAAATGTTTTCTCCCGTCTTCCCCACGTTGGCTATCTTCCACGCGCAGCTCACGACCGAGGGCTGCTGGGAACGATAATATCGCAGGATCATTACTCCTGAGATGGTCCAAAGGGGCACCACAGCTGTGAAACTGCCAGGTATGAAACCTGCATTCAAGCTTATCTCTACAATAATTCAATCAGCCATACGTTTCCTCAAATGTTTCCAGGCTCGCCATGATAACTGATGAGGAAATTTAGTTTATACACGCTCCCCAAATAGAATTCCCAAGCACCGAGAGAAAAATTACACTTGTAGAACTCGCTCTTAGAATTGTATTTATTATTGGATTTTTTCATTCTTTCCATAGTAAACTTAGTTATGTGAGAATCATTATTCCTTCTTTAGAGCTACAATCAATAGTTCAGACTTAAAAAATAAAATTGTCATGAATTGAATTCTGAAGTATTAACTGAATTATCAATGCATGTTCCTTCTCCATGTAAAAAAACAAAGGCTCACACATAACGATATGGGTGTGCACCTGTTCATCATGTTTAGTTTGTACTGATGATACGAATAAAGTAATTAATAAATCCTCGATACAGGTACCCCAAGTACTTACGCCTATATGTGTTTCCTCTTTCTTTCAGTTTCATCAAACATGAAGCTCCTACATGTAGGTGTACTTCTTCAATGACCTCTGTAATTGATAACAATTCTGCTTTTCTTCCCTCGCCCCTCCATATCCCTCCTAGCTTCCACAAATCCTCCCTACATTGCCCTATAACAAATCTAAATAATCGAGAAAGTTATGACAAGAAACATAATACAACGTTATGCGTGTAAGTAGTTTACGTATATCATTTCATCACGACACCACTGCACCACATTCCATTTGGGTCTTGCCCACCGTCCAAGATCAGTGCAGCCTACTTTAGCCAATAAGCGTTAGAATTTAGGGGTTAACTTGACATATCCAACCCCGCTGCAAAAACATTACTCGCACATTTTTCCCTTTTGCCAATCAGAACCAATTACCCACATACCTGCGCCAATCCAGACCTACAGATGACGCGGACCAATGGACACCAGCCGCGGTTGCCGTCGGTAACAGGTGCTAGCCATCAGGGGGTGCTCCTAGTGACGCAACCCAGGCACCATAAGGAGAATTAGTGCGGTGAGGAGTTAACAAGGCGGCTGTCCTAGGATCAGTGGGTAGTAACACTCCTGGAGCGGTGGGGGGTGTTGGTCGGGGAAAGAGAATTGGATTCTGGTGCCAGCTGTCCACACAATTTCTGTATTCAGATTGGAAGAAAAGCAGCACCAGTGTTAGACATAAATAGATGAAGGATATTTATTCCTGTTAAATATATGCAACCATTAACATTTTTTATATTCAGTTTCAAACTGATATACAGTGAGTCAATAACAAGGAAACCCATTTTTAAGCCAATATATCTTAAAACCAAGTGAAATCACTGAAAGGTATTATGAAGGTATGATAGTTGATAATGTCTTCTTTAATTTGATAGGCTGCTCACCAAAATGTGATCATGGATAAATGAGCACTGGCCATTTTTAAAAACATGTCAAAATCGTCTTTGCCCAAGTTTGGGCTAAATTGAGGAGGTACTTTCATTATGTGAATGCATTCATTTGGAATGGAGACCATTCAACCAACCTTGCCTTGACCATCCATTTCATTCAAAACTTGGGCAGAGTCAAATTTGACATGACTGGAAAAATGTTACTGTTCAGCTTTCCATGGTCGCATTTTATTGATCAAGGTGTCAAATCAAACATGGCAGGCTCCAATGTGAATATCTTTGATTAAATCTACATGACCTGATCGCAACGATACTTAGGGTTGAATCTGGGTCTCCTGTTTATTGTCTCACACTGTACCTTAATCTTCAATTGCCAGCATTTCAATCAGTTTCCATCTCTAATAATTACAACAAGAGACGAGCACATGTATTAGCCACATAGCCAGGGGCATGAGGCAATGTCTCCTGTAAAAATACCCCTAAAAATAAAAATAAAATAAGGAAAAAATTGCTCCTACATATGCTCCAGCAACAATTGCTCCAGGCTTTATTTTGTCAAAAATAAAGGTTTAGGATTAGGACTGTAATTAGGTTTTAGGTTAGATCTAGCATTAGGCTTAGGTATGGTGTTTGGTTCAGTGTTAAAGTTAAGAATTTTGTTAGTGTAAGATATTGACCACAGATCAATTGTCGCCAGAGTATTTGTCATACTTAACCAGGATAATGGGAGCAAAAAGGGGGGGGGGAGATAGAAAAGAGAAAGAATTAACACTAATGGTTGCTTGTAAATATGCCCATGTCTGTCAATCACCCATCAAACTCCTGGTGCTCCAGAACTATAACGATGCCTTTAGCATGGGTGCTGGTAGGGGGCACTAGGAATTTCTGCCTACAGGTACCCATTTACTACCCCTGGGTCAAGAATGGCAAATGCAGATAAAGTTCTAGAGTATGAATGGTTTCTAATCCTGGTTTGAAAGGATTCAAATGACGTCTGATCTTTTGTCATTTATGCTTCTATGGACCTCCGTAAATTCTAGAAAAAGAAAACCTAAAAGCAGCTAAAACAAGAAAAACAACATGCTAATACTATTTATATGAAATGCATCCAGTCATGAAAGACAAATTCTCTTTCCGTCTCTGAAGGATGTTTCTTGCGTCGATTCCGCTTCTCCTCATGGAATTAAATCTGGAATAGTCTGCTCAAAGCAATACCACCATCTTCCAATTAACAAACTCTTTCTTCCTTTAAGCAATAGGTTGCCATGAATATTATCATCTCTCCAAGTTTGTGTAGTAATGTAACAATACAAACATGCAAACATGTACATTTCTTAGTGCATGTGAATACTAATATAAAATCCTGCGTTCGTTTATAAAAGTACGGGCAAGAATATTAGATACCGGTACACAACAGCAATCTTCACATAGGTTGTGTGCACGAGCACAGTTAGTATCTAGTTAAACAAAGTATAACTCAATGAAATATGCAAAACACTGTATACAAAATATTTTGGGCACGAAGAATGTTCCACGATACAATTTTTGAAGAGCTCATTGACTGAGGCTGAAGGAGCACGGCTTGGCGGGAGGAGTGCGTGCTTGTATTCTGTTTCATGAATGATCAATGATGTCGAACTGCAGAGGGGCAGGTGGTCAGAGTACATGTCTTAATTGTCAGGATTGAATTACCGAAGGATGAGAGCTGGTTGAACCAGGGAGGAAAGGTTCACGTCAAATTAGAGCAGTAAATCCGTGAAATGAATTTCAAGCTCTGTGAACATGGCATGACAGTGATGAATAAATGTTCTAGACACGAGGATGGAGAAAGCTTGTTTATGACAAGATGATTTGAAAGTAATAAACGCTATGCACATGGCAGACAGATTCTTTTATCTTGATCTTGACTTTGTTCCTTTAGTTCAGTTTCTATTGTCCGATTTCGGCTTCCTGTATATTCTTGTGGCTTACCATGATGAGTTCAAGACAAAAAAAGCTTCAGTATGTCTCTTGTCAATGTTATTTTGACTTTGTTCCTTTTCTTTAATTTGTCAAGCAACTTGCTTTAATAAACACAATAAACATTCTATTAAAAGATGGAGTAGCAAGATGTCCTTTGACAAGGCATTTATTAGGGCTCGATACTAGCAGGCTTCCCAGACACAGGGCACCCAAATTCTAACTCTGGACCCTCAATATTTCACAATTTTAACAACGTGCTCATGCATTCAGTCCAAAAAGAATTTAATCCAAACCCTAAACAACTACAAATATTAGTGTGGAGCCCTGAATTATTGTATAATTGCCACTCTCAACCCAGGTGTAGAAAATGGGTACCCTACTGAGAGCACCACCTATCTAAAACCAGGGCAGTGGTGGAGAATCCATGGTGAATATGATTTTTTTTAATGAAATAAAGTAATTGTTTATGACGTCTCAAAGGTCGCCAACACTGGTTTGGAATTCCCTTGAGGTTAAAGGGATACGCCACCAGGCGGCCGTGGGGAAAGTCAGGATTGCGTAAGCCCTATTCACTCGTACACAAAGTTTGTGCGTCCAATGCGTCCGTCGGACTGCTGGGATTATATTTCGGACTGCACGAAGCCGCCCGACTCTCGCACGAGAGCTCGAGCTCAGGCGGAGCGTGCATGTTGCACGGCGACCAGTCTGTCCGGAGTTAGAGCCCCGCGGGGCATGATCACTTAACGATCACGGTGCCCTCTCGCGGAATAAAAACGTCCACAATCTGCGGGTGAGTATCCCTTTAAGTATCTCATTATGATGAAATCCATGATTTTAAAATCATTCATACTGCAGTATAAGTAGCATTCCTATCATTTTTATTAAAAAATGAACATGACATTTCTATAAATGTTGATCAATCTTCATGTAATTTTCAGAGTGTTACCTCCTACATTCTATGCCACATTAATACATAATTCACCTACATATACTTATCCAACCGTAATTTTTTACGAAGCGTAACTTGCTGATTGATTTGATACCAAATTTACCAGAATGGGACAGCTATGAAGAAAGTTATAGAATGTTTTAGATCCCCCCAAACAAGTCTTTCGCCCGTTGTCTGCTGCACATGGGGGCCGCCATTTGCCATGTTAGCAGTGGACCTTCCGCAAGAATGACATATCTTGGATCAGGCAAAATATTGAGTAAAGTTATACTTCTACGTCAACTTATGTTCACAGTTCGCTAATACCATTCCATAATACTTGGTTACATATGGGACATAGATTGAACTTGCCCAAAAGTCTCTGTAAAGGAAGAGAAAAACAAATCCATCACCTGGAGTCGATGATTCATGAAGAGGGTCAAGGTGATAAGAAAAATCAGTGTGCCAATATTTGTAATTTCTGGAGATTTACGGCTTGAAAATTGGAAAAATAGAATGAAGGAGAGAAAAAATCTTGCAAACATACCTCTGGGTTATCAAGACCAGGTTTGGTGTCTATTCCTAGTAGATATCAGACAGACAGTACGGAGCCTGATAAAAGCTTCCAGATGCACACTGGATGGTGGAGACACCCTGAAGGGAGGAGAGAAAATGAAAACAAGCCTCACACTAACCTTAATCTTCTAAACGATTATCTCAAAATTTCACATTTTTCTGGAATATTACACATGTTATGTCAACACACCTACTACACAACTGATGAAATAATGGTGTGAATTTTCACATATTACTGAACATTGCATATTGGTTGTCAATGTACCCAAGACTTTTTTTTCTCTCTCTCTTTTCTTTTTTGTGTCTCTTTACAAGGATATTTATCATAAATTATATCAAAATCATTTCTGTTTTATTGCATTTGTGTACATTCGGATGTAATTTCACATACCTTATCTTAAGGAAAATAAATTAATTTAATGATTACTTGATTGACTGGTTGAATGACAAGCATCATGTTTAAGTCTGATCTTTAAATAAAAATGGCAACTGAAAATATTTGACCTGCACTAAATTCTCAATTCTAGCAAAATATATGGATAGATCAATAAGGTTCTTCATTTAAAGGAATTGAATCATTTGGTAGATATGAAACTAGAAATGGGTGTTTGAGAGGAAACAGAGATAGAGATTGGGTAGGTGGGTAAGGAAATGCTCAAATGAAAGAGGACTGGAAGGGGTGCAACAGATAGACAGAGGATAGAGAGAACGAGAGAATGAGAGCAGGGAGGAAAGGATGTTTCTACAATGCCAAGATGCACAAATATCCTCCAGTGTGATGGGATTTCATAATTTCAATTTCAACAGCAACTGGTTGGTTCAGCTAGTCTAAGGATTTAGTCCTTGAGATGATGACGATAAGGCAATTACATGATTGTAAACGAGCAACCAGTGGCCCTACAATTTCAAGTCCTTTCTGAGGAACTTGGTAATTGAGGATGAATGCTTTAAAACCAAAAGCATAAGCGTATTGACTTAGTTTTGAACCTGGAACCTCCGGAATAAGAGACCACTGCTTAAACACAAACCAGCATTCATCCTAAGAATTATACTCAAGTCGTAATTTTAACTAATCTACAGGGTAACTGGTAAATCTAGTACCCTTGTTGGTTCTAAGATGTCTGCTCACAGACTTAGAGCTTCCAACCCTATCCATGGGACATGATGACTCCCTTCACTTGCACCACCTGCAACATTCAACAATAATAACGATGATGCTTTAGTGTATTTTATATTTCTGCACTTGATAAGCGAGAATATCAATATTCAAAGTTTGCTTAATATACAGACTTAGAGCTTCCAACACTATCCATGAGACATGATGACTCCCTTCACTTGCACTACCTGCAACATTCAACAATAATAACGATGATGCTTAGTGTATTTTATATTTCTGCACTTGATAAGCGAGAATATCAATATTCAAAGTTTGCTTAATATACAGACTAAGAGCTTCCAACGCTATCCATGGGACATGATGACTCCCTTCACTTGCACCACCTGCAACATTCAACAATAATAACGATGATGCTTTAGTGTATTTTATATTTCTGCACTTGATAAGCGAGAATATCAATATTCAAAGTTTGCTTAATATTAAACATTTCTCTTTCAGCTGAAAATAACAATGTTGGTCATACTACAAAAGCAGCATTGAGGTCTTTATGGTGTTTTAGAATCAGGTAAATCATTTCCTTTAGGCGGTAAATCATTTCCTTTAGGCAGCAAATTGATAGGCAATAGATTCTCTTATACAGAGATACATGTACATGTACTTAGCACATAAATCATTTTTGACCGATTACATTTGTTGTTTTAAATGTTGCTGTTTCAACTTAATCAATAAACAAGTTCTTTTAATTTAATCCACCTTCATGAAAGAGGGATTCATTATCATACCTCAAACATTATTTTAAAAATGAACATTTCAATAAGTTTGTAAAATCAGCACTGATTTTCTTATTTACTATATAAATCTATATACCTACCTATTATGCCTGTAGTCTTGACTACGGGACCCCTTCGAGAATTATCACACATGTGTCACAATATTGTGCGCACCCCCCGTAATCCTATTGTCCCCTTTGCCACTCACGCGCGTCAATACGCTACGGCCATCTTCCTCTTTTGCGAGCAACCCCAAGAAGAAACATGTTGCTTGCAAGGAGCGGGGAAGGAGGGAGGGTCATAGGTAGGTATATAGATTTATATAGTAAATAAGAAAATCAGTGTTGATTTTACAAATTTACTGCAATAAATCATATATACCTACCTATTATGCCAGACCAGCGCCAACTCAAAGACCGGGAGGCATGTTTCGAGCAAAGGAAATAGGATTACACCAAAGACTACAAAGAAGACACAGCGGCCTTCAAGGTGGCTGACGCAAACAAAGCTTCACCTGCGGGAATATCCCTAAGGTAGCAAGAAATGAAGGAATTGGGCGAACGCCAATAAGCAGCCTTCAAAATATCAACAAGCGCCACACCTTGAAACAGAGCCCAAGAAGTGCTGACACTACGAGTATCATGAGCACGAGGCTTACTGTCGGATAAAAGAGCCTCTGTGCCAGCGGCCCTAATAGCTTCAACGATCCATCTAGAAATGGAATCAAGAGAGGCAGGAGAAAAAGGCTCTCTAGTGATCAGGAACAACTGATCATCCTTACGATAAGACTTAGTCTTATCAATATACCATTTGAGAGCCCTAACAGGACACCAAACTTTGTCCTCACGCACCGAAGAAAGGTCAGAAAGCGGACAAAGAAAAATCTCAACAGGACCGGAGGTAGCTGTCTGATTCTTGGCAACGAAAGAAGCCCTAGGAATCAATCTAACACCTTTTCTCTCCCAGCGAACATGACCAGGAGTAAGACAGAGAGCATGAAGAGTACTGCGCCTCTGCCCAGAGGCAATAGCTACCAAAAAGAGCGTCTTAACCGTAAGATGATGAAGCGAAGCTTCACCTAACGGTTCAAAAGGAGGTTTCGCCAAGGCCTCCAGGACCTTAGGCAGACTCCAAGACGGCACTAACTTAGAAAACGAAGGTCGTTTCAGAAAGAACGAACGAATCAAACCGCTTAGTAGCGGGGAATTGGAAATCCCCGAACCATCCGAAAAACCCGAATGAATGGCCCCGATCGCCGAACGGTAGCCTCGGATAGTAGAAATAGATCTCCCTTTGTCAAATAACGAGATTAAGAAATCCGCAATTGAACCAATAGGAGCCTTAGAAGGGGTTTGATTTCTCTCTTTGCACCAAAGGAAAAAGACCGAGAGACGGGAATTGTAAATTTCCCTAGTAGAAACCCTACGACTGGACATTAAAAAGTCCGCGGCTCTATCAGAGAGACCCGACTGTCTTGCAGATTCCCTGACAGGGGCCAAGCAGTCAAATGAAGAGACTCCGGATTGTGGTGAAGAATCCCCGATAGGGGCTGTAACACCAGATCCGCTCTTAACGGGAGAACTAACGGTTGAGCCCTTAGAAGGCTCATAAGCTCCGGAAACCAATTCCTCCTGGGCCAAAAGGGAGCTATTACAAGCACCCTCGCCCGATCTTCCCTGATTTTCCGCAAGACACGCGGAATCAGTTGGAAGGGAGGAAAGGCGAATCCCTGAAGGTTCTCCCAGCTGAGGGAGAAAGCATCGAGAGCCCATGCTCCCTGATCGCGAACACGGGAGCAATACTTCGGCAGCTGGTGATTTAGCACCGACGCAAATAGATCCACTTCCAGTGGACCTAGGCAACTGCGAATGCGGCAAAATACCTCCGGATGGAGCATCCATTCCGATGGAAGATACCTGCCCCGGGACAGAAAATCCGCAATGAGGTTTTCCCGACCGGGGATGAAAGAGGCCACGGGTGTGATTGCCATGCGACGACACCACCTCCACAGCTGAGCTGCTAGGGCATTCAGGGCAACCGAACGAGTGCCTCCCTGCCGATTGATATATGCCGCCACGGTAACATTGTCCGTGAGAATCAGAACCGAACGACTGAGAAGTCGACTTCTGAAATGGAGCAAGGTCAACAGAACTGCCATAAACTCCAGGACATTGATATGAGGAAGAGTCCCAAGATGAGACCAATCCCCCCGCAACCGTGCTGCCGTTGCAGTGTCCTCCCCACCCCAACCGAGAGGCGTCCGTCGAAACCGATATCGACGGAAGAGGGACAGAGAAGGACCTGCCTCGCGCGAGAAACACCTCGCTCGTCCAACAAGCGAGAAGAGACTTGATCTTTACTGGTACTGGAATCCAGACCAAAAGAGAGTCTTTTCCCGGCTTGAAGAACCTGAGGAGATGTCTCTGAAAGGGTCTCATGAGGAGCCGGCAGTCCTCTAAAACATCGACTAGACTGGCTAGATAACCTAGAAACTGAAGCCACTGTCTGGCCGAGACTCTTCTGGCCAGCAAGAGCTTGCGAGCCGCAGAGACAATGGTGAGAATCCTGTCTCGACTGGGCCGAGCTAACTGATTCCTTATGTCTAACACCGCCCCCAGAAAAACTGGGCTGCGAGTGGGGACTAACTCTGACTTTTCCCAATTTATTAGGAAACCTAAGTCTTGAGTAAGAGAGACGAGCAAACGAGTCTCGTCCAACAAACGATCGCGCGACTCCGCAAGGAGAAGCCAATCGTCCAGGTAACAAAACAACCGCAGGCCGCGACGCCTCAGAAAGGCCGCTAGCACCGCTACAACTTGAGTAAAAACCCGAGGGGCCGGGCGCAGCCCGAAGGGAAGAGCCCGAAAACGGTAAGTCTCCGAGAGGAAGGAGAACCCCAGAAGATCGCGAGATGCGCGATGAATGGGAATGTGAAAGTACGCGTCCTTGAGATCTATCGAGACCGCGTAGTCTTCCCTTTTGATCAACGGAAGAATGGAGGCAAGAGTCTCCATCCGAAAATGAACCGGAGGAATAAATTTGTTTATCCTCTTTAGGTTCAGTATCAAACGAAGTTTTCCCGAGCGCTTGGGAATAACAAATATTGGAGAAAGGGAAAGAGACGGCCTGTCTCTTACCCTTTCTATAGCCCTCTTTTCCAAAAGAGACTCGATCTCCTTCGAAGCATGAGACCGAGACAGGGCAGACATGGGAGGTGACCGAATTCTTATAGCCCCTCCGGGGAGCGAGGCGCAAAGATCTATGAAGAATCCGTCTCGCACGACGGAGAGAACAAACACGTCCCCGGAGATGGCCTCCCAAGCGGGGAGAAACGCATGAAGTCGGCCACCTACCACATTCGGTCGAACAAGCGCTCGGGGAAAAACATCAAAATCCAGGCTTGGCCTTCTGCGAAGCCATCGCCTTACCACGAGAACCTCTCGAAAAGCCCCTGCCACGACTCCCTCTCCCACGAGACGGAGCTGGCTGAGGCTCAGGAGGCGGGACCCTAGACACGCGACTGCGTTGACCCGAAACAGGACCAGCAGGTCTACGCCGAACAGGGGCCCGCGTTGGCTTAGAGCTAGTGTGAAACTGCTTAGTCATATCCGAGATCTGCTTTCGCGCATCGATCTCTCTTTGAAACACCGTAGCGAATTTACCACCAAAAAGCGAAGGACCCCGAGACGGAACATCTCGGAGAAGTTGAGCAATGCCCGACTCTCTAACACCCAGTGCTGAGAGAGCCGAGGTCCTGCGACGGAATGTAGCCGAAGCAGCTGCTGTGGAAAGCTGCGACCACTGCAGACAAAAAAGAGTATGCAGCAAGTCGTCAATAATCAGCTTGTCACCATCGGTAACATTCAACTCCTCCGCCCTGGACCTAAGGTCGGAGAGAAGCCCTTGAAAAGCCGCCAAACGCATCCCTGACCTAATGTGGTTTTCAATATTAGACCAAATCTTATCCTCCGCCCTGAACGCAGCGGAGGTAAGCGGATTAGTCGCCCGCAAGCGACGACCAACCTCTAAAATCTCAGGAGAAAGAATCTTAGCCTTGAAAAAGCTGTCTTGGTCCTGAGAACAAAAGGCAAAGGCCTTACCCCTGACCGCATTAGATCGCTTAACCAACACCGCGGCCTCAATGCGGTCATACTCCAGCTTGAAAACCTCCTCAAGAGCAATACCCTCAGAGGAGACCTGCTGCTTGAAATTCCAACGCGAAGTCGAACCCTGCGCGCGGGTTGACTGAACTTCAGGGAGATATTTGGACAACAAAGCAATCGCTTCCACTCCATAGAGATTGAGCGATTGAGACTCCGCCTGCCCAAGCGATTCGGGAACCGAAGCTTGAGAGGACGCATCCAAATCTGGTTCCACCCGAGTGGAATGAGACAAAGGAACGCTAACAAAGGCCTCCGCAGGCGGGTCCCCGCATGGTTCACCAAAAGTCTCCTCGCCCGGCGGAGCCCCAAGGGCCGCGGGAATAGGAGGCACATGCGAATCAGTCTCAGACAAAGAGGAATCAATCACAAAAGGCTGATCAGACTCAAAGCGAGATCCCTGAATAGGGACAGAAGTCAGGGTTGAAGAAGCCGGTACAAAGGACCAACCCTGATTCTGAGCAAAAGCCCGCATCATACTGAACATGTCAGCTTGAGAGGAGCTAGCCGGGTCAGCCAGGCCAGACGGGCAAGAGGCCGGCAAAGCCTTGCCGCTTTTCGCCTTCTTCTTGGCCTTTTTCTTGGCTGGCTCGACAATAGTCGTAGCCGAAACCCTTTTCTTAGAACGCTTAATCGGATTCGTTCGGATCCCCGAAGCCTCTTCGGAAACACGAACCGATTCCTCCGCGGAGGGACGTTCACTTCCCATAAAGGGATTGGAGCGCTCATGGCGTAAGCCTAGAGAATCGCCCAAATCACCCATATTGGCTAGGCAAGAAGATGCCGTAGCCATGGGTTGGGAGCTAAAAGCTCCCAGTGCGTGGGCAGACCGAGATGACTCGGTATGTGCCCGATGACTACTAAAGGCATGTGAACCCACTATTGGACCGCTCGAAAGCAGCAATAGGGGAGCACTAGTAGTCACGCACTCAGGTGAAAACACCTGTTGCTCCGAAGAGCGTCCATAATTGTTAGCTCGAGCATTCCCATCAGCTGGCAACTGAGACAGCCCAGAAAGTACTCGTTCCCCCATATGGCGTTTGCCGGGGGCTAGGGTTTGAGAACCCAGACCAACATGGACTAAGCCCGTGGGTTGCCCTGCAGTAGTGGGGCGCGTCTCCCCTAACGGATCAGAGCGAGTGAACGCTACCGTACGGGAAACAACAGCCCCCCCTCTGGTCTCAGCGACCGGGGGATTGGATTCGAGATATCCAAACCACTAGAATCTGACGCCACCCACCCCGAAACCACAGGCTTCGGAGTTGACAATCCCGATTCAGTTAACGCCACCCGTCCCGAAGCCGCAAGCTCCGAAACTGGCAAACTCTGCAAGGGAACACCACTAGGCAACTTACCTTTAGCCCTCCTCCCTCCCCCGCGTACCGCTGTACTCGGGGGAGTTCTGGAAGGCCGAGTCGTCTTGCTAGACAACTCTTCGGAAGAAGCAGGTCTCCTTGACCCAGCTGCTTCTTCTTCCGAATTCATACCACTGCAATAAAACAGACAATAAAGTATACTTTTCAAATTAAGAAATACTTCAACTGAATGCAGTAAATAAAACTAAAGTTTATTTGGGAGATACGCACTAAAGAAATTTTCACAGCCTAAAAACCGTAAGAACAAACACCGAACCCGAAGGCTCGGTGACAAACGGAAACACCCGCAAACACGGAAATATCTACGTGGGGCTGACCGTGAAAGAGAAAAAATAAATGCCAAGAAAGGGAATCAAAAAATCCCTTGCAATCGGCAAGAGTGACTAATAAAACACAAAGTACTATAATCTAAACGAATATAGGTACCTAAAAGTGCTTTAACTATGTGAAAAAGCGCACCAAAAAGATACTATACGACCTGATTTCAGGAGCGCTGTGACTATACGTCCTAACTCGTCGGGGGCGAGCAAGAAAGAGGAAGATGGCCGTAGCGTATTGACGCGCGTGAGTGGCAAAGGGGACAATAGGATTACGGGGGGTGCGCACAATATTGTGACACATGTGTGATAATTCTCGAAGGGGTCCCGTAGTCAAGACTACAGGCATAATAGGTAGGTATATATGATTTATTGCAGTAAATTTGTATATTCATAGATGTTTATTCTATTGTATAAACAAAACTATAATAAACCAGTTATTTTTTGTTTCTGAAAGAAAAAGACATTTTATATAATTACATGCAAAAATAAGTTATCATTTATATCTTCAGAGTGGGCATTAGTAAATCAGTTTTTTAAAGAATGGGAAATACACAATATCATAAAATACAAAATAATTGGTGAATAGTGAGGGAATGACATCACTAGCTCATGACCAAGTTGCCATTTTGTCTAGAATAGGCCTAGACAGCTATCTTTGCATCACTAAGAAAGTTCCTGTCTCACTGGTCGTCTGAATTTACTTTAAGTTGTGATTTATCTGTTTCTCTGACTTTTCTGCCTCTCTCTCTATTGAAAGCATGATATTCTGGGGCCAGAATTGGTCTTTGTAAGTTTCTCGACTGTATACAGGAAAAGCCCAGTCTGCATGATGAAGACTAGGTGTGTCTGAGCAACAAATGAAAGCCAAGTGTTTCTAGTTTGAGAGGAAGGGGATAGATGATGACAGCAACCTACATGTGGACCACAGAGACACAAAACGCCATTCTGCAAATCAAGAAGCTCAATTGTTCAAACGCTCTTCTTCTGCTTCACAGGGATAAAAAGAGGAGGTTTGTCTCGCTATGACCGAACCGCCACTTTTGTTTTCAATTTGCGGGGATTTATCGTAATGGTTAAGGGACAGGATATTAGAATTCAACTTTTCGTTCTGGATGGAGGAAGATGGATTCCGATTCAATTAGCGTTTGTGAATTTGCTGGTATGGCAGAATGCATTAATTCATACCAGTCCTCTTAAAGATAAGGTTGAGTTCTGGGCTTTCTTATTCCTCTTATGTCAGATTGAAAGAACATCATAGAAGAAATATACCCTGAAAAGGATTGCTGTTAAATGCCCTCATATTCAAAATATGATGAGAAATAGCTAAAATGTTCGGGCCGTACATTCATGCCTCACTTGTGTGTAGTCCCATATACCCATATTTGTGTGCAGTGCATATGCTTTCCAGCGAGATTTCTTATCATTTTGATGATTCCAAAACCTCATACATGTAGTATGCACCAATTCTTATGCAGATGTGATCAAATTTTCCCAATTACTTTGACACAGTTTCTTTCACAATGTAATCACATGATCAGGGGAGCGTTTCATGAAAAGAAGTTGTCAGATATTTTATCCGACAACTGTTATAAGCTACTGAAATCCTTGCATCTGATTGGCTGAGAGCAAATTTGTCAGATAAAATATCTGACAAATCCTTTCATGAAATGCCCCCAGAACTAAACTTTATCTTTAAAGGAGACCAATCACCATGAAATATTTTGCTGTGCATGTTACAGATTGCATGCCAGTATAATATAGTCAAAATATCAGCTTCAAATATTACTTCTATAAAGAGATATTTCAAGTTCTAATACCAAAATTACATATTAAATTTTTTTTTATTCATTTTGGTTTATTGATTAAAAAAATAGTAAAAACAGTCCAAAGACTGATACATACAAAGTTTATAAAGTTACATAATTGAAAAGATTACATAAAAGAATACAATATCACTAGATTGACAGGGAACAGAAATTGAAATTAAAAAAGAATAAGAATCGTTACAAAGATTGAAAAATAGTGACTTGTAAATAGATAAGTTGACACATCAATATGCACAGAAGCTAACTCAGAGCATGAAGCAACAGGCCTATAGATATGAAAAAAACTGTTCCCTTGTGATCTTTAACCCTATCAGGACCAAAATCAACAACAATATGTACAAAGTGAATAGTATTTTAGTCTTGTGGTAACGAGAGGGTTAATTTGAATGTCTCATATTTCGGCGGGGTTGCTCTGTCTCATTTAAGAAAGGCAGAAGAATTCTCGCTACCTCAAATATGCAATTTTCGACGTAGAGGGCAATATTATGCATGGAAATAGTCCGCATCTTCGTCAACTTCACTTCCGGTCCGTATTGAAATACTACAGCATATGAATAAAATGAGTGCTAAAATGCTTAATTTTTGGATCGCATGACATAAACCACTCAAATTTTGAAAATGCAACCAATTGTCGCAATAGATCATGGTATCTTTTCAAACATGTCGGTTAATTTATACTCAAACTCAGGATTTTTGTAATACCCATGTACATTTTCAATGCAAAAAGACAAACACTTGTCGACCCAATCAGGATATTGTCAGCACTGCGCATGCGTGGTTGCATGACAAACGCCATCTGTTGGCGAAATTGCGTATTTGGGGTAGCGAGAATTGGTTAAACTATGAGAATATGATACAAATGCAGCACTATGAGATAATGTTCAATATCTTTTCACTAGTCACAATGCATAATACAGTGTTCGACTTGACTAACCTTAGACTAATATTTACATATACATGTACATAGGCCCTGTCATAGCAATTCACTAACTGAATGCTAAGCCCAAGAAACTTTGAAATTAATCTCTTTCAAATGCATCAGTGAAAAAAAAATTATCTCCAACACATTAAATGCATTCATTTTTTAAAGCTGGTTTACACTTTACTCCAGCAAAATGTATTTGTTTCATTGTCAAAAGAAAGGAGTATATGTGCTCCTTGTGGATTAGTTTTACATTGACAAGTTTGAGACACCAGACTGAGTGTCTTTTACTTATTAAAACAAAACCACTCATCTGCCAACAGATTGATTTGACCAATCGCTAACAGTGTTCAGGTGAATTCCAGAAGTCTAGCCTACTGAAATGGAGAAAGAAATGATCTGCAATATCATCTGTCATGCACAGTGTGATATAATTAAGGAATCTTCTGGAAGGGAATTATTTTTCCAGTTTTCTATATGATTTTATGAACATAGAAATTTCCAGAAGAGAGAGTATTATTCATATGTGAAAAGGGAATATAATGTGTAGCAGTGAAATAATCAGAATGCACATACAGTAGAGAGAACATTCTAGATCTTTACATTGTGTGTGATGTACTATAGGGTAATTGCAATGTATAATGTATATGTTGGAATGTGTTGATTACATGTATCCTGACCTTTACATGAACCTCTTAGTAAGAGTGTAACATTGCAATGAGTCTATTTATAGAAAAGGGGAATCCCCTTCCTTTGTTTGTTACAACTAGAACTATATAGAACTTACAAGAGAGTTCCAAACCTTCATGAATATTGTAGTAGAATCTAGAAAATTCTAATTAAGGGTTGAGATTGTATATAAGCTGGGAGCTTGAACAGAAATTTCAGAATTTATACCCTGAATACATCGTGGAGCATATATTGCATAAGTTCTCAGTTAACACCATCTGATATTGATATCAACCTGTGGAGATCATCTTGGACCTCATCTTGGACTTCATCTTGGACCTCATCCTTGACATATTTGACGTCGTGTTCGACATCGTTATTGACATTGTGGTCAACATCGTCATTGACATTGATTATCGAGATTGCAGTTGACACTGTTATCGACATTGTGATTGCCATCGTCTTGGACATCGTCATCGACATCATTATCGACATCGATGACCTCCTGAATTATTTTGGACATTCTTCGGCTGGATCTGGAATCTTCTTTTGCCAGTTGGACAACATACCGTTTGGATTCAATATTTGGGGATTAGCAGCCAGCTTACTCTACACTTCAGGAACATTCTGGACTAATAGGAATTTCCCAGCTGAGAAATTGTAAGTCTTTACCAGTTTAAGTACATGTAGTGTATATGTAACTAGAATCTGTAATTCTGTTATATCTGACGTTGGTAAATATTTAAATTAAACCATAAATCATCTAAAGTTAATATCTTTTGTTTGATTCTTATCTTTTGTGGATTTTGGATCATAACAAACTGGGGGCTTGTCCGGGAACGTAGCCAAATATAACAAGTCAAAAACATTAACAAAATTTAGAGAGAATTTTTGGAAATCTCTGGAAACTTCTAGAATACATATTGCAGATAAGATCTTAAATTCTGTAATTGTTTGTTACATGCTTCATCATGACAACAATAGATGTTGAAGTGTTTGTTAAGAGGACAGATTTGTCCCTTGGTCAGTTGAAGTCACTAAGAAAAGATGACTTGAGAGCTGTTTGTCAGCATTTGGGAGTAGTTCTTACCCCTGGGTTAAAGAAGGCAGAGATAATTGATCTGCTAGCTAGTCACATGAAGCTCAGTAAAGAAAGTGAGGTTCCTTCTAATGTTTCAAGTGATGTTCAACTCCAATTAGCAAAACTTGAGATGGAAAAGGAGAGAATGAAATTAGAATTTGAAGAAAAACAAAAACAAAGAGAAATGGAAGAAAAACAAAAACAAAGAGAAATGGAAAGAGAAAGAGAAGAAAGGGAGTACCAGTTGAAATTGAGAGAAATGGAGTTAGCACATGCAAATACTAACTCTACCAAAGAGAAATCTCCCCAAGGTTTTGATGTAGCGAAGAACATTCGCCTTGTGCCAAAATTTGATGAAGAGGGAGTGGATGCATATTTTGTATCATTTGAAAAAGTGGCCAAGAGGTTGGAATGGCCTCAGAAATACTGGACTCTGCTTCTTCAAAGCGTTTTTGTGGGAAAGGCTGCAAAAGTCTACTCATCTCTCTCTGAAGAGCAATCATGTGACTATGCTACAGTGAAGAATACTATTCTTAATGCATATGAGTTGGTCCCAGAAGCATACAGACGTAAATTTAGGAATATGCAAAGACAATCAGGCCAGACCTATGTTGAGTTTGCTAGGGAACAAGAAATGATGTTTGACAAGTGGTACAGATCATTGAAAGTTGACAAAGATTTTGCCCAACTGAGAGAAGTTGTCCTCTTAGAGGAATTCAAAAAGGGTGTTCCTTTTGGCGTTAAGTCTCACCTAGATGACCAAAGAATTACTCAATTGAGTAAGGCAGCTGTGGTAGCTGATGAATTTGAGGTCACACACAGAGGTAGTGGGGATAGGCTTCCTTTCAAAAACTTTCAGAATAAGAAGGGAAAAGGGGCATTTGAATCCCACAAGAAATTTGGTGAGGGAAAACATGCTAGCAAGGAGAATGACACTGACAAGTCTCAGGCAGATAGAGGCGCGAAATCAAATGAAAGATCTGCTGGTCAAAGTTCCAAAGTCTGCTTTCATTGTAATAAGCCAGGACATTTGAAAAAGTCCTGTTGGGAATTGATTGGGAAACCAACCAAAAGTAAGAAAGATGTGGGTTTAGTCAAGCAATCAAGTGTTCTACCCAAGGAGTCTGTCCAGCTGGAATCAGTCCAAGATGTTGAGAGTGTTTCTCTAGTATTTGCCGATAAGGTCAAGAAGGTTGATGAGAGCTTTAGAAGCTTTTTGCATGATGGTGAGGTATCCCCCTGTTCGACTGGTGCTGTAGGTAAGCCAGTGGTTATCCTTCGAGATACAGGGGCTGCTCAGTCCCTGATGATGTCAGGGCATTTAACTCTCCCACCAGAGAGTTCAGAGAATGCCAAAGTTTTGGTTCGAGGCATTGGTCCGGATTATGTGTCGGTTCCTTTGCATAAGGTCGACTTAAAGTGTGACCTAGTTAGTGGTCCTGTAACTGTTGGTGTCGTACCGGAATTACCCGTGGACGGGGTTGACTTTTTGTTGGGTAACGACTTGGCTGGAGAGAAAGTTGTTGCATCTCCAGTGGTTTCAGAGAAGCCGGTTGAGGTAGCTGAAACTGAACGGTTGCAGGAGGATTTTCCTGGAATTTTCCCGGATTGTGTTGTTACTAGGTCTCAGGCTCGTAGGGCTGAACAGGATGATGCGGATTCTATTGATGTGGAGGAGAGTACTGATGTCTGGTTAGCTGAAACCTTTTTCAAGGATTTGGATGGGGATAATGTTGAAGGCTCTGTTGCAGACAATGATGAGTTGTTTAGCAAATCTTCCCTTGTACAGGCACAACAGGCGGATCCAGAATTGAAAGGCTTGTCACAGACGGCATGTTCTGAGGCTGAGGCTGATAAGGTTCCTGAGTGCTATTATGTCAAAGGTGACATATTGATGAGGAAGTGGAGACCTCCCCGGAGACCAGCTAATGAAGAGTGGTGTGTAGTTCACCAAGTTGTTGTTCCTCCCTGTTACCGCACAGAGATTCTGAGGATGGCTCACGAGTTGCCTATGGCAGGTCATTTAGGTATTCGGAAGACAGAGGATAGGGTGATGAGGCACTTCTATTGACCGAAGATGCACAAGGATGTTGTGCATTTCTGTAAGACATGTCATACATGTCAGGTGGTTGGGAAGGCACAGCCTTCTATCAAGCCTGCTCCCTTGATACCGATACCTGCATTTGATGAACCTTTTACTAGGGTTCTTGTTGACTGTGTTGGACCCTTACCCAGAACTAGGTCGGGTCACAAGTATCTTCTTACGATTATGGATTTGTCTACACGTTTTCCAGAGGCGATACCGTTGAGAAGTATCACTGCAAAGACAGTAGTACAGGCGCTAGTGCAGTTTTTCACTAGGTATGGTTTGCCCAAGGAAGTTCAGTCAGACCAAGGATCGAATTTCATGTCAGGAGTGTTTCAGCAAGTGATGCATGAGTTAGGGATAAAGCAGATCAAGTCCTCTGCTTATCATCCGCAGTCCCAAGGTGCATTAGAACGCTATCACCAGACCCTGAAGACCATGCTTAGGGCTTATGGTGAAGAGTATCCTGATGACTGGGATAAAGGTATCCCATTCTTGCTGTTCGCGACCAGGGATTCCCCAAATGAGTCGACGGGTTTCAGTCCATTTGAGCTGGTCTATGGTCACGAGGTTAGGGGTCCCCTTAAGCTGATCAAAGAAAAGTTCATGGGTCAGAATGACGAGGTAAACCTTCTTGACTATGTGTCAAAGTTTCGAGAAAGGCTCTCAAAGGCTTGTGAGGTAGCCAAAGAACACTTGAAAGTGTCGCAAGCTAAAATGAAAAGACAGGCAGACAAAAATGCAAAAGAGCGCAACTTCAAGCCTGGAGATAGGGTGTTAGTGTTGTTGCCTTTGCTAGGTGAGCCCTTGAAAGCTAGGTTTAGTGGTCCCTACACTGTCAAAAAGAAACTGAATGATGTCAACTATGTGATCAGTACCCCTGACAGAAGAAAGAGTCAAAGAGTATGTCATGTAAACATGCTGAAAGAATACTTTGAACGTGAGGCTAATCAGCCAGTAGGTGTAGCACATGTTGTAAAAGAAGAGAAGCTAGAAGATGTAAATGAAGGCAAGGTAGAGACAGAGAGTGAATTGTCTCACACAGATGTGTCTACAAATGAACCATGTGGAGTGAAATTGTCTAACTCAGAAATGTTAGAAAATTTGGACGATGCACTGAAGCATCTCTCTGATGAACAGAGAAGTGACATATCTGGCTTGTTGAAAGATTATAAGCATGTGTGTAAAGATAGACCAGGTCGTACTGCCTTGACTGTACATGATGTAGATGTAGGTGATGTAAAACCTATCAAACAACATCCATATAGACTTAATCCAAGCAAGTTGGAAAAAGTGAATGAGGAAATCCAGTTCATGTTAGATAATGACATAATTGAACCAAGTCAGAGTAGTTGGAGTTCCCCTATTGTAATGGTCCCAAAGCCGGATGGCTCTCAGAGATTTTGTATAGATTACCGCAAGGTAAATGCAATCACTAAGACCGACTCATATCCAATTCCTAGGTTGGAAGATTGTATCGATAGGGTTGGGAACTCTGCCTTTGTCACTAAGATAGACTTGTTGAAGGGATATTGGCAGGTGCCACTGACTGACCGAGCCAAGGAAATATCAGCCTTTGTCACACCGGATGGCTTATTTCAATGCAAAGTCATGCCGTTTGGAATGAAAAATGCACCAGCAACCTTTCAAAGACTGACAAATCAGGTAATTGCTGGGCTTGACAATTGTGTTGTGTACATAGATGACATCTTAGTGTACAGCGATACATGGAATGACCATCTCAATCATTTGAGATTACTGTTTGACAGATTAGATGAAGCCAACTTAGTAGTTAATTTGATGAAGAGTGAATTTGGCAAGGCAAAGGTCACTTATCTTGGTCATGTGGTTGGTCAGGGGCAAGTGCTACCAAGAGAAGCAAAGATTCAGGCAATCTTAGACTTCCCCATTCCCACAACTAAGAAAGAGTTGCTCAGATTCCTAGGTATGAGTGGTTTCTACAGGAAGTTCGTTCCAAATTACAGTACTGTGGTTAGTCCACTGACAAACTTGCTGAAAGCAAAAGTGAGGTATGTATGGTCTGATGCATGTCAGAGATCATTTGAGAAGTTGAAGGCCATTTTGGTGAATGAGCCTGTTTTGGCAGCTCCAAACTTCACAAAGCCATTCAAGGTGGCTATTGATGCCAGTGATGTTGGAGTGGGAGCAGTGTTGCTCCAAGAGGATGAAGAAGGCTTTGAAAAATCAGTCTGTTACTTCTCAAAGAAACTCAACCAATATCAGAAGAAGTATTCAACTATCGAAAAAGAGGCTCTGAGTCTTGTACTCGCTCTCCAGCAGTTTGAGGTGTACCTAACCAACAGTAATGGTGATATCATGGTCTACACAGACCATAACCCTCTTGTGTTCTTGGAGAAATTCAAAACAAAGAACCAAAGACTGTACAGGTGGAGCCTTATGCTCCAACCTTTCCCCTTGAAAATTGTACATATTCGTGGAAAGAATAATGTGATTGCTGATGCTCTTTCAAGGATGTAAAGAGAGAAATTACTCTTTTTTGTGACAAAGTTTGTCATAGTATAATTGCATTTTTCTTTTTTGATGGTCCTTAAATACATGTGTGATATGACTTGTAATGCCTTTGTACAGGATGAAAGGCTTATCTGGATAATTTGAAACAGGTTGAATCTTAAAGAAACCTTTACTACGGTAAAGCTTTCTTTTTCCCGGTGGGGGAGGTGTGATATAATTAAGGAATCTTCTGGAAGGGAATTATTTTTCCAGTTTTCTATATGATTTTATGAACATAGAAATTTCCAGAAGAGAGAGTATTATTCATATGTGAAAAGGGAATATAATGTGTAGCAGTGAAATAATCAGAATGCACATACAGTAGAGAGAACATTCTAGATCTTTACATTGTGTGTGATGTACTATAGGGTAATTGCAATGTATAATGTATATGTTGGAATGTGTTGATTACATGTATCCTGACCTTTACATGAACCTCTTAGTAAGAGTGTAACATTGCAATGAGTCTATTTATAGAAAAGGGGAATCCCCTTCCTTTGTTTGTTACAACTAGAACTATATAGAACTTACAAGAGAGTTCCAAACCTTCATGAATATTGTAGTAGAATCTAGAAAATTCTAATTAAGGGTTGAGATTGTATATAAGCTGGGAGCTTGAACAGAAATTTCAGAATTTATACCCTGAATACATCGTGGAGCATATATTGCATAAGTTCTCAGTTAACACCATCTGATATTGATATCAACCTGTGGAGATCATCTTGGACCTCATCTTGGACTTCATCTTGGACCTCATCCTTGACATATTTGACGTCGTGTTCGACATCGTTATTGACATTGTGGTCAACATCGTCATTGACATTGATTATCGAGATTGCAGTTGACACTGTTATCGACATTGTGATTGCCATCGTCTTGGACATCGTCATCGACATCATTATCGACATCGATGACCTCCTGAATTATTTTGGACATTCTTCGGCTGGATCTGGAATCTTCTTTTGCCAGTTGGACAACATACCGTTTGGATTCAATATTTGGGGATTAGCAGCCAGCTTACTCTACACTTCAGGAACATTCTGGACTAATAGGAATTTCCCAGCTGAGAAATTGTAAGTCTTTACCAGTTTAAGTACATGTAGTGTATATGTAACTAGAATCTGTAATTCTGTTATATCTGACGTTGGTAAATATTTAAATTAAACCATAAATCATCTAAAGTTAATATCTTTTGTTTGATTCTTATCTTTTGTGGATTTTGGATCATAACAACAGATAGTTTTGATGATTATAAACAATCAAATTCATTCCTGGATTACATCTGGCTGGTGTCCAAACGAAAGAGAGAAATTGGACTGTTAAAGTGCTCCTTAAATAACCACACACTATCTAGATGAGAAAGTCAGATATCTGATGGGAGGTGTTATCTGAAAAGGAAGCTTTATATTAGCAACATCTAAACTCCTAATTTCTGATATGACAGGATCAAGGGCCTAATAGGGTAAATTGATTTCTTTTCTATTAAATGGGTCAAGTTAGTAGTTTGGAGCCCTCTTTGTCAATATTGGGGTAGGTACCTGGATGAGACTCCCAGGGTAGTCCACTATTGGACTAGTCTATGAAAACAGACTCTTTATCAATATAGCTGTGATATGTCACTTCAGCTGAAGAGAATATCTTACAATATTTGCTAGGATAATTTTTAAAAAGATGGAAAATAAACTTTCTGTTATATTCTAGTATGGGCTAATGAGAAATTTAAAGGAAATTCATATGACATAATGGTACACGAAACAGAAAAAAAAAATTGGTTACATATCCAAAATCCATGCAAAAGTGGTAGCAGTTTCAAATTATTCCATGATCTTTTTGTACGGATATATTTGAGGAGGAAGTCACAGGGATGTCACTTAGAATTGATAAAAAAGTAGGAAAAATCATCTAGAATGGGCCCTAGTGTACATAAAAAGTGGTTTTCTATGGCTAAAAATATGTTGAAAGTAGGAATTCCTACTTTTGTCTGAAAAGTGGTATCCCTGAAGTCAAACAAGAGAAATGCCCAAATCACTTGAATGATTTCTATTAAAAAACACCATCACTTGACTGTTTTCCTCTCAAAATTGTCCCTTGAATGTGTTCCTTTTAAAATTATTCATACATCGATTAAGCCAACAACTCTGACGGTAGGAGATGTATTTGTATGGCATCATTTCCTTAAATGAGGAGGGGATATTTTTTCATGAAGGATTTCTTTGAAGGATGACTTCATAATCCTGGAACTTATTATATTCAAATTGATGCCATTTTGTTCACATTATGTATGTTGAAATATCAGTCCAAAAGGTAATTAATGTGAATCAAGATTATAAGCTGGAAATAATGGTACATCAATTTGGGGAGGGGGGGGGGGGGATTATGCATATACTGTTTGGATGATAACTGTGATTTTTAGGGATATTTTTCACAAGAGTGAATATCATTTCTCTTATTCTTAGTGAAAATGGGCATAAAATATCCCCCACTAATAAACAGTAATCAATTTCTTTTGAAACTTTCATGTTTTTTCTTAAATCTCTTTTAAGTCATATAATATTATTTAATGACTACCATACTTTCTTTACCATGGCAAAAGGAGAAAGAGTAAATCTAACAACTCCCTCACTCTTTGACATCATAAAAATGAGGCAATAAAACTCCCTTAATCCAATCTCTAGCTATTACATGCCATAATATCAGATATCAGCTACATACGTTCATAGGGGACTTGTAGTTCGAAACTTAAGTTAGCGAAACTTTAAGTTTAAGCAACGGCTCACTAACAACGATGAGGGTCACACTGACCTGAAACAACGACGCTCATTGTTCTGAGACCACAAATCGAGCGTTAGTCATTTTACATGAGCAGAGAGGTCATCGTTAACAACGACACTGCTAAACTTAAAGTTTATTCTGTCCACATGTTACGCAACTACAAGGAGGACCACCTGCTGCTCGTGGTTTCGGAGTTAAACTACAAGATAACTTGTAGTTTTTTTTAAACAACATGGGGAACTTAAAGTTTAGCTCCCTTCGTGTGAACCTGACTAAAGTCATCTTTTTCTCACAGAAATTTTAACTTTCTTTTGCTAAACTGTCTGCAAGTAAAATGAGGTCTTACATCTGAGACTACCCCCTACATATGTCAGCATCATGTACCATGTGGTTTGATGCAAGTTTTCTGCCTACCAATGCTGTCTGTGTCACAGGTGTAAATATTGCAGCCTGCGGGAGGTGTGATATTAAAAACTTTGGAGGAATGGAGACTCTGCGGGATGGTTTCTCCTGCCAAACTATTCTACTCCCTTTATCTCTCTCTCTCTCTTTTTTTTTTTCTCTCTCTCTCTCTCTGTCCATCTTCCTCCTATCCTATCCCCCATTGAATATATATCTTCCTGTCTCTTCCCATCTTATCGTCTATTCAAGGAGGTACATGGTGTACTAGTACCTCTTTGGTCTATTCTTTTCACTCCTTCTCCATCCACTATTCCCCTCCCCTCCCCCTCCTGTCCCTCTCTCTCTCGCTCACTCTCTCTTTCTCTTTCTGTATCTATCTCTATCCATCTCTTTCCCTCTCCCCACTTTCCCACTACCTATCTTCTACTCTGTCCTTAAGATCTATTTTGATCTTTCAAGAATAACATTGTTTGAAATAAAAACTAATTGCTTTTGAAGTTTGTTTTTCTCTGTAAGAAATGTAAAACTTTAAAAAAAATACATTATTTTTATATATTTTTACATACAAAATAAAAATTGTACATGTAGCTACATGTAGTGAAAAAAAATAAGACAAAACATCTTGCCAAGAGAATAGGACAGGCTTGACTAGCACTTGTGCTAACTTCTAGTTCCAATTAACAACTTCACCTCAGTATTAGTACATCTATATTACATTTCGTTTAGCGTTTGTCATTTGACTTTATGTAGATCTATGACTACATATCATTGTAAATTTCATTTCTGTTCATTGATGTTTATATATTTCTATTACTTTTTCATGCATATATGTATGTATTCTTGTAAGATTAATACTCTTTCGTACAATGTATGATTGTTCACATTATACTGTCATTTATGTGATGTGTTGTTAATAAATTCAATCAATCATTATTTATTCCTTGTACCATTTTTTCTTCAGAATATGCCTAGGCTTACAACCTCACATTATTTTGGGAAAAAACCATATGAGGGCAGCATACAGGGTCAAGGAAGAAGGGAAGAGTAAGAGAATACACCACAGAGATACATTTTAACATTCTTCAAGGCTCAATTTCAAGGCCATTTTATACAATGACTCATCCCAATACAATCCAGTCACATTCTCTCCTTTCTATCAAGTGAAATAACATACTTCTCAACATAAACACATATCATATTCTCCAGATGTGAGTATCGTTATAGTTTGGATTATAGTTCCTTGCAAACTTAGTCAAAAACACCTCTATACAAATAATGAAGTTTGTATTAAGTTCATGAAAAGTAGAGCACTCAGGAAAGTTTGGCTGAAAACATAAAGGAGGCCAAAAGTGGGGGAAACTGAAGACAGATAAAAGAAGGAGATAACTGCTCCTTCTTCAGTAGTCCATCCAAACTCGATTCAGTGCAGTTTGCCAAATTTTGAGCTGAAAGCAAGCCAGGCTGTGCACCTGTTGGCGTGTGTCTCCATGACGATAGAGTTACACTGATTTGGGAGATCAGGGTTGAAACCAAGACACAGCTGATTCAATACCGGTATGGAAGGAGGGAGAAAGGCTTCGTACAAAGATTTAAAATGTGATCAAAAGGACAGATATGACTGGTGAGATCAATGGAGTTCAACATATGACCCATGCAAAATAACTGAACTTTCTCAAAGACATTCAGAAGTAGTAGTTGTAGTAGCAGCAGTAGTAGTAGGTAGTAGTAGTAGCAGTAGTAGTAGTAGTAGTAGTAGTAGTAGTAGTAGTAGTAGTAGTAGTAGTAGTAGTAGTAGTAGCAGCAGCAGCAGCAGCAGCAGCAGCAGCAGCATCAGCAGTAGCAGTAGTTGTAGTAGTACTAGTAGTAGTAGTAGTAGCAAAAGTAGTAGTAGTAGTAGTAGTAGTAGTAGTAGTAGTAGTAGTAGTAGTAGTAGTAGTAGTAGTAGTAGTAGTAATAGTAGTAGTAGTAGTAGTAGTAGTAGTAGTAGTAGTAGTAGTAGTATAATAGTAGTAGTAGTAGTAGTAGTAGTAGTAGTAGTAGTAGTAGTAGTAGTAGTAGTAGTAGTAGTAGTAGTAGTAGTAGTAGTAGTAGTAGTAGTAGTAGTAGTAGTTGTAGTTGTTGTTGTAGTAGTAGTAGAAGTACTAATAGAACAAGTAGTATTAGTAGTAGTAATAGTAGTAGTAGTAGTAGTAGTAGTAGTAGTAGTAGTAGTAGTAACTAGCTAGTAGTAGAAGTAGTTGACATTGCAGGAAAAGTTGTATAACTGAATAACAGGAAAAAAAATAATCAAAATAACTTGTAAGTAATTACAAGAGTTCAAGTGATGCCTGGAATAGAATCAACGTAACAAAAACAACATACTTGAAAAATAAGCTTCAACTTCCACTTACTGTTACTCTAACAAAAGGCAAGGCTTAAGAATACTATGGGAGATTCACTAGTTTATTTTATTCTATAAGATTCTTTAAATGTCACACAGAGACCACAAGACCCTCAAGACCAGAAGAAGATGCGGTATTAAGCAGAAGGATTTCCATCTGGTTTCACGCAGTATGTAAGATGAATTGTGACCTAGATGTAGATTATTCCACACTCATTCCTTAGTCTCTCTTCATAATATCTGGGACATTCACATGCAAAATAATAAGAAATGTGAGACGCGACTCAAAACACACTTCAAATGACATTCATCAAAAAGAACACAATTTCCATTATAATCCTTACCCCACCAATGAATGAGTTTCTATGGTTCAGACATGAACTAGATGAATATGCGCGGTCGGAATTTATGCCTCTGTCATCACCAGATTGGAAATGTATGGCATACATGTACACTCTGAAAAGGATTGGTCCAATAATATTACAAATCTTTTCACTTAAAATGCACAGGAGACAAAAATTTATTTCAATACATTTTCAAATAAACTAGAAATATCACTGAAGATGATGATTAATACCCCCGCCCCGTGAGAACAGCCTTTCTTGACTTTTGGTCGAAAACTGAGGAAGTAGTTCGATCCGCAAGATTTTTCCCTGATTTACTGCCATAGATATGCCGTTTCCATGGCAACGCAGCTTCCGACACATCAAAAAAATATGTTGTACACATCTTCCCAGTAAGACCAATGTGTGTACCAAATTTCATGACTTTCGGTCAAAAACTGAGGAAGAAGTTTGATCCGCAATGTGTTTCGTTGATTTTCTGCCATAAATATGCCGTGACCATGGCAACGCAGATTCCGACTCATCCGAAAAATATGTCTTGCACATCTTCCCATCAAGACCAATGTGTGTACCAAATTTCATGACTTTCGGTCAAAAACTGAGGAAGTAGTTCGATCCGCAAGGTGTTTCCTTGATTTTCTGCTATAAATATGCCGTTACCATGGCAACGCAGATTCCGACTCATCCGAAAAATATGTCTTGCACATCTTCCCACCAAGACCAATGTGTGTACCAAATTTCATGACTTTCGGTCAAAAACTGAGGAAGTAGTTCGATCCGCAATGTGTTTCCTTGATTTTCTGCCATAAATATGCCATTACCATGGCAACGCAGATTCCGACTCATCCGAAAAATATGTCTTGCACATCTTCCCACCAAGACCAATGTGTGTACCAAATTTCATGACTTTCGGTCAAAAACTGAGGAAGTAGTTCGATCCGCAATGTGTTTCCTTGATTTTCTGCCATAAATATGCCGTTACCATGGCAACGCATATTCCGACTCATCCGAAAAATATGTCTTGCACATCTTCCCATCAAGACCAATGTGTGTACCAAATTTCATGACTTTCGGTCAAAAACTGAGGAAGTAGTTCGATCCGCAATGTGTTTCCTTGATTTTCTGCCATAAATATGCCATTACCATGGCAACGCAGATTCCGACTCATCCGAAAAATATGTCTTGCACATCTTCCCACCAAGACCAATGTGTGTACCAAATTTCATGACTTTCGGTCAAAAACTGAGGAAGTAGTTCGATCCGCAAGCTGTTTTCCTTGATTTTCTGCCATAAATATGCCGTTACCATGGCAACGCAGATTCCGACTGATCCGAAAAATATGTCTTGCACATCTTCCCACCAAGACCAATGTGTGTACCAAATTTCATGACTTTCGGTCAAAAACTGAGGAAGTAGTTCGATCCGCAAGATTTGCAACGGACCGACCGACCGCCCGACCGCCCGCCCGACCGACCGCCCAACCATCGACTGATTCCAGTATACCCCCTTCAAACTTCGTTTGGCGGGGGTATAAAACCTTACCATTGATGACTTACAATCATCAAATACACCTAGGAAATAGATATTTTATAGCAAATAGACCACTGTCCCCTTGAAATTTGTAAAATAGGTAGGCCTATAATGACCTCTATGACCTAAAATCTAATCAGTTCATCGTCCCTCACATATGCATACATGGGCCAAGTTAGAGGTTGATCTGTCAAACAGTTCTGAAGTTATTGCGAGAACGAACCATTTTTATGTACATAATAGCACCTCTAACCTTTGACCTTTGACCTTGAGACCCCAAAATCTAATCAGTTCATCGTCCCTCCCATATGAATACATGGGCCAAGTTAGAAGCTGATCTGCCAAACGGTTCCTAAGTTATCACAAGAACGAACCATTTTTATGTATATAATGACCTCTATGACCTTTGACCTTGAGACCCCAAAATCTAATCAGTTCATCGTCCCTCCCATATGCATACATGAGCCAAGTTACAAGCTGATCCGCCAAACGGTTTTTAAGTTATCGCGAGAACGAAAAGGGGACGTACGGACGGACGGACGGACAGACGGACGACCCGAAAACAATGCCTCCGGCACCACCTACGGTGGGCGGAGGCATAATAAAAAGGGATTCTGATCAAGATTCAAAAACAATTTGTGAAACTCCCTATTTTCAAAAAGGCTGAACTTTTTTCTCTCTCTGTCTCTCTCTCCCTCTCTCTCTCTCTCTTCTCTTGCTATATTTGTATCTTTTTCTTTTAACTTTCTTTTTGCCTGTCCCGCCATCTCTTTCTCTATTCAGTATCTCTCTCTATCTTATCATTTCTTTTTCATCCCACTCATTGATTCAATATCTTAAAAGATGTTTGGAAGTACTCCAAAATCAGAGAATAGCGTTGAACAGAGGCATACTTTTCGTCTTGCACTCATCACAGTAAACCGCAAGAATGAACAGAAATCCAAAATCGAACAATATAAACAGGAATTAAGGAACAAAAGGTGCGTAATATAACAAGCTCTGAATGGCTGTCAAAAGATAACAGTAAATTGGGCTTATTGCCAGCTTCTATTCCAGTTTCAATATCTCTATTTCAAAATCTATTTACCTTGTCTGGATGTTCATAATATTTGTTCTCCTGCATCTATTTCTTGATCACTCTCTTTCTCTCTACTTCTACATTATCCTTTTTCCTACTCTCTCCTTTCATTTTATTTCAATATCTTTATTTCAAGATCTATTCACCTCGCCTGGATGTTCATAATATTTGTTCTCTTGCATCTATTACTTGATCACTCTCTTTCTCTCTACTTCTACATTATCCTTTTTCCTACTCTCTCCTTTCATTTTATTTCAATATCTTTATTTCAAGATCTATTCACCTCGCCTGGATGTTCATAATATTTGTTCTCTTGCATCTATTTCTTGATCACTCTCTTTCTCTCTACTTCTACATTATCCTTTCTCTTACTCTCTCCTTTCATTTTATTTCAATATCTCTATTTCAAGATCTATTCACCTCGCCTGGATGTTCATAATATTTGTTCTCTTGCATCTATTTCTTGATCACTCTCTTTCTCTCTACTTCTACATTATCCTTTTTCCTACTCTCTCCTTTCATTTTATTTCAATATCTCTATTTCAAGATCTATTCACCTCGCCTGGATGTTCATAATATTTGTTCTCTTGCATCTATTTCTTGATCACTCTCTTTCTCTCTACTTCTACATTATCCTTTTTCTTACTCTCTCCTTTCCTTTTATTTCAAGATCTATTCACCTCACCTGGATGTTCATAATATTTGTTCTCTTGCATCTATTTCTTGATCACTCTCTTTCTCTCTACTTCTACATTATCCTTTTTCTTACTCTCTCCTTTCCTTTTATTTCAATATCTCTATTTCAAGATCTATTCACCTCGCCTGGATGTTCATAATATTTGTTCTCTTGCATCTATTTCTTGATCACTCTCTTTCTCTCTACTTCTACATTATCCTTTTTCTTACTCTCTCCTTTCCTTTTATTTCAATATCTCTATTTCAAGATCTATTCACCTCGCCTGGATGTTCATATTTGTTCTCTTGCATCTATTTCTTGATCACCCTCTTCCTCTCTACTTCTGCATTATCCTTTTTCTTACTCTCTCCTTTCATTTTATTTCAAGATCTATTCACCTCGCCTAGATGTTCATAATATTTGTTCTCTTGCATCTATTACTTGATCACTCTCTTTCTCTCTACTTCTACATTATCCTTTTTCTTACTCTCTCCTTTCATTTTATTTCAATATCTCTATTTCAAGATCTATTCACCTCGCCTGGATGTTCATAATATTTGTTCTCTTGCATCTATTTCTTGATCACTCTCTTTCTCTCTACTTCTACATTATCCTTTCTCTTACTCTCTCCTTTCATTTTATTTCAATATCTCTATTTCAAGATCTATTCACCTCACCTAGATGTTCATAATATTTGTTCTCTTGCATCTATTACTTGATCACTCTCTTCCTCTCTACTTCTGTATATCCTTTACCCACTCTTTCCTGTGTCTGGTGTGGGGTATCCGTCTGTTTTTTCCCTCCCTTCTTTCTTTTTTTTGTACTCGTAATCACTCTCTTTCCCTTTTCCTTTTAGAAAACATGTATTTTCCTTTATCCCACGTTTCCTGTGGGTTTGTATGGTTTTTGTCTATTTTCTTCTGATTTTTTCCTTCTTTTTTTTTTCCTTCCTGCATCTACTACAGCTGAGGTAGGCGCTTGTGACAGGTATTGACTGCATTACACCAACCAAGCATTGAGTGACACTATCTCTTCTCTATTACCCACAATCTATTCATTGATTTCCCTGGCTACCTATACATCCCCTCTGGTTAGAGCTCTAACATCATCATGGTTAGAATGGTACAGATTAATCAGATTCAATCAGCCCCCTCCCGATTACAAGTCCCATTGTAGTCATACGTGGAATCAATTCCAGTTTCATCCTTTCAAAATTTCAAACAGGAAACTGCTCTCTTGATCTCCTACCATAAACACAGAAAATTCAACCTTTTGATTTCTACTTCCACTATTCAAGTTGTCTTTTCTCTCTAATAAAATAGTATTCAAATATATACTGTCATTAGAGGGTCCGGTTAGAAATATGGTCCCCAAGGTGGCGTGAACCACAACTGTGACGGGACACAGCACCGACAGAAAATGGTTGTCTTCGTGGGTACCATAGTTTAACCAGAGCCTCAAATGTAGGCAATATATATTTGGTTTATATCCATCATCTTTAACAAAAGCCTGTAGGATATGGTAGATGGGGTAACCTCGCTAGTCATAAGGACCGCTATTCATAACGACCACTTAGTCATAACGCGTGACAATATGAATCGCGGTTTTGTATGAATAGCTGTCCTTCTAGATAACGAGCAATCCATAGACAAATTACCTTGCTATTCATAAGGACCTCCATTCATAAGGACCACTATTTATAACTTTTCATAAGGACCGCTATTCATAACGCGTGTTACATGAATAGCGTTTTTTTTGTCAATAGTGGTCCTTGTGAACAGCGAGCGGACCCGTGGTAGACTGCCCACGTGTACACAAACAGCTTTGAAGAAGGGATGAATTTGCGCGGATATCAAATGCGTAATGTTGACATCATCACGCGCCGGTGCCTAAAATAATAGATACGCACATAGTACGCACTTCTTGCTTGTGATGTCATACGCCGTATACAGCATCCATGAATAGTAGTATTATTCACGGATCGTGACGTACGATGTTACCCTCCGTGGCAATATGCTATTTGCATGAGGCTAGTGGAATTGTGTTTTTCACATGACGCGCATTGGACCAGTCACAATTGCGCAGATCCTTTTCATGACGGATATAATACAACATGAAAAATGAAGGCTGTGCTTATCTTTATTTAGATTAAGAAGCTATTACTACAGTTTTAGAGGAAAGACAGATAAATACAAAGCCAGTAAAGTGTAGACTTTTTTTTAAAATAAACTGGTTTATCCAAAAATTGTAAACAAATAGCATCTTCCAGTACATCACACCATAATTGGGCCATCTATTTGTAGCCTATGTAATAATGGCATCAGGTTGCTGCTGTAATACAAAACATTCAACATATTGAGGCAATGGGCAAAATGTGACACTGGAACCATCTGATCACATGTCCCAGGTGCAGAGTTGTTTCATAATGACCTCATTATTTCCCTATTCCATGTCATACTTTCTAGAAATAGCTAGGTAAAATTGCTCTGTTCTCTCTATCTTACAAAAGAAAAAGATACTGTGTGGTCAATTAGAGGAAAGCTGGTTGACTTTTTACCATCTAATCCAAAGTCCGCATTAAAATGAGATACGAGAGGTCGCATATAACGATTCATGAAAAATATTATATGGCAGGCTTATAGCCAGTACCTAGTGACTGGCGGCATTTGATGAAAATTTACATACTTTTTTGTTTTTTGTCATAAGTTTTCAATTTGGGGATAAATCTGACATAAAAGATGAGTTTTGGACTCTTTGAGAGGTGATCTCTCGTGCCAGAATTACTGGATTGAGGTAGGCTCTAAACCCGAGTGGTGGGCTCTCCCTGCCGGAAAGAACAGTGTCCCACAGTGTGTTCACAGTGTGAAATCATCTTCACACTGTTAACTTGAAGCGTTTTAAATTGTGAATCACATCTTCAGAGTCGATTATGTGAACACACTGTGGAACACTGTGTTCTTTCTGGCAGAGCTGCCGCCCAGTGTAGCTATAACCCTGTTTCATATAGTCCGCAAAGGTCCGCAGAGGGTGCCAAAATTAGCCAGTCTCTTTTTAAATCTATTTTCAACAAGTGCAACCTGTATTTTGAACACTGGTTAATTAAATCTTAATTCTGATCCATTCTTTTGAAAAATTATGCATAACTTTTAATACAAAAAAACACAACAGCTGAACCTCTTTAAATATAAGATAGGTATGAAGAGATTTTTTTTTTCTTCTAATTTTCAGATCATAGAAGAATTTGACAGAGGAAATTCATGAGAAAAGGTGGAGACAGTGAATCTTTAAAAAGATAATGACAAATGAAAGGGAGGTATATTGACTCATTCACTTACTTTCAGTAAAAATGAATCATTCCCTGTTGCTCATGTCCTTATTCTAGACACAAAACATTTCATCTCCAGTTGTTTCCCTTTACCCAGGAGGAGTAAATGCGTACCAGGTAGAAAGGAAACCCTTAATTGATGGGAGCACTAAAATGGACGTCTAGCTATTAAAGACAAAAATACTACTGAAGTCTTTTGGAGAGGCGTAAGTGTTGTGTCTTGGCTGATATGATCATTGTACAGAAGAAGTCAATTATTGAAATGTCTGATGACCATACCAATACAAGAGACTTGTATGGAAGAGACAGAAAGGACACATTAACATGGATATTTGTGTAAGTTTTCTTGCTCTGTTTTAAAAGACTGGATCACATTCACACAGAAAGTGCAAAATATTGTCTTTCCAAAGCCTTTACAAAACCTTAGGCCAAGTACAACAGCTTTAGTCCGTAATGGTTTCATTGCATTACAAAAAGCTCTGCAAACTTAAGGGATGACAAAACTATGATGCATGTCTGAGGGCGCAAATGTTGTGCACCTGCTCCAAGCCTCACTAAACAGTTGTTGCCTATGTGACCGCATGCTCACCACAACTGCTTGTGACAGCAGACGAACCAACTCACCTTACCTTGCCCATTTCCTCTCTTTTTATCCAAAAAAACTTCACAGAAACAATGGAAAATGAGGGGTATGACTGGAAGTCATGCGATCCATCTTTCTTTCTTGAATGTTCAAACAGTGAAAGCAAGTTCTCTACCCTGTGAAGGGTGGATCTGACATTACTAAGGGCCAAAGAAAAGGCTGATTTCAGTTACAGATTGCTTGCCTTTAAGTGATTCTTAATAATATAAATATGTTCATATGATTAACTTCAAAACAACTGCAAATGTTGATTTCATTACTTGGCAACATGAGGACAATGCCCAGCAGCTATCCATATCATCCTCCTTGTTTTCTAACTGTCCTTATCAAGACAAAATCAAAGTTGATATCACACCCATTTCCTTCTAACCGGGCATTCGATACAAATCTTCGCCATGAAGCTATGCTCTGCATGGGCTGTCATTGATCAGGTAACGGAAAAACATGCATGTGGGACTGGGATAGGAGTGTCACGACTTTCGTTACACAAATGATGCACGTGGGACTATGAGATGAGTGCAGCTAACTTTCATTACATCAGCTTACCCTGTGATTACACCAGAGACATCAAGAGGAGTGGCATTAGTGTCTGTAAACTTTCATAAGTGCGAAGTCATGTTCTCCAACAAAAGCCGACTGGAAAAACTATTTACATTTGTGCTGCATTCTTTGCTTTCCTGGACCCTTATTTCCCTTCCCCGGAGAACGGGAAATCATAGCCTTCCTGTGTCCCTCTAGGGATGCCCCCCTCACAGGCAGCCCGTTTGGAACGATCTCATCTGTCTCATTAGGTGGAAATCACGGTCCCGTGGCGATTGCCATTTTTACGGTCTCATCTCCGTAACATCTGCGATGATTTAAGACACTCCTTGTTGTGTTTCTAATGTAATCATAGGTGCACACAGGCCATCCTTGACGTCAATTGATGTTTTTCCCTTCTTTCTCCCTCCACATTTCTTCTCAATAGAAACAATAATACAGCTCTGATTAAAGTTCATACTTGGTGATTGCATAGTTGATCCTTACTTTCCTCTTCTCAAATTATACAGATTTCTTCCAGATAGTCTCCTTTGTTCACAGGATTTCAGTTAGAGAAATGAATAAAAGCAACGATAAGCTCAAGTGTCATCTTATTGTTATTTTTATCTTTATAGATATGAAGGAGGTCATTTCAGGACATTTGGGATGATATCAATCTGACAAATTTATCTGGGGTAACTATCTATCACTGTAACTGTCTGTAACTGATTCGGGCATTTTCAAATCATACATCTCGACCTTTAACAAGGTACAGCTGCTTGTCATGCTGAAGTTCGGAACACCTATAATTTATCTGTAAATAGATGTCCTCTTAAAATTACAAAAGAAGTAGTGAAAAACTTATGTTAACTTGATAAAGAAGTTTTTCAGCAAAAAAAAATAAAAACTTAAGTGCACAGTGTAGATTTTTTTAAATACGGTAGTTCAAAGAAATAACAAATGGGTCACAATCATAAATTCTGATCAAAGAAAAGTAAATATTGTAAAATTTAGGCCATTATAATCAGAACAGAAAAACCTGACAAAAATCAGGTGAACATTGTCAGCTCTTCAGCTGCATGTTAGATAAGTTTTTATGACAATAAATCAATGTGATACAATACAATGACATTTTTTTTTCATTCTACCCTGTAATCTATGAATTCACATAAAGGCACCGTGAGGGATCAGGATTAGTCAAATCGTCCAATATGGTCATGATACCTTTTTTACAAATTCGATTGGATGTCTTTAAGCAGCAGTGTGCACCTGTACGATGTTAGGAAGTCTGTCTCAATGAATTAAATCAGTCCTCGGCAAACAGGAACTGAGATCTTCAACCTACGTACATACACCTGCAGGTGCTTCTCGTAGTCTCTCCTGAAGAATACAGCTTGATTCTTCTCTAAGAGCATGTTTTAGTGAATTTTGAGGAATATGAAAGCATACCATGAATGCAATACTTTAATAACTTCTTAAGATTTGTTTAGTTTCACTGTGAACCCATGTCTAGTAGATATCAAAATGGAGGACTAACAATTTCTTTTCATGCCACCAGTTTTGAGCTGAATGTGGATCAATTTTACAGTTTGGCTTTATCAAGAATGAGATGAATATTTTCTTGTAGATTTTGTAATTTTACTCTTGTTTTGTGTCTAAGATATCTTTATGATTCTTAAGGGGAAAAAGAATCTTGTTTGTGGCTTATTCTTTTGACTTCATTTGCAAAATTAAACATATGACAATCAAATTCAAATTCTCAGCAGGTATCACAAGACAACTCCACTCTACAGGAAGGAGAAATTATCTAAATAGAAAGAGAAGACCTTTATACCTCTTCGATATAGAAAACCCCAACAGTAACAGGAAAATCACTTTTTTTCTTTTTTCTTTTTTTCTTTTTTTGCTTTTCTTCTGGCAAGCGACCAGAAGTCAACCAAAATGAAAGGAATACAAGCCCCCTCCTTGCCAGTATTACTCAACAACAGACACTCCAACAGCTGTACCAAGACTGTCTGACTTAGTTTAGCCTTAATGTCAGACGACAAGTGATAAGTGGGGACTCTGAATTGTCAGAAGGGTTTCCATTTGAATGGGTCATGTGACTCTAACATGGTGATGGTCCCAACAAGGTGTGGCATTATGGGGTGGGGCAAAGGGGCATCCTAGGTTTTTCCAACATCCCTCCCACCAAACTTAACCCTTTTTTCTCTCTTTCTTTCTTTATTTCTTTCTTTCTTTCTTTCTCTCGTTTCTTTCTTTCTTTCGTTTTGTTCTGGTCAGAGATTTTGGGCATTGACAATACTTCAGAAAAATGTGAAAACCTCACCCCTTCTTTTTTTTTAACATGTGCCCCCCTCAGAAAACAGACCCTGGTTTTGATGACCAAAGTTCATTCTACCCTGATTAACATATCTTGCACGTGTGTAACATAGCCATGGTCCTCTCCTTATTTTATGTATGGAAGGATCATTGACTCATTCACTACTACATACATGTAATGAGGTGAACCATTTAGCACAGGTCTCCTTTACTTTGGCTTTTTTTTTTTCTCTCTCTCTCTCTCTCTCTCTTCTTTTTCCCCCTGTGAAAAAATGTCATTGAAACTGAACTTAATCACAATCTACAAAGTAAACTGGCCTTGCTTAGTGCGGACTTATATTAAAATCCTGAATCATAGTATGGATGCTTCCCATTCCTGCAGTCATCAGAAACACTAAAGTCTACTATTAAAACTGAAAGCTCCATTCTACACCATTTACTACTGAAACTATCTTCCCTCTAAAAAATATCTCTTAGAACTTTAATTCCATCTGATCATCGCAACCTACATGTAGCTACCTCGATCTATGTTCAGAAATTTCAGTGAGTATGATGTAACCACTTGACAGTCAATTTAATGGAAACACATGACGGCCTCTAAACATTATTCTTTCAATGAGCCAATTCATTCATACTGGAGGGGGGGGGGGGGAATAAACAAATTTCTCTCTGGAAAGGGCATTCACACAAGAAGAAAATTTATTTCTAGAAACATTAAGAATTATCCTATCTAGGGAAAGAGTACTGCGTAAAGGACCGTCATAACAAAAGCTTGTTTCGTAGGGGTCAACCTACACCACACGCCTATATACTGATGTAAAGCTTTATACGTCAAAAGCAGTGCATGAAAAATTAAAGCTAGCTAGTCACATCAGTATGCATTCATGACAAGCCTCAACGAGTTATGTGGTTTTCGTAAGATACGATATTCACACCGACGATGATGCTGATTCTTTATTGAATTTTGCTATCAACTTTAAGACAAGAGAAAATTAATTGAAAATCAAATAGCAAACGTTTCTGTACAGCTTTATGATAAGTATTGCTGATCTGAAAGGGGAGCTTGCCAGCTGCCAGGGTTCTGTCAACAGTCCATGACCAATACTATCCCTTCCAATGAGGTCCTTGTGATAATCAATTCAGGACATTGTCCGAACATTCCATTTCCTGTCTAGTGTTGCTTAGTGACAGGTGAGACCTTGTGGTCAACATCTCACTGTCTTTGAGATGTGGTTGACACCCGATGTCCAGGCTCTAGAGGCAGCTGAAGACAGGCCTTTAGGGACCCCGTTTTCACAAGGATTTGTTCCAACTATAATCTCATTGGTTTGCAATTGAAAAAAATGAAGAACCCTTCCACTTTCTCGATCTTTCAATGATCTTTGGGCAAGAGACTCGATATCATTCAAGTTTGAAGGGCAACTGCTAGCTAAATTTGATACAGCCCCAATGATGAGATAACTGGGGAAAATAAAAACATTCTGGAAGACTGCAATCTAATTATTTACAATTACTTTCCTGCTTACACAGGACAGATTGGTGTACTTACCCTTACTATAAAACCAGAAAATCTTGCCTGCATAAAACTTTTAACAATTTCCAAAGCAGTCCACAAAAGTTTTATGATGTGAAATTATTGGATAACACCAGTGATTTTTTGCATTTGCACAAGTTTCTTGCAACAAATAAACTTGTTAAAATTAGACTCAAGTTTTCAAATATATATTTATAGAAACTAGTCCTTGATATCATTATTTCACGTTTTACCTAATTAGTGTTGGCCATCTTGTGTAACAAGGGCAGGATCTGTGACAGCTGCAACCAAGCTAGCCATGGGTTGTTCTTCCGATGTCCTTACTGCTATTTATCAATCTGCTGTTTCTCCTTCGGGCAAAGAAATGTTTCTGTTTCTTTATTAAGCAGGCGTGGTATGACCATTCTGCAATTGAAACAGGGGAGAGGATAACACAATTTTCAGAAATGAATTAAAGATCACATTGCAAGAAAATTCCATCAAAGTAAATATTGGCTTAATACTTTTTATTGCATAGATGGCATAAATTAATCAAGGTTATCCAAATTCAACGCTTGGAAACATTTGAAGTAATGATTATTATCAATTATAAAACGGTAAAATACAACCCCCCGATATAGCAGCTGAAGAGCTCCTCGAACGCTGCTGAGATGTGTGACGACACACCAGGGGCCAGTCCTGTCTAAGCAGACGATGTCCCATAACATCTTACACATTTTTCAGTGCCTGTTTTGTCATCTCCTCTTCACTTATTTCTCTTACTTGACTAGCGTCAGTCTTAATGCTAGTCTGTTGCCTCACTCTTAACTTCGTGTATGGTATTATTTTGATGAAAAATGCAGCGTTAAAAAAAATAAAGGAATCAGTCACTTGTAAACAAAATAAGACGCCATTGTATTTTCAGCTGCTTGCACCGGGGCATGTTCGGCGTTTCAAGAGGGAACGAATACCATCCGTGGTATTATTCGGAGGGCTTTTCAATTTGAAAATGGGGTTTATTTCATTGATCATTTACCCTTCTGTGTATTTACAATCAAACGGTTTTAGTTATCAGAATCAGTTTCACTTTCCCTTTTAGAATGGTGTGAAATAAGGTCATGTTTAAATATACCAAACTCTTTATAATTTGATAAATAATTGCATTGCAATTACGTTCATTCATTATAGGACGTCGTCTGCTTAAGCAGGATCGATCCCTAGTGTGACGACATAAAAAACATCGCTATATTTCTGGCGAATCCTCGGATATTCCAGATGCTTAGAAGAGCTTTTATTTATGTTGTTTTTATAATCATCAGATACGCAGTTGACATAAAACTTATACGATTGCCATCTGTAAGCTTCCCAGTTTCTAGTGATACATTAATTGCCAAATTTGTGATTTTTTTTTAATGTGATCTTTAACAAAATTATATAACAATTTAACAGTATTAAATGTAACTTTACTAATAATCTATTAAATGTCACTTTACTAATAATCTAGTTGTGTTGGTTCCAATGATTTTGGTAGACAGAGGTGCCAGAAACATATGGGGATCAATCATGACATATATCTTACTTCCTTCTGCTGCTAGATGGGTACAGGGGAAACCTTGTGCAAACAATCTATCTAAAGGAAATCCGATGAATTTTCAATTTCCAATTTCTGTCAGTACTTACGTGTTCTTAAGAATTCCTAGTCAAGGATGAAAAAGAAACAATTTTCTTGTAATGAAAACTTATAATAAGTACCATACAATATGGGAAATCGTACAATAATGTGGAGTCCATCCTGGTTATTGTTTATTCTGTGTGGGTTTCAATGAAATAATTATTCAGGGACCCAATCATAATAGCATGGGAATGGAGGAACGGGGGTAGTGCCCCTGGAACCTGTATCCTGGCTACGCCCATGTTGTTGTTGAGGATTTGATTGTGTTTCTTATATTCTCTCTATCAGCTGCTACACCCGTGTCTTATCATCCGGGGAGAATCTGTTTCTTCTTTTCTTCATCTTTAATGTCTTTTGTCTTGCCATGAATGACAAGCAAGGATCTTGTCTGTTTCTGAGTCACAGATCACAGACAGGGAACAATTTCAAGATGGTCACGTTTTTTGTCTTTTTAACTACTTTTCCTTTCCAATAAGTTAAAGTAGTTTTATGAGTATCTGAACTGCCTTTCCAATTTATTTTGACTCAATATTTAGGATTTTATTTTGATTGGCAAACTATCATTCAACTTCAACTACAGAAACACAAGTATTACCGGTAATTTTTTTAAGTATTTTTTGTTTTATTGAGGTGAAGTATTATGTCAATATGCAATATCTCAATATTTTTGTATCAATAACCAAATATATACTCACAATACTCACAGTTCAAAATTGATACATTTGTGGAAAGTTTGAGGTACCTTATCCCCAAAATCAGTTCACCACAGTTTACCTATTGTGTGGAATTCCCTCCCAAGTAAAGTAATTCAGTGTAAAACTTTCTCACAATTTAAAAGGGCTATGAAGAAATCCCTCATATCTAACAAGGTAAAGTAAACACAAGTACTGTATTATTATTTGTGAATATTATATAACATACAGTATACATAGGCTTCTGGTTCCTCTGATATTTGTCCTAGGTGTGTACTGAATTTAGTGTGCATGTGTTTGTGTGTGTGTGGGTATTTTCATTGCCTAAGCTATAATGTATGAAAATATATGAAGGCACTTAACCCACAAAGCCTTATAGGCTTTTTCAAAGCTCTCTCTCTCTCTCTCTCTCTTCATTTCATGTAATTCTAATTTCTAAACAGGCTGTATAACATTATATCTTGTACTTTTGTACATGTCTTTATGGAAATGAAAATAAATGAAACCAAAACTAACAAAACAAAAATTAGTTTCAATTTTCTAACTTTAAACCAAAATAAGCATAGGCCCTGTATATGTGTGTTCTTTTTATGATGGTGCTTTTTTTTTCTTCACTAGCTTTAAGATGTCATTACATCATACTGGGAAAGGTTTTCTCTTTCCAAAGTGATTATTAATAATAAAACAAACACAACAGTTATCTTGACTATAGTTTTACATCTACCTAATCATACTTCTGAACCCTAGTTTTCTTTTGATTATGAAGATGATACTCTTATTTTACCCAACTGCTAGAAAGCAAGTAGGCCTATACATGTATGTACATAACAAACCAGGGGACTGATGGCCTTATCAGAGGGACTTGGTAATCGAGGATTGATGCCTTAAAAAGGGCATCAGCACATCAACTTCTAACCACCTCCCCGTTATGAGACTACTAATTTACCACTGAGCTGTCACACCTCCTTTCTTTCTTTCTTTCTTTTATTCTTTCCTTTTTTCTTGCATGTTCTAAATTGACATGAAACCAATATGTAGCTTTTAAGCCTTGAATAAGACCAACAGTCACTCATGTGTAACTCATTTACCTTGGACAAGTGAGTAATGTCTCATTCCAAGGGGCTTCCCCTTCCAGCCCTCTCTACCTAGCATCCTCTTCTAGTCTCATATATCAGACCCCATGTGCATTCAATCAATCTCCCTCCTCTTCTAGTTTATAGTCTCAAATATCAGACTCTATGTGAAGACACTTTCCAAGTCAACCTTCTCAAACGTCCCCATTCCACAGTTCCTCAATTACACAGATCTATGTGTCCCTCTAAAATAAAAAATACAGTGAAACCTGTCTATAAAGACCGCTCAAGGGAGACAAGAAAAGCGGTCTCTATGAGCAGGTGGTCTTCATGTACAGGTTCCTTTAATACACATTTCAATGAGAAACATTTTTCAAGGGAAACCAAAATTGTGGTCTTTATAGACAGGTGGCCGCTAAAGCAGGTTTGACTGTATATATATATATATATACATGTATATTACCTTTCAGATTTCATCACAATAAGATGACAATTCACTTCTGGTCACTCACAATAACCATTTCAAATAATACTTGTGCTCAACCTGTAAACCTCTTCATCCTCTCATTCTCATTGGCTTTATACATTAACCACTACGTTGCTGGAGGTAATGGGTTAAACTGAGAGTTAAGCAGGCCAGCTAGATTGGTGACAACAAGCATTTTAAAGAGATTACAACTAAAACCTTTGAATCTAATGAGACTGTAAAGTTTTCCAACCTGTAGATGCTTCTACTCTACATAATATGTGATAAGGAATTATTTCAAGAATTTTTAATTTTCTTGATGTATGTTGAGTTTGTATATATTTCTTGCTATGTCCACAAGACTTTATGCAAGCAATATACAAGCTTTGCAGAAAGGAATATCTGAAGAGAAAGATGGAAATGATTGCAATGACTATGATTCAGGCTCGAGAAAGAGAAATTAGGGACCAGAGATTACTGTACAAGTGAGCAAGTCCCATTTATTCAAACAGCCCCCATATATATATATACTTTGTGTGGAATGTGTGGAATGTAGTTGTCCTTGTACAGCAAGACTGACCATGATACCCCAGACCTTGTTTATAAACAAAAAGAAAACAAAGAAAAAAGAAAGAAAAATAAAGGACAACAGAACTTACTTTCAGCTTTTGTAAAATATTCAAATTTTTACAATTCAAACATATTTTCATAATCCATCATGACCATCTCTATATCCTTTCTGAAACATTCTGGTTTCTTGCTCAGCTTCAACTGTACACTATTCAAACGTCTGAACGTGTACATCATATCCCAATAAATTGACCTGTTGTTGTAGTTGAATATGATGGCGCACTTCAATCTCTCCTCATGCACTGAGCTTCACACTCACAAGAGGGCGTACTTTCACTTATAATAATGGATTCATACAAAGGACTACATATTTAGAGAGAAATCTGATGTAAAGTGAAGAGGTTCTACGGTCTGCAATAGAATATTTTCTTTCTTTTTTTCTATTTTTTTTTCTTAGGCACAAGTAAAGTTGTAAATGTTCACTAGACAATAAATATGAAATGAAAATGTTGGAAGTGTCTCAGCTAATCTCTTTGCCTGAATATCTCTATTTCATTCAATTGTACATGTATTGCTTTGTTTTCTAAAATACATTATTTGCATTTGTTTAGCTTGATTTGCACTAAAGAGAAGACCTCTGAGCTAAATCAATTATCCATGATTGGCAAAAATAAATCTATCAAATTATTTGTAATTTCTACATGAGAATTATACGTTTCTCTTACCAAATTCAAATTCAAATTCAAATTCTTGTTTATTCATTTCCAACAGACAATAGAAATCATGACATAGTTTACATTCAGTATTATATATAATATATGTATATAAAAAATAAAGTGAACAAAAACAGATTATTATTTTCAATAGTAATTAGCAAATGTACTCTTAAAAAATAGTGACTGGAAACTTATCTCTTCAATTCCTTTTCCTTTTCATATTGTGTTCAATTCAGTTCAGTTTATTCCATTTAAAGCAAACATACAAATGCGTAATACATGATAATTATACACAATACATAATATATAATACATGAAATACATAATACATAGGCATATTGACAAGGCTGTGTACATATAAAAGTCGTTACATGTTTTGTAATATACAACAAAATGAAAATGCTTGCAGATTCAGCTGAGGAGACTCATGACTCCAAGTGCTGCTCCGAGATTAAAAAATAAATAAATAAAAAATGCTACGCTTGTAAATTTAGGCCCTGCTCGTTGAAAAAAAGAAAAAATAAAAATCTGTTTTCTCCCTTCTATTCAAAATGTTTCCTTCGATAGTTTCATTTCTTCATTTTTTATTCTTCGAGTTCAACCTAATTTACCAACAAAAACAGAAAATGAAAGACAGAGATCCTTCTCACAGACGAGGTCTGCTTGAAAGCTTAAACTCACAAGAGGGCGTAGTTCCAGATTCAGCTGAGGAGACTCATGACTCCAAGTGCTGCTCCGAGATTAGAACATTATACACCCAGGAAAAAGAGAAAGTGGACACTCTTATTGTTCAAAGTTTTCATATAACCCGTCAATAAAATATAATAAAATATATATCAAATTAAAGAAAAATTGATACCCTACCAAAATCAATTAAAGGGCATGATTTGTGTGAATGCACAACAATAAGAAAACCAGGATGGTGACAGTTTGAAAGAAAACGGACATGGAATAAGAAAGTCATGGATGTTTGAAAAATGAGATCACTACATCTATGCGAATATCAAATTATCAAATTGGCAATTCGGTGATTTGATTGTGACATACTTGAGGACAACTCTCCTGTTTGTCGTAGACAAAAATATCATTAATTTGCGGTTTTCTCCAAGCATCTTTACTATCGGTTCAGTACTAAAAATATATTGGAGATAGCATATTGTTATAGGTCCTCATGGAATAAACAAATTTTACCGAGTAATACATTTTTCAGTCATTTTGCGTGATGGAGCAAATGGGGGAGTTGTCCGCAACTTCATCACAGGGACATTACCTATTTGGCAAATTGAAATTGTCATATGTATAGTGATTACAACTTCCAAAAATTCATAACTTTCTTATTGCTTGTCCAATTTTGTCCAAACTTTCACCAATCTGCTTTTCTGATTTTCCTCTTTCATTCAGAGCCACTTGCCATTAAGGTTGGATTTCCATTTAAGATCACATTTTGAACTTTCACATGGATGGGCACATTCATTTAACCATTTGGTCTGATCAAGAAAACTGCAAGAATAGAGCCAGTAGCCATTCAAAGTCAAACATTAATATGCATGTTTATCTTTAAGACATTCTTGTTCCAAAATGAAAACTAAAAAAGGAGAAACAATGAGGATTGAGTTTCAGGACTGAACTATGTGTGTTTACAGGTCTATAAACAGTCTCAGTACAGTATATCATTCATGTCATTATGGACAGAATTAAATAAATCGGCGTACGTGTCCCTCCCACCTTGCCCACCTCGCTCCGTGTCACCCTTGCTCTAAATAGAACGGTCACGAACCTAGCGTGATCCAATCAGATCCAATCAGATTCAACCACACAGCTGAGCGGACATTGTACACTTAAAGGAGAATGAAACTCAACGAACATTAGCTGATAATCAAGTGGAAAATTGGTAGCCTATTCGAAATATCTTGAAAATACTCCTATTTGATTACTTAATAAGGAGAACAATCTCTCTAAATTTTGCAGATTCCTTGCCAGATATTATCCCATGGGGGCTGCCATTTTGAAAAACTGTGATGTCATATGAGTACATGTCCATTTACCTGTATATAATGGATATGATGTTGCATATTGAATAGCTATTGTACAACTAAAGCCACAATGCAAAATGGCAGCCATCTTGGTACCCCCATTGTCTCGCACAGGTGATATCTAAGAGCAGTTGTAGGTCTTTGTCACTTTTTTGTAGAATTGACAAACCTTTGTCTGACCAAACAACTTGTGCATGTTAAATCCTGCTTAACAAAAGAAACAGCTGAACCAAATATCTTGATACAAATAGTATCTTCATTTGAATGTACATGACTACAAAAATGCTTTACATGTATTATGGGAAAATCCAGTGTCATGCATTCCACAGGTGATCATGAGTGTTATTATAGCTAGTGTATAGGTCAGTGGGTATCTCATAAATATAACTGCTCTGACATTACTTTGTAAAGAAAATGGCAGCCCCCATGGGATAATGTCTAACAAGGAAACTGCAACTTTTTGAGACACTGTTATCTTTCTTCAATAATCAAACATGAGTAATTTCAAGATATTTGTAAAAGGCTGACAATTATCTACATGATTGTAGGTTAATGTTTGTTACCTTTCATTCTCCATTAATAGTTGGTTATGTATGTGCGCAGTTGACCCGGGCTGATTAAAAGCTACAAACTAGGTGAAAGAAATCAGGGGTCACAAATTCATATGGGTCATAGGTCAGTGTACGAGTTTGGCTTTTTCTGTACGGAGGTCATAGGGTGGTAAAATCACCACTGAATCGCACGTGGAGACCAGCCCTACCATTTGTATCAGCTTTTTGTCAACAGAGGGAGCCGAACGGTGCGTTTGAACGAGCTTTGAAAGAGACCTGTCCGTTACAAATATTGACTTTTCATTTGCTCATTTCTCAGCAGTTACACATTTCTCTCAGATTCCTTTGGCAAGAGTGATTTATTTGCACTGCTTAACAATTGGTGTAAATTTGAACAGAATTTGTTTCATCTTTTTTTTACCAAAACTAGAGTTTATCTTTAAGAGTGAGAGATTTCTAGGGCATCTGCTAGGAGCAAGGATGGTAATTTATTTCCTTTACAAAGTTAATACGCTTTAAGCTCTCTGCCTACTTTCCATATGAATATGTTCTATTTCGTGACTAGTCTTTACCATTAATTGCTGTAGTCCTATACAGTCTTCAAAATTTCAGGGGGACATGTCCCAGACCCCTGTTGTGACAGGCTTCCCTGCCACAATATATGAATTATGTCCCTTTTGGCTTGCCATAAACGTTGCCATAAACGTGGCCACATTAGCTAGCCATAGGCATGATCTGGACAATAATGCGATGTGGGGTGCAGCCGTGCGTGCGCCGTGGTTACGTAACTCCATCGCACGCACGGCACCTTTATACTTTATGTACATAAAGCGGGGTTACAGGGAGACACCCGCGGGTCACGGGACTGGGGAAGCGCGGGAATAAGGAATAAAGGCCGGTTCACTTTACCCCCAACACCCCCCCCCCCCCCCCCCCGATCTCCGCCCATGCACACACACAAACACACACTCAATTTCTGGTATCACCTTACCGAGGCCGAGATAAAAGGCTCCACATCTAAAAAGGGTTGATCTATAAAACTGATTAACAAACTTACTGACAACATCATAGATTTTCATTCTACTACTAGTATAAATGCATGTGGACAAGCTTACGCGTGCCGTTCTACCAGATGTCTACGACCGGGAACGCGTACCGTACCTCGGCCAGAGCTTCGGGTGACCTGATCGTTGCAAACACCAAAACTCGCTTACAGCAGAAAGCATTTTGGAGTTTCCCTTTAAATGCTCGAATTGCTCTAAGATTAGAATAAATCAATATTTAAAGGTAAAGCAGACTTACCTCACTTTAGAGACACAGCTACATGGCTAAATTATAATACAACATTCTTTTCCGTTTTCTTGTTTGGAAAGCCCAAGTTCATCTGAGCACATGATTGTTGGGGAAATCGAGAGCGCAGGCATTATGTATTACGTAATCGTAAACATCCCGGCCCCAGTTCTGGAGCAGGTCATGAGGGGTCAAGTGAAAGATGCAAAGAAGTATGAGATTTGTTGATTTATCAATAAGCTACGGTAATAAATTGTATTTGTAGACTGAAACCAATATGTTGGTCAAACGTCAGTGACGTTTTGATAAGTAGGCCTACACAAGGGGAGCGTTTCATGAAAGGAAGTTGTCAGATATTTTATCCGACAAAATCCTTGCATCTGATTGGCTGAGAGCAAATTTGTCGGATAAAACATCTGACAAGTCCTTTCATGAAATGCCCCCGTGTGACCACTGGCATACTGGTGGGGGGCGCCTTGGGGGGCTAAAGTTCGAAACCAAAAAAAAGGGGGACAATTTGATATTTACCGACCAGATATAGATCTAGATCTGTGAAAAAAAATACATTTTTATTAAAAATGTCAATATTTTTTGCACGCTCGCTTCACTCGCTCGCAAGTAGGCCTATTCAGAAACTGTGCTGCGTATGCCATGTTCAGCGCCTCAAATTTGTTTGGCTCATTACGCCACTGCATGTGACAGTTTTGTACACAAGGCCAGCTTGTTTGGGGGTTAATTCGACAAGGCCACATCTTATACTGGGGTGCGAGATGGGTCTTATAATAACTTCTTACGTCGTCATTTCCCCCTTCCCCCTTTCATTCCTTTTCTTTCTATTTTTTCGCTACTCCCGCCATGTGCCCCCGTCATAAAAATATCATGGGATATGTATATGTGGGTCTTCACTGATATTCCCTTCCAATGTATGCAACCAAATAAATGTGAATTGAATAATATAGATCTCCCTCATACTAAAATCAAGGTAATAATAATTGTGAGCAATATTGACACGTATATCAGTTTACCCGAGGGTTTGGGTGTCACGAGAGGGCTCCTGTTACGTTTACAAATTATTTTTGTGATCAGAGATCTAGATAATCATTCTGTTTTAATAGAATTGTATATAGGGTAATCATCACCGTTAGGTAAGGTTTTGGTTGCATATCAGCCAGCTATGATTGATTTATTGGCTTAACCCCCCCCCCCCCCCCCCCCATCTCCCATCAAAAGACAGGGTTTCACACAGTAAATACGCTGTTTGAAAGGTTGCTTAAAACTTTAAAACTGTTTGCATTTTTAAACAGCGTTTTCACTGTGCATGATATACATGTAATTTATTTAGGTGTAAGATGTGTAAAACAATGATGCCTAAGAAAACATAAAAGAGGAATAATTGAAGATAATTATAATAACGGTATCAAAACTTCCCCGGAAATGATTGATGGAAAAACAATCGGCAATGAAGAAAAAAGAAGCTCCTATATCGTTTACCACCGTCATTCTGTAATGTCGAATGTGTCGAAAATGTTGAATGCTTATGATACGACTCGAATAAACGTTGACATGTTGACAAAATCAATGGAATAAAATAAATGTTATTTTGAACTGAATTTAATTGAAATCGAAATCATTCACAAATATTTAATAAACAGGGACATGGACTGTTATTTTACTCCAAATCCAAACACTGAATTTAAAAATAAAAACGATCCTTTTCTTACACTGCTCCCTATATCTTTATCTATAACAAATTGCCTTTGCAAATTAAAAGCGTTACCTCACTTCAAAGCTAACATCAAATCCATTCGTGCATAAACTCGTATATAGCATGCTCTTATATGGATGTTTATTTTGTTTTGTTTTGTTGCCTATGTTTGTTTGTTTGTTTTATGTTGCTTGTACCAACTGCTAAATTGTATACACAGTTTCATCAGTTTCATGTTTTGATTGTTTTTTTTTATTACTGTGGCTATATTTTAGCATTGTTCATTTTTTTCTTTGTTACGTACACAGGGCTTTTTTTAAAGCAGGCCTTTAGGCTCTGAAAAGACTACCCTGTTTATAAATAAAACGTAATAAATTAATAAATGAATTAATGTTTTCTTTTGCCGTTTGAAAAGTAAGACGACACCGTCATTTCATGTAGATATTACATAAATGCACATTTTTATATCAGCAGACATTATGAGAGCCCATATGTTACAGCTAATCCAATATACGCCCGACCGTCATACCTCCTTTCAAATACTAAGCGAAATTTAATTCCAACGAACTTGCACTGAACAAACTAATCTTTGTCTGCAAATAATCTGACTATTTGTGAGAAAACATGGCATTACCAAGACACGATATATCCGTCATTTTAATTCCATTGTATTTACAATCATTGCCTCGGAATGAGCATTAATTTTCCACCGCTTTCACGTTGCTTCGAAAGGATATTGAAAGAGAGTAAAAGTCGATCTCTCTTCGCGCTTCACAAATAATGCCGTTGCTTTTTAGATACGTGTTTGTAAATGCCATTGAACAAAATCACTATTTGACCCGTTTATGAAGCAATATATTTGCCATTTCGATAAAACTCAAGTCGCATTTCAAATTGGCTACATTTTTTAGAGTAAAACTTCGGTCATCTGCAGCAGAATAATCTCCTATTCTTCCTTGGAAGACTTTCACATCGTAATCAACAGCAATTAACAGCATTAATTTTTGCAGTCATTGTGAGAAACTACGTACAAAAAAGGATGCATCGAATGATTTCCGTTTTGTGTTGCTTCGTTTTCTCTCATTTACTCAACTGTGTTGCAGCAGGCATGGCAGGAGGTGAGGTATTCATCATCATTTCTTTCTCTCCCCACCCCTCCCTCTCGCTCTCTCTCTCTCTCTATGTTCTCTTTCTTTCTCTTTCTTTCTTTCTTTTTCTCTCTCTCTCTCTTTCTCTCTGTACTCTACCCCTCTCTCCCCTTTCTCTATCTCTCCCTTTCTTCGATCCCTTTATGCTTCTGATAGTGCTTCCTCCTATTCCTTAATTTCAAACTTTCTTTTACTCTCGCATTCTTCATCGCCTCTTCTCCGTCTTTTTTTATTACTTTCTCTGTTTTCTTCTTCTTTTTTCTTTCTCGTGAATTTGATGACTATTTTCATAACCTCCCCCCCCCCCCCGACTTGAAGTCTGTCAAGACACAAGGGTATGGTATAATGATTTTATTCGTATATCATTATCATGACGTATACGAAGTCCGATTTCTTTATTAACAAAAAAAAAACCGCAACAGCAGTCCTATAATTATGTTTTGCTGTTGTTTACAGAATGGATTTTAAAACTACAATACTTTGCTTTACTTTGATCACCAAAGATTACGATTTTGTATCACGATTAGATGTAATTTTCATCTCTTATTCACGTTTTTGTTTCATTCATAGATAGCCAGTTTGCATAGAAATAATTATTTCGATCAAAGGATAAATAGATATAAAAGATAAAGTTTTATAGAAAGTAAAAGCCGGCATTCAAGATACATGATTTTTATTTACATTCAATTAAGAGACATAAGTTTTATAGAAAGCAAAAGCCGACATTCAAGATACATAATTTTAATACTTTATTGGTATATTTAAAACATAATTATTATCTATTCAATTTCAGCTAATGGGACTTCAGACTGCAATTATCAGAACAACTTCGGGCATTTTCATCGACCAGAGGCCATAAAAAATGTTCATAAATGCCCCAACAACCAAAACCTACTCGACAGACTCTCGGTCAGATCGAAAGTCCGGTGTGCTTCGGCGTGTCTTCAAGACATTCGCTGCTGTTCCTTCAGCGTCATGAAGAACAGAGATGGCGCAGACTACATGAGGTGTGAACTGCATTCGGGATCGCTGGGAGATGGAGGGATGTCTTTGAGGGACTTTGTACCCCAGAAAAAGTGTCAGTATATGGAGCTGACGAGGACTGGGTGCGGGAACGAAGGAGGAGGAAGGAATGAGAGGGGTACGATGAACGAATTGACGACGAAGGCTCCACAGAGGGTTGACGAAGATTCTGAATCAGACGCAGACTAGGACGCCGTCAATCAGTCTTTCAATAAGATTATCATCACAAGCGTGTAACCAGTCAACATGAAGTCTACAAAGATAAAAGGGATTGGTACTGGTCATTTTGATGCATATTAAGTGCGAGGGAGTGAAACGACAGAGCAGGATGTGTGACGGAGTTTCTTCTTCTTCTCCTACCCTTCTCCTTCTCCTTCTTCTTCTCCTTCTTCTTCTTCTTCTTCTTCTTCTTCTTCTTCTTATCCTTATTCTTCTTCTCCTTCTCCTTCTCCTTCTCCTTCTCCTTGTCCTCATCCTCCTCTTGCTCCTCCTCCTCCTTCTTCTTCTTCTTCTTCTTCTCCTTCTTCTCCTTCTCATTTTCCTTTACCATTCAAGAGGGGATATACATGTATAGAGAGGGGTATACGTACAACGGCGAATCCCGTTTCGAATCTATTGCTTTACAACGTGTATAAGTTTATTATTACCATAATTTATATTATCATTAATTCTAATTCAGTCTCATCTTTAAGAAGGAGAGAAGCAAAATTAATCATTCCAATTGCAGGTTTCTCCTCTTTGTATATGACTGATTTCGCTATTATTTTTAGTACTGGCGACTTGTGCATCAAAAGAGTAGCAGATTGCGATCTGCAATTGAGCGTTTTTATGAAGCTTTGTTAAACTTACGAGTCTTTCCATTATACAATGACAAACAATCATACATTTTAAACAGTTATGAATGAGGATGCATATAGACTAAAACAAATCGATAGCGACTAATAATTGATAATGCAGTGCACAAGAAATTGTTTAACGTAGCACGTTTTATGTGTGTCAGTGTCACGATGAAAGCGGTTGCAAAATCTGTTTAAATATACACAGATATGTGATGGGGGTAGATTGGATACCAAATGAAGCCCTTAATCTACTATTTTAGTTAACCCGACGCGAGGACTTGAGTAACGTTAAACAAAAGGAAGATTTAGACCTCACTCTATTGTGCTTGTAAAATTTAAATAAAGAGTCGGATTCAAATTTTTGTAGAAAACGGCCCTTATAATTTAACACACTTTCAATGTGATCGGGCAAGATGGGACATTCAAATTTAAACAGTCATGTCACATCTAAGCCTATGTAGTCAAAATGTTAACGGTTTCTTGGTAAAATACTGAAGGTCGGGGTTCTTCAGGTTTGCTAAAACAAAATGTTGGTATTGGGTGTTCCCCATTAAGTCTGAAAATCATGAATATGATAATTTTGATAATAATTATGAACACATTTTGACTCATCTTGCCCAGCTTTAATGATATGTTGGAAACGTGTGATCCGATATTTGATTTTGCTGCATTGGCTCAATAAATTTCGTCCGGGTCAGGGTATTTGATCCAGGGTTGAAGTTACGAGGGAATTGACCGTGGCCACTGGATCATATCATACGATAGACCCCTTTGAAAAGCTTGGCAACATTCATATTTGTATTCAGCACCAAAAGTTACCCTCCTCGACAAATTTTCAGGTGGGGTGAAAATGTGGACCACGAAAAAAATAAACAAAAACAAACGGAGCCCTTTTTTCCATGTCATCCCATGGTCTTCATCGTGAGTTTCTGATTTCTCTGACGTATACCATGTAGCTTCGCAGCGCATGCATACACTGTAAAAAAATGTCTGTAATTTTACAGGAAATCTGGCGTCATCAGAGTCGCCATAACTTCTGATGTAAAAATACAGATTAGTTGTTACTCTTTCCTATGACATTGATGTACAAATAAAATCAGAGCAGCTGTTATGAGTATAATTACAGAACTAATCTGTATTTTTTCCCCTGTAAATATACAGATATTTTTTACAGTGTACGGAGCAGAGCGAACAATTTCGATTAGGACATGACCTCATTTTATTTCGCTCCGCAGGAAACTATGCTGACAAAAAGAGAGCACTCGATACATTAATGTTGTTCGTTTACTGTACTCCCGAATTTGAAATTAATGGGTACAACTCGTATAAGTGACATGTAATATACATACATCTGTCAAAATTTGGTAGGGAAATGCCTAGATATATACAATTTACAGACGTATTCATAAAGACGTGTTTCCAGTAAGAATACTTTATGCACTATTGTTTAAAAAATGCTTAACCGTGTCTCATTAAAAACAGAAAAAGGTGGAAATCATGCAGGGCACTGGTACGCTTCATAACCTTATAACACACAGTAGCGTAGCTACGAGGGGGCATGGGGCGCGGGGAACATCTTACCAATCTAATAGAGTGATGAGGAGAAGAGTAAAGATCTAGAGAAAAAGAAAGCAGCCCTGAAAGAAAGGAGAGGGAAAAGACAACGTGAACAAAGTCTTTCATTTTATCCACATAGTAAGATAGCTATACCCCCCCCTCCCCCTTCGTGACATCAGTGCCCCATCAATGGTTGGATCCACGCTTCGCCACTGCAGGCCTAAATAGTCATATTATTGCATTCGACAGATGGGTATAACATATCGTTTGGTTTGTTTACCAACATTTACTAATATATGGACAAACTTTGAGCTGTGAGCATCAATGGGAATAATCAATATCGATGAATTGCTAACAATGTGAATTCATTTTAGAAGTAGAAAGAATTGTATGTTTTTGTATCACATCTGATCTCGATTTTTGTGCCCGTATCAATAATTCATGTAATGTTTTCCGGAACGATATAATATTCATCAATAATAATATAAAACAATCACAAGATTGCTGATTTGATCGATAAGGCAAAATACTAATAAAATATTAAGATTAAGAAACTAAGATGCAAGTGGACTTGAGAAGGGGGAAAAATCAGAAAAAGAACACGTGATTCATGGAAGTTGTACTATAGTATCTTTTTAATTAACACGATTGAAGCCCATTTCACTGGAGGTAGTAGAAATCATTTATGCTAATCCACAATTTTTTTCACGATTCTGAAGAAAAAAGTCCTTCGTGCTTGGTAGCCGTAATGGTAATGATATTGACCATCATGATGACGAAGGGGACGAGGACGATGATGGTGGTGATGTGGTGATGGTGGTGGTGGTGGTGGTGGTGGTAGTGGTGGTGATGATTGCGATATTGTTGATGAGTGCGATGATAACGATGATGGTAAATAATGATAATGAGGAGGGGACAAAGATGAGGAGGAATGGAAGGGGGATAAAGATGAAGATAATGATAAGGATTTGATGATGATAAGGACGATGAAGAGGAGAAAGAGGAAGTTATGATGGTGATGATGGAGATGATGATAGTGTCTGTGGTAATTATAGCAAGTGTGAGTGATGATGATGATGATGGTGGTGGTAATAACTGTGAATTTGATTATGATATTCATAATAACCACCACGATAGGAAGGATAAGGCATATAAAGAAGAAGTAGAAAAGAAGTGGCATGGATAAGAAATAAATTGTTATTTGTTATTTGGGTAATCTAATCAGTGACGTGAAAGGCATAATCCCAGAGGTGTTTTTTGTTTTGTTTTGTTTTGTTTTTTTTTTTTTTGGGGGGGGGGGGGGGCAAGGAGCAGTCAACCAAAATAATACTTAGATTAACTGTGTACCCCTTTATCACAGTCGTATTGACTACGATTAAAGCGTTTGCGCCCCTACCCCACCCTCCCTCCTAAAATAGATCGTCGCCCTTTGTATATCTTGGATAGTGAGACCCTCTTTTCTTTTTGTCTTCATTTTATTGCATTAAACCCATTCGTAATGCCTAGTTTACATTTGCTACGGTCATCGTACGATGGATTAGTCTACGATTTTCCTTGCGATTTGGGGGACATCGTAGGTGGCTACGATTTTTATGTTTACATTATTGCGATTTCATGTACTGGGCATCGTAGAGGGGCCAAAGACAAAGCCGTACAGAGGCTGTACGGAGATCGTACAGAGATTGTACGGAGGTCGTAGGGAGATGCTTTTTTGCTCCCCTGTTGAAAAAAAAAATCGTACGCTCTCTGCATGATCAGCGCAAGGCCTCCGCACAATGACCCTGCGCTGATCGTACGATGCCACCTACGATGTTTTTAAGGCTACGATCCTACGATTTTGAAAAATTTGTATAACTCCGCGCTAAACAAAATCGTAGAGGCTACGGAGACCGTGAATCCGTACGAAAATCGTACGATCGTCGTATGCCACCCCAGGGAGATCGTGCGATTAGAGGGATACGATCAGTTTATGGTCACCCTACGATGATCGTAGACCAAAATTTTTATGTAAATGGGGCATAAAATATTCCTGTAAATTTGATAGGTTTTAACGGATGCTTAATATACCTGTTTACTAAGTGCTTCAAATTTTATGCATACTTTTGAAACAATGGTTGTTCTTGACAACATGAAAGCTTGCCAGAGGCTTGTCAGACATAGCAACAAGTAATGTACGCAAACTGGATTCCATGCAAGTATTGTAGTGCATTCATTAATAACAGGTTAATGGAATACCTCGTTACTAGGTCCCCAGGAAAGAAACATCCATAAATTTGAATCACTTAGTAAACAGGTCTATTACCAGAAGGTAAGCCAAACTGATTAAAAACAGTCACTTGCCACGTCTGCTATACGTTTTGGGGTTAGCAATCCTGGCACAACCGCTTTCTGATATAGCGCCCCTTTAGTTAAAACGAGATGCATGGAAAAGGCCGAGTATCACTGGTTCATAACACACTTTTATTCTCGAGGCCAATAATTGATTTTAACCTGTAGAAAGGACATTTTATTTGATGTAAAAACAACATTTGTATTTAATTCAATTGGTACTTGTCGCAAGATTTTTGTTTATTGCATAATGTGAATAATGCGCAAAAACAGACTCTCTCATTCTGAGAGAAAGCAAGAGAGATCACAAGACGTAAAAAGATAGGATGACATGAGATTGAGGAAAATTATATATTATGCTTTTATTTCGTTTATTTTGAATCTATAAAACGATGCAATGCTTTCTTAAAAATTGTAATGCTTCTCACTGACTCAGCGACCAATGTAAAAACAAGCGATTATGTTTGTGTTTTGGGGGTTTTTTCCCCCATCTATATCTGCTAAGTAGGAAACCTGATTGGGTTTATATTTCACTAGTGACGTCATGCTAAGTGTATGCGGATTGTCAAGACGAGAAGTAGTGAATTAGTATTCTATAGAAGTGCTATAGCTTGTCTGGGAATAAGACACTCAATCCATCCATCATAATTCATCTAAACAGTGATTATTGCTCACAGGGGCATCACTAGAAAGTGTCTGACTAGGGTGTCTAATCAAAATATGATTTCATTGACAGCTTTAAAGGGCTGCAATTTTAGCATTTTATAGAAAACCTCATGCATGTTTTTACTGTGAACACGATAAAAACTACTTTCGAAAAATAAACTCAAGACAATTTCAATAGCCCTGTCTGTCACCTTTAGAAATGTGCGAACATTACAATCGCGTATTACATAATCCGAACCTGATTTCTATGGGCACTACAATATGCCTTTGAAATTGCTCTTGAGTTTATTTTTCGAAAGTAGTTTTTATCGTGTTTGTGACACAGGTTTGGAAGACGACTGTCATCCCAAAGTCAACGACGACCTAAATTCATATTATATATTTCTATATCCCTTTTTATATTTTATTATTAATATTGTTCTCCTACTCCACTGTCATGCTTCCTCTGTATTTCATCATGTTCATAGTGTTCTAATCTTTCGTCATCTACGCATTCTCATTTTATTTTATCCTTTTGATCCTCACGTCATCCTAGAGGATAAGGCGAAATAAATCCTGATCGACGTTGGCACATTGATGTAAGAATTAAGTTAAGTATATTTTTAGTCCTCGTACTTGTGAGGCTATTCCTCCTACGATGATAATCTTGTGAATTTGACATGTATTACAGTATATATGTCAAGTGAAATTACTACAGGGCATAAATTACCAGGGCAGCATTACAAACTTCACTATCAGCACATTATGCATCACTAGTATTTTACTGATTTACATTTATTTATAATTAATTTTATGACCGAGATTATAGCGCTGCATACATTTTTGCTTCTGGCCTCTCTCTCTTTCTTTCTCTCTCTCTCTCTCTCTCTCTCTCTCACACACAAAGGGGTCTATAAAATACACTCTTTTCAATAGGCTCCTCAACTCATGTTTCTTTACTATGCCTAATTTTACTGAAATTATGATAGTATACTTGTTTATCATAATGTAGTTACTGTACTTGATTTTTTTTTTTTAGTTTTTCCATTTATGTAAATATAACTTATCATAATTTTGTTGATATTATGTTATAGCAACTTGTACATATTACATGTTTGTTATGTTAAACATCGCCGTCATGTGGAAATTAAAGAAACCTTGAAACATTGACCCCCCTCTCTCTCTCTCTCTCTCTCTCTCTCTTTCTTTCTCTCATTTCCATATCAAATCTCTGTTCCTTACAAAAATTTAATGTGGACAAATCAACGTGATGATCATTATAAGAGATGGGATGTGTTACAATACAATTAATATAAGTCAATTAAAGTAATTAAAGCAACAACATTCTATGTCAATGCATCTATATGTAACATTTTTTCTTACTGTGATTTTAACTTCCATACGTTTTCTACAGCTGTCTAAAACCCTTTTATCATTCTGACATAACCCTCATATTGTTCGGCTTTATGTCTCCGGATTTTATCATTCGTTCCCAGGGTCCTTCTGTCATGTACACCGCCGAAATGCTAATCTTGTGTTTCTCTCCTTCTCTACCTAGCCTCCTCAAAACCAATAAATGCATTTCAATCTTTCCCCATGCAGTAACAAGTGCCAGCCATCCAAGCGACGCAATTCTTGGTTTCACCCCTTCGTGCATGTGCTTAGCATACTCATGGGATTTTTTTCGATCGCTCCCGCCGTTTCACCCAGACCGTCAAAATCATAGCCCGCGCTCGCAAGTCGTCTGCGGTGCGCCATGAGATTTCAGTCGTTCGTCTTCTGTAGACGAAAAGCTCTTATGAGATCAATCATGGATATACTAGTATAACCATGGATCTATCTTTAAATATATATATATATATATATATATATATATATATATATATATATATATATATATATATATATATATATTATATATATATATATAAAGAAAGTGTTCTGCGTCGGTTTAGGTAAACTATACGTAGAAAAGACAAATATAAATAAAAAAAAACCGTAGAGATGGCAATTATCCGATATTTCGGGCATAGCCCTTTGTCAAGGAATCTCGGATAAATATCGGATAATTGCCATCTCTACGGTTTTTTTATTTATATTTGTCTTTTCTATATATATATATATATATATATATATTACAAACAAGGATCACTAATATTCTATATTCTTAATGCATACAAGGATTTTATTTTCATGGTGTAAACATGCGTTTTGAATTTCATACATTTGAGGTACCATAATCGCCGACACAAGCATCTAAACCCGCAAGTATACACGAAAAATTTAAGAGAAATACTATTATTTGTCTTTATAATGTTTTTTAAATCTGATTTGGCCTACGATGATTAATCTAAGACATGCTTTTCTTTTAATAAATAAAAAAATATATACTGTTGAACAGCACCTATGGGTAAATTGTATAATTGTACATATTGATACAAAATTACCGAGTCAGTTAGTGGATTCTACCTTTTATGACGAACCCCTTAAAATGCCTCCGCGCGGAAGATAACATAAAAGACGGGCTTGAACATCTCGTGCGTTCGTCGCATGCATACACGTGGGTTTTTATCAATGCAACATGCACTCCCTCACATACCGGCTGTGTTATTACTCTCACAAGCTATCGTCGTGTGTAGATCACACCAGCTATGCTTCCTGTAAGCTTGTCTCGACGGCGACGACCTTACCAGGGTCGCGATCACTCTCCTCCTCGTATGTTGATGTTATCTGACCATCCTCATTAAGCCGCGGACTGAGGTATGGCTAGTTCAGATATCAGTGCACGAATGTGATTTCATGTACGGATTAATTATTATCAGTTTGGATAATACCATACAGTGGACATTACAATACTGTGTTACTATGTAGAATATCATACTGTGAACAACATAACTTTGCGGACAATATCACACTGTGGACACTACCTTACTGTGGACAATATCACACTGTGGAAATATCACATTGTGGATAACATCACACTGTGGACAACTGTGGACAGACTTTTAAGATATAGCCAGATTGGCTTATCATCTTCGAATTGATATGCACGAGCCCCTTTTTTTTATTAGGTTACAGGTAAGTAGTGTGTGATTTTAGAGTACGTTGGTTTAATTATGATGGCCAATTATATTACACTTTCAATCGCTCTCTTTCAAGTTTCAATGATCATGCTCATGTCTCTCTCATTGTCTCAATAAACTTCTGTACATTTCTAAACATTAAAACAAATGTATAGTCAAATCCACTACAATTGCCATGTTCAAAGTTTTTTTCTATTTGTTACATTTTATTCTAATCCGATTTCTTTTATTATGTACATTCATTTTACTTTTATTCTCAATATCACTCATAAGTGCGACAGCCGTCTTTTTGTCTGAAGTATGAACGTTCATAAATTTTGTTCTCGTCATGAAACCAGAAAATTATCGGGTATCCCGTTTCATTATTTTTTTTACGCCGTCTTTAAAACGGCACAGAGGACATAGACGATCATTAAACCAACATAAGAAACAGAGTTAATCATATTTGTCACCATTGCTGATTACCGCACAACTTTCAAGGATGATAATGCTTAGACTCTTATAACGATACCATGGATATCACAGACTCTGAACATTATTCACGCCTGTCCTAATGACATATTGACACTTTAACCTGCTGACTTTAAATTTCTGTACATTCCAATATTATTCACAAGATACTTTGCATATAGTATATATTATATCCCATATAAAAAAATGTAAAAGTCGTTTCATGCTTAAATCTAACGTTTTATTTGTTTCTGTCACGAATTTTCGACACTTCCTAGTGCCTAAATAATTATATATACATGTGTTACATATAATTGTAAATATCGAAAACAAGCTGCTGAAAACTGCTTATCCAATAATAGCGAGACAATATAATTGTAAAGAAATAAAACATATACAACAGCTTTGGCAACTCTCGTGGAAATAATATATGATAATATATAATATAATTGTGATTATAGTGAAAATTGTGAGAAATGAAAATGAGAGAATAATGGTTGCGTAGCTTAAATCAAAGTTTTCCAGAGCTGTCCTCCTTTTTGAAATATTTTACAAAGGTTGAAATAATGTCTCCGCCGGGAATCGAACCCGGGCCGTTGGCTTACAACGCCAATGCCTTGACCACTAGACCACGGAGACGGGCCAGTGGTTTAGGTGACCCCAGATTCAATTGACCGACATATTAACAAATCTTCAACCTCATTAATTAATTCCTTTGTCGGGGAAGGTGAGTTGTGAAAAGCTACGCAACCATTAATCTCTCATTTTCATTTCTCACAATCATGTATTATTTTATATGTATATGGTTCAGTCATATATCTCATATGCAAGTGCCGCGTGCACTACAACACAGCGAACCTGTACTTGAACATCGATTCATTTGATAGAAAATTATGTTTCCGTTTCTCATTTCGAATCAGTTCTTTTATATAAGACTGCAAAATGATTGAGGTACTTCCACGAAAGACATTATTATTTCCCCTACATACAATAACTTGTAAAAACACGCAACAATGGTTCCCCAACAAACTTAAAGTAGGCCCTTTTGATGAAGAATGTAATATAAAGAGAAAGAGTAACCGAGTCTGTAACCTGTATTGAATGGCAATCCGTCTCTAAATCAATTTATCTGTCTACCTAGATTGTATGTAAATTATTTAAAAGCTTCTCTGCACATCACTGAATGCTCTTCAATTTATTGAGTTCCGCTGACAGAACCGACGCGCTTGTCTGCACGAACCTGCCATAAACAAAACGTCTTACCATATTAAAGCGGAACCTGATTGTTTGAAATAACATTTTGATTCATGTCTGATCCGAAGGCACTGTCTAATGAGAGCAAGAAGGGCGTCAAGTCATAACGTGTTATCAGACGATGTAACGTCCGTTTGAAGAAGGACGTTAGAAGGGCGTTAACTAATATATTTTTATACAGAGCTATAAACGCCCCACATGCTCCCAACAGACGATAAGAACTTTATTCAAAAGGTGCTGTATCGATAATGTCATGTTTTGAACATGATTACGTAAGTTTTATGTTATAGTTCACTAGATTCAAGAACGGGTAGGGATTGCCAGTGACCATTATGTCCTCCTCCATTTCCAATGTTTACTTTGTTCAATGAAAATGTACCTTCCATGCCTTATTCAATGTCATTGATTTTATAGTCACATAAGATTTTATTCTTTTGAATTGTACATGGATATTATAATTGTATTATTTACTGAATATTGATTTGTATTGATTTGTATTGTTGCTGGAAATGGAAATAAACTAACCTGAAACTGAACTGAAACTCAAGTAGAAACAAAATTCATTTACAATTTACAAAATATGAGTTTATTTTACATGTTTAACAAAAATGTTTTGTCACCATTTTACAAGTTACTGTTGATTATCTTTCAAGAACTTTCGGTCACTATTAATTATTGACATTTTGTTAATAATTTCTTGAAAAGCGTGTCTTTCATGACTGATAAAGACACCGACAAAGACAAATCTAATGAACTCATTATGTGGATAGAAGACAAACTAGTGCCCCTTTCCAATTTTGGACCCAAAAGGGTACCTGGTTTTTTTTTTTTTTGGGGGGGGGGTTTCTTTGTCTGTCAAACATTTTCGTAGTTGTGCCCCCCTTTTTTTTAATGAGAATTCCTAAATCGGCCTCTGATACAGGAACAGCAGACCCTAATGAGATTTCAACAAGACAATGCGTATACAGAGGATGAAATAGAAAACAAGTGAGGTGAAGGGAGGACTTAGTTGAGTTGACGTTTGAATGGCAACTTATGGGGAGACGCGATAATGAACGCTATCACATTATACATATTCCTTGGGGTCAAAATGAGTCTGGCCGCCATCTTGAATGCCCTTAAAGAGGTGGGTATTGATTAGACCGAGGTCCGCCATCGCTCAGGTTTCAAGCTAATTGAATGTGACATTTTCATTCCTCAATCCCTTGGCAACCATAATGTTCAAGCTCTGACATAACATGGAGCTGATGGAAATAATATGCCCAGTAAAAATGCTATGCTCTTCGGGGCCTATTCTCTAAGGAAGAGCTAATTATAAGTCTGCATTATATCGCAAACAGCGAGATGACATTAAACGAGACTTAACTGCTACACGCCTAAAGACCCATGCCACTCAACAACTTCGAAAAGTTCTAAAAAACATAAAAATAACATGAACATAACATCTTCATTAAGCAATATGAACATGTTTGAATTTCCATAAAAAGGTCAGCAAAGATTATTTAAATGTATAATATTGATTCAAGGCACAAAATTAATTAATAACATTTTTTTCTTATGTACTATGTTAGTGTAATTTTACCATTAAAGATACATTTCCAGAGTAAACCACAATGTCATTTGAGTGCTGAACTTGATGTAATTGGAAGTATAACTGTGATTTTTATGTATCATTTCTTCATATTCTTGAAGAAAAACCACAATTTTCTACCTCGCTCTGTCAAGCTTTCTCTCCAGTGCATTATAGTAGTCGAATGCAGTTCATGTTAAATGCCTGTAGGTAAACTGGAGGAGACATCGAGACAATCAGGGACAAAGATGGTACATGTAGTCGATAATAAAGGCTAGCCTCATGCAAGAGTAAGATCAAATGACACGTATGTTACCGCAGCAGACAACATGAATGTAATCACATGAGTGGTATTGGGTTCTTCTCCTCCTGCCAGGCTCGATGGAGATTGGTAGGTGGTGAGATGCGAATTCACTCAGACAGGTCTCATTTGCATAGATGTGCTCCTATACCATCAGCCTCATACCCTATGGCCAGCATCCGAAGGGAATGCCTTGCTCGCGTTCCTATACGGAACAGTGCATTAACGCACCGTTTAATCAGAATATTTAGTTGTTTATAAATTCAATGCGGCTTTAATCTGCCCTTAAACGCATAAATTCTAATAGAAACAAATCTTTATGCAACTTTAATAGATGTGATCACCGCCAAGGTGCTATTTTGACAGTACCGTCCGTATATACGTTTTCAAAGTATTGATGCTAATGATACATTCTGCATTATCATAAAACATGTGAGAGCAATTCATTTACTCTGTGGCAATCTAATATAGCCTTGCAAACAAGGGTGAATTCAAACTAACTCAATCCCATTTGAATTGAATTTCTTTTCATTAAAAAAAAAAAAATACATGTATAATAGATGTCAATAACATTTTGTTAAAGCATATCAAAACTTTTCTATTCCCAGTTTGACAAAGAAGAGATAAAGCTATTAGTTTTAATAGTTGCCATGCTTCCAATATAATTGCATCGACACACTTGTAGATAAAAATGATTTAAATACGATTAAGATGTTGAGTGTTGAAGTGTTTCATGATTAGACATTGCGGAGCGCATCTATGCAAAATAAGATCGCCTGGATGACAGAAACGTAACACTGTGATTACAGAAGAACGATGGAGCAACAGATTGTTCCTTTGGGACCTCCATGCAGGGTAATGTAACTAGTTACATTTCCCTCCTCCATGTGATCGTCATTACATTTACCTCTTAGCAGGGAATTGCTGCTCTGAGCAGAGGAGTGAGGCTTTTTCGTCCCTCCTCTGATTTGCTCGTCAGATATGTAACATTGATGAGAGGTGGCGTCACCCAGACAGCCCTCATTTGCATAGATGCATTCCGCTGTGTTTAATTATGAAACACTCTCCTCTGTGCTATATTTAATGAAACGTAGTGTGTAAGAATATGTTATGGCTTATGCCTCACTTTAACATATGGACTCTATCAATGTTACAGCAAGCATATTTATTATCATTTATTATTATTTATTATCTCAGGCACAGAAAAACGGTAAAAGCGTGGTCCCGGGAACAGAAAAGACATAAAATTCATCTGGAAATTTGCTGTTACATTTGCAGGGCCTATATCCAAGATGGGTTGTAAATGTTTTCACCCCTGTCCAACGCAATGAGAAACATTTCAGTAAGTTCTTTGTCCCTCCTCTTTTTTCTTTATAAAGATTTTATCTTTTCTTCCATTTGCAACATTGCTATATGGCGAAATCTGAACACCTGTACAATATAACGTAAACCGTATATCTCCGGGGCATAAAACACTTAGCTGATTTATACAGAGAGTTCCTTAGCAAGCTTTTTTTAAAATATCAGATCGATGAACAAAAGCTCTTTAACAGTTTCAGAGAAAATGGAAGATTGATTCAGCATGGATTTACATTAAAGCTTTAAAATAGGGAACATGCTTTTTACAAGCTCTACTTCTCTGCTAGTTCCCTTCGTTACCTTTTCGTTTATTATTATCAAGAAACATTGGAAACGTGTGTATATACGTACCTGTCTCTGTTATAACATTTATTTTAGAAAACAATATGTAACACAAAGTTCATATGCGTTATGTTTAATGATGAGTTTCTTCTACAATGTAAATACTTTATATGATTTTTGAATTGGTAACGAAAAATAAATGAATCTTGAATCTTGAAATCATAACAAGATAATTTAGAATTCTGTGCTAGATATAATTTTTTATGTCATATCGTAAAACAATCCTGTCCAAATACTCTACCCTATATTTTTGGGGGGTCTTTGTCTATATCTGTTTTTTATTCATTGATTTCTTTTTCTTTTTCCCCTCATTTTTCCATCTATTTGGGGGTCTTTGTCTATATCTGTCTTTTATTCATTGATTTCTTTTTCTTTTTCCCCTCATTTTTCCATCTATTTATCTTACTTTAGGCCTTTAGGGGGATTTATTGGATGTTCTTTGTATATCCCGCTGCTCATACCTCTTTGATTTTGCATTAAGTAATTAAAAATGTAAAATAACCCAGTACATTTATTAGTTTGTGAAAAAAGAATGTCATGTGTAGATGAATTCATCCTTCACTGTGTATTTCCATGACGCTTTTCCATGTATCATTAAACATTGAACCCAATGTCATCATTGATAACTTAGACCTTGCACAATGACTAATAATTTCAGAGCCGCAGTCCATTTCACTTTAAATTTAGATGAATGATGCACATTTCTAAATCCACGGGATGTCTATTTAGGAATACCATAACTAATATCTGATCTCTTGCTGACTATGAACTTTACGACTTTAAAGGGAACACCTGGTAAAAATTGATCGACGGAATTTGAGATTTTGAGTAATTGTTGAAATATTGATCAGACGATATTGTAGTCGCGCCGTGAATATTGATTATACATTCAGTCGATAGCAGATTGTGGGTGGGTGGGGGTGAGGGGTATGCAAGTTAGTTTAAAACCACCGTATAGCAGTGGTGAGATTCATATTTTAGATTTCATATTCAACTTAAAGAACATTTAATTTATTCTGGTACTAATTAATTGCATAAAGAACGAATATTCACGTTTTGACTGAAGAGAAATTGCCAGCATGTGTCGCCAAAACATGAAGCACAGTACATGCATAAATCTTGTTATACAAACTATAGAAATCGATGCAGGAAAAACTGACATGCAACAATCTAGAGACAAGACGGTAGAGTGGAGAGAAGAATAAAATTGAGAACTGGAGAATAGTCTAGAGAAGGGGAAGAAAGTAAAGCGTGTGGGAAAGAGAGAATTGCTTTGTTTTAAAAAAATAAGAAAACAACGTGATAATAGAGAGGGTAAAGATTTGGGGGATAAAAAGTAAGTAAGAAGGATGATAGCCAGCAAATTGAGCCTGGAAGCCATTTCAATGCTTGAATTGATGCAGAAGTAATGAACTCTAGCTAGAGAAGATTTGTGTCTACATCCTAACAAAATGGCGGTCAATTTCAAGCATCTTAGCTGTCCTGACAACCATGATGAATTCGACATTCAGCTCGCTTTCTAGCAAAGTTTGGAAGACATTAAGAGGGACGCTGGGGAGGATGGGAACGGTGGCGAGGCGCTCGCTGACTGATCACGATGGATGAAATCCTCTAGAATATTAACGCCTTGGGCTAACTTGGGAGATGGGTGTGTATTCTCTGCATATTAATGCACGAACACCAACAGCTTGAGGAGGACCTTTTCTGAAAATTACAGCGCCCCATACTATGCAAAGCTTCCGTGTAACCAGACTGCTCAGTTTATATATAGATCATGTCAATGTGATTTGATTTATGAATGAAGACAGCGTCTGGATATTTGACTTTCCGGATATGAAGGTGTTGGTAATGAGTTAGTGCCTCAATAGGGAGGTGCAGCTACAAGGTTGCCCATCATACTTATTTGACATGAATATCAGACATCCATAAGATGTTATTAAAATCTCTTACCCTATTTATATCTAATCTGATGTATATGATAATTTGATTTATTGATACGTTATATAGGGAAGTCATTTTTCTCTTCAGCTATGTGATCATAGTAATATACCATTATTGTTTCCTTTTGTAATGATGGTTAATTTATTCATCTTTTTATTTGTAAAAATACTTGTACAATGAGACTAAAGTGTCAGAACAAGAATCAATAACTGAAATAAAACTTCTTTTTTTACTTCAAATATATATATACGAATGGAATGAAGATATTACCATGTATGATAAACGTTAACATTTTCTGGATGAGCGACGAAATATGCATCTAAGTAAAAGAAGTATAGAAACATGAACAAAAAATAGAGACAAGGATTGAAAGAAAATGAGAAAGAAGATGAGAAAGAGCTGGAAAGAGAGAGAGAGAGAGGGGTAGAGACAGAGGGACGAAGAGACCGTGAGAGAGAGAAGAAGAGAGAAGGGGCTTGATAGACGATGAGAATGCACCTTGTTGTCATGGTTACCTTTTTAATATCCAGATTGTTTATTATTTTCTTTAATATAACTTGGAACGTGATATGTTATTTCTGCTTCAGGCGGTAGGCAACCGTCCGTTGTGTATCGAGTCAAATTCAGCATTGTTCTCACTGTCGGTTTTATGTGTCTTTTCACTTTGGATTTCTTTTTGTATTCTATTCCCAAACCTTATACATCGTGATTATGTATGCTCAGAAGTCATTACAAAACATGTGATAAAGATCTCAAAGAGTGTAGAACTAAAATCCGAAATTCATTTTGCATTTTGGGGTACATTTTGGAAACGTACATTCTGTCACATAAAGACATTCTTCTCGCACAATTAACCATTCCATAATCTCACAAACAAAAAGTAAAAAGGGTGCAACCTGAACCCCAAACACCAACAAAAAGGAGCACATTATATTAGGGGTGCGATACACAATACTCGACCAAATACGTAACATCTTTACCAGTATTCAACCTTAAATTTTCGGGGTAACCTCGCTAGTCATAAGGACCGCTATCCATAACGCGTGACTAAATGAAAAGCGGTTTTTATGAATAGCGAGCAAACCACAGACAAATTATCTCGCTATTCATAAGGACCTCCATTCATAAGGACCACTATTCATAACTATTCATAAGGACCGCTATTCATAACGCGTGATAAATGAATAGCGGTCCTTATGAATAGCGAGCGGACCCCAAAGTTTCGATGTTTACTATAAACTCTTTTAATTAATGCACCCTTTGGGGTTTGGATATTACACCCCTTAAAGTGCTGCTAGATTAAGATACTTTTAGGATTTAAAATTGAGCTTCCTGTACCACTGTGCCATTTTGCACATACTCTGCACACACAAACCCCATAGAAGAGTATTTATGTGACAAAGAATAAACAATGCAGCCTAATACCCATCTTTTTTATTTTATGCTAAGTGATCCCTATTCAGCACTCGCTAAAGTGTTTCTGGAACATTAGCGGTATATTTAATGCGAGTATGCGACCTGTTTTGACGGTTTTGAGATCTATAGGCGATAAAACCATTTGATAAATTGCTTTTTCTGCTATGGGGATCTCAAAGCTGGAGATAACAAGTCCATTTTCAGATGAAATGGCGACATGGCGAAATCTTAAAGACGATGTTTTATTCAGTTATCGCGAGATGGCTTCACTAAGTAAAATTAAAGGATTTTTATGATTCATTTATTCACTCTTGTCTTCCAAGAAAACGAATAAAAATATAAACTCTACCGATGAATAACCTTCAGTAAAAAAAAAATTAATATACAGAGACAGCTTTTTCCCCCATTCGCTATGAATTTTCCTTTATTTAGATGTCTTCTTGTTATGATTATTTAAGTAGCCCCTATACTTTGTGGAACAAATTTAAGGGTGAATCGTTTTAAAACTGTAAGGAAAAGGCGCTTTAGAAGAATGTACAGTACAAGGATCTTATTTCCTCAGAAATTAAGAATTTCTTTTAATAATTTATTATAATAAGTTATCTATGTTTACAGTGTACTTGTACACTTATCAAGAAAGAAATGAATGTGTACATATGTTTTTTTTCCATATTTTTTGTAATGATATCTGTGATGCCATTGTTTTTCTTTCTGTTGGAAATGAAATGAATACGAATTTGAAAATTATTGTTTGAATTTGTTGGACATGTATACTGCATGATAGCTATGTTAGTTAATCTAAGTTTCATTCTAATACTTTCTTCCTTCTTCAGAAAATTTATCATATTGATAATTATTTTCCTGGTTGTCCTTCATTATTTCAGACGGTTCCCCATCACTTGCTGCTCTGAATCTAATAATGGGTAAAAGTTAACCCATGAATTGCCAAATGGACTGCAAACATCAAGGAGAATCAGATGAATGCCCTAATTTGTGACAGATTTATCGTTTGTTGTACACTAGTTTCAAAGTACCGTCGGAGAATTATGAAATGCTTACACAACAATGAAACAACGGACACGTCTTCCAATTTCTAAAATCTCTTTATTCTTTAAATGAGAAGAATGGAATCACTTTTGCATATATTCATCTATAACATCATCTCCATGCGTAGATTCTGTATTGCCTGCCTTCCGAGAATCTGGTGATATTCTGTGGCGTTCGGATCAATGATCATGATAATGCATTATTGGAAATGGAATAATTAATGAATGTATGATTTGATAGCATCCTTTGGGAGACCAAGCATCTGTGCCCTTCTTGATCAACTTTTGATATCGATTAAAAACTGTTCTCAAATTTCCTCGCAATTATATTGATGATGATTTTATACATGAGACCTTCAAAGCGGACGGATTAATCGATACAACTCATTCTTGAGTGAGCACCATTCTGGACAGTTTATGAAAATGAGCACTCGCTAATTTCTTCAGATATCAAGAAGCCTTTATCATGGGGGATATACTAAACCCTTTGAAAACTAATGAATTTTGGAGAGAGTCAACTCTTAATATTAAACTTGATCCATCTATTATTCTGGAACTGAAGTTGGAGTCAAACTGAACTCCTGAAGGATCGTGGCAGCGGGCATGTGAACTGGAAGCATGCGGCCAGTGCCCGCGGACCGCAAACCAAAATCCCATTCAAGTTCAGTTTGTCGTTATCATTTTAATTGCTATCATTTCGATGATTACCAACACCAGCAGCTTCAGCAGCACCGCCTTCGTCGTCGTCATCGTGGCCGTCATCGTAGTCTTCGCAGTCGTGATCAGCCTCCTTGTCCTCCTCCTTCGTCCGTATTTTGTCGGTTTTCTCAATTCCTTCTCGTTTTCTCGCTACTAGGATATCAGCTTCTTATTGTTTTGATGGCTTTTGCAACATGCGGACAAGGCTTCCAAATCGGTAAGACAGTTCTTTATTTTCTTGAAATATCAATCGTCAAGTTATTATAGGAATTCTTATAAATGAAATTACAAGACTGATTAACGATTACATCAACGTAATCGTAATGTCTGTTTAATATTTATCATGATTACTAATACTAGTGATGTAAATCGATATTTAGTCTTATTGTAATAGGGATGATTTTGAATAAAACGATTCGAATGATGGAAAGGAAACACACAAAATATGAATATGTTCAATGTAAAGGAAAACAAAATATATATTTTGTTTACGAGCTGCACAGTCGGTATATACTGGTGTTTACAGCTAGAATGTAATATTGTGCAATAATTCCTCTGAAAGTTTAATTGTGGCTTGTTATATTCTTCTCCAATGTAATATTCGTTAATTGATGTTGACATTGTTACATCTTACATCATCCTTACATCAAATCAGAAATAGTAGGTAAAAGCGATTAATACATGTTTTGTTGAAAGAATAATACAGGGGGCGTTGCAAGAATACGCTGAAAGGGCGGAGGGGGGGGGGGGGGGGGAGTCCGGAAAACTACAAACATGAAATCAAAATGATCTAATAAGGGAAAGAGGGCTCCAGTTTTTTTTCGAATGTACACGCAAAGGTCAAAAAACTAATTTGACGACAAAAATTGTCGATTGGCCAACAGAAATGTTGAGTTATATACAGAATCATTTAACTCTGGAATGAAGGTGTCTCCCCTCCCCTCCCTCCAGGGACGCCCCTGTTAGAATGGCATTTGTGAAATAACCGTTGCATATAGCTGAATACATAGGCACATGCATTAAAACGCTGAATCTCATCTCACATTAGTAAACAGATGTATCGATAAGAAGGTTCTTTCGTAGGAATATTCCCCCAAGTACACACCCTTTCTCTACCGTTTTGGATCAAAAACGCAGAGGGGCGGAATGGCTTGTATGAATTAGGTTACCACCTACATTACATACGGAGCTAAACAATGAACCTGAATCGAATTTGTTTAGTGACATTTTCATCAAGCCAAGTGCACATTCTGGATGCCTCCTGGCACTTCTTTCTTCTACTCTTTCTTCAATCTCAAGAGTACCTGTTTGTTTTTGTCTCTATTTGAAAATCTAGTTTGCTTAATGGACGACTGAGATTTTATTTTCAAGTTAGGAGGAGTAGATGGAAATGGAGAACATGATCGCGAATGCTATAGCTTCTTTAAGATGGATTGTTATCCTATTTTTCATAGAGTGTAATATTTATTTTCAGTTCTGCAGTTGACATTTTTTTCTCTTTTCATCTAAAAAGTTTCATATCCAAATGTGGGCTTTGGGGAAATACATAAAATGGATTCGTATAGTTCTAATAATATGCAGGGCACTCAAGGAGAACAGTATTTAGTACTGATGAGGCTACCCTGGGTAAACAATACATATTGTTATTATTGTTACTATTACTACTATAAATATTTCGTTCTTGTATAGCGGATGGCGCATTATGATATAACGTGTATATGCGCTTCTAAAGGACTGTGGAATTATTTTTGAGCAGGGGCGTGGATATGCAATGAGAGGACGGGGTTGACACCCATGAATTACCTGCCGGAAAGAACACAGTGTCCCACAGTGTGTTCACAGTGTGAAATCATCTTCACACTGTTAAATTCGAGCATTTTAACATTGTGAATCACATCTTCACATCTTCGACTATGACTTGTGAACACACTGTGAACACACTGTGGGACACTGTGTTCTTTCCAGGAGGGAAGTTTTTTTTTTGGCCAAATGAAGGCAAATCTTTAAATATGACGACTTTTTGTTATTTGTTCGTTGGACTTCCTAAATATGATTTTGACGTAAAATGCTCAGTTTGGTATAGCGACGGCCCTAGAGTGCAAGCCGCATGTTCCGAAGCTCATCTTGAATGAAGACATGTTTATCCTATCTTTTAAATGAAATCAAGAAGATAAGGCACGTCAAGGATGTCGGGTTACAGCTGGGAATGATAATCTCTCAAATATGTCATGAAGCTCGGGACTCTCAGCTCAATATAGCACTCAGATGAGCTCCTCCAACCATTAGCCGAGGTCACTCTTGTCTTCCATGTTTACAATATATAGTGATCTATTAGGAGTCACCATCATTATTCCATCGCCTGGAGGACACCATGGAAAAGAGAATGAGATGGGCTGGAGGCTCGGATGAAAGTAAAATGGAGCGATTAGGAATGTTTAGGGGAGATAGTGATATATCTTACTTAGGGGAGCCATGTAATATTGTCCAAATCATGATTAAAGACGACGTGCCCTAAACGAATCGGACAGAAAACCTGGTGTGCAAAAGAATGGCAAAGATGAGAAATACACAGCTTCCTATTTCATGCACAAGATGGTTCACTGAAATATCTTCTTTTTCACTGAAATATCTTTCGATCAGCTATTCATTAATTTTATATACAGATTGAAATGTGTGGGTGAAATTGGGACGAAGATTCAAATATTAGTGAAAATGGGAGTAAGAAGTTAAGCCATGACATTGCCAAGCCAGTTTTATTTATGTTGGCCACACTTGGATGAAACAAAAACAATTAGCGAGAGGGATCGGGCAATGAATTTACACTTTCCGCATTGACTCTTGTCTGTATGGTTACATGTCGTTTTTCCGAAGGTTCATAATTCCAAAGATTTGTTTTTCCGAAGGTTTTTTTAATACTCCGACGGTTCGTACTTCCGAAGGTTCATAATTTCGAAAGTGAAAAAGGGTTCATAATTCCGAAAATGAAAAGGGGCTCATATTTCGAAATTACGAAATTACGAACCTTCGGAATTATGAACCCTTTTTCATATTCGGAATTACGAACCCTATTTCATTTTCGGAATTATGAACCCCTTGCTATGGGAACTTTGCGTTTCGGAATTATGAACCTTCAGAAAAACGAGTACACCCGTCTGAATAACCATTCATAAAACAGGAACCTTCTCAAACTTATTATCTCGATGACAATGCACATTTTTTCGAATTAATGCAAGCATCTCTACACACTTACCTAAAATTATGTCAAGTTATGAAGAGTTTCATAATCATTGCCAAGTTACGAATTCGATATTCTAGAAATCAAAAATATGAAAAGGATGCTGTACAAAAAACCTGAAATATTAAACGGATGCTGCAGAATTTGATTGAGAGCTCATGTACCTGTCCAATAAATTGTTATTTATTAATTATTTTCGATATTTGACATTTAAGATAGATCCAAAGGGATCATATCATACCAAATTCTTCATTGATGTATATAGTATTTATGAACTACAATTTTCGTACCATTTCCTCCAAGTTATCCAAACCAGATTTCCGCCCCGTTTCATCAAAGCAAGGTAGAGGATGATTATAAATAGACCCTTTATTGGTTACTTGGTGCACCTCACTCACTTAATCCACATGCTAGCAGCTAGGGCCAGAGAAAACAAGCATGTAAAGTGGTAAACATCTCACATGTGCAAAGATGATGAGGCCGATATTAAAGTTATCCTTTTCATATTCCCCCCAAAATAGCCTTATCCAGGATACACTATTTAGAAAGGATGTCCGTCAGCAGCTTAAAGTATAATGTCTAACATAATGTCAAAATCTTCTCCAGCTATTGAATATAGAGAATGAGAGTTTTACAATCATGGCCAAGTCAAGAATCCGATATTGTAAAAAGGAATAGTAATACATATCACGCATAAATCTATCTCTAAAAAATTGATGAAAAGACAGTTTGGAAAGTCTTAAACATAGTCATTAGCGTTTAGAGTGTTGAGAGATAAAAATCCTTTACTGAAGTTTACCAACGGACGTAAAAAAACGTGAAAAACAAAACACAAAGTTCATTTTTTTACTAACAACCTATAAGGAATAGTAATAATCTTGATAAAAGCTTTCAAGCCATAAATCAGTAGCCATTATAGTTCCATAAATCTTCTAATACCACCGGTTCGTTTTTATTTCCATTAACGTTGGGGGCCGAAAAAAAATATTGACAAATGAAAAAGTAAATGTATAGCCTACGTTTTAAATAATGCATCATGCATGCCCGTACTATAAGCACACCTTTACCCCTTAAGTAGCATTAGCAGTAGATGTTTAGCTGCGATACTTTGCGGACACGGTAATGTTAACATTTCATTTTGAAAACTTCAAATGTGAGGAATATAAATGGGGAAGGTTATATCAAGGGAAAACCTTAATGGATGGGAGATTAAATGGGATGTAAGTAACTGCTAGAAGAGAGCGGAATAAGAGAATGAGAGCAAAAGAGACCCCGAAATGTAAAAGATTATGAAAAGATTGGGAAAATAACGTTCTTAAAAGTGAGATAAGATGAAAGACAATAGATAGGGGAGGGAAGAGAGATCGAGGTGAAAGATATAATAAACCCATTACCTATACGGAAACCGCGTGGCCCCTGTAGAAAGCCTATGTGAATTATAGAATTCAGTAGCAAACGGGTTAAGATAAGAGGTAAAGATAAGAGGTAAAGGAAGGAGAGATGATAGATAATAGGAATGAAGAGGTCTGATTCTTGTCACGTTGTATCCAAAATACTTGGATCTAGACAAATAAAATACTTGACATTTGACTGGAATTCCAGGCTGGTCTCAAAAGAATCGCGTGTACTTCTCAATGATCAAGGGATCATGTAATCATGTTACACATGAAAAGGAGAAACAAAATATCGAATGTGTAAACAACTCCATCAACGTCATAATGTTTTCAAATAAAAAAGAGTATGTTGTACTAACATAATAATAACGGCTGCAGAAATAAAAATACCACAATAGAGAAATGTACTATTTTGGATCTGTTAAGAATTTGTTCATGTGTAAAATATGAATAATTATTAAGTATGATGTAATATATGAAAAAAAAAAATTTGAAAGAAATTTCAATATTATCGTTATCATCCTGTATGACTCAACACAATTTCAACACGTCATACATTTACCAAACCTTGATGATATTAAGACATAAAACTCATTCAATTTCTTTATTTTTGTTAGCATTGTACAGTAAATATCGGTACATTTACATTACTATTGGACCTGTAACAGAATTAGAGCTTCGATTGATAGTGCCATGGTGCAAAAATGCAAGTTTGGTTATGAAAAGCTTGGTTTAAAATATGTGTAGGCGTTAGATCTCCACCAAATATGACCTATGGATTAGCGCACATCTTCATGTCGTAAAATACTCTGTTAACATCTTCAGTAGATCAAGTAGAAGGACATTTCCTTCATAGTCCGGTATACTTTGATTGGTGAAAGATTTGAAATGGGAGTTCTCTTAGTCCCGTATACTGCAATTGGCAAAATATATGAAAGGGGGATTCTCTTAGCCATAATTGGAAATGATGAAAGATATGCATGTATACTTAATCAATACCTAGATGGAAGCTATCTGTCGTTACCGATGGCAGGGAGGTTCTTTTATGTCATCAGAAGCCTGGTGAACTAAAGTAATTGTTATCATGGGTAATCCACAGAGGTGATGAAGAGAGAGAAAGAGAGGAAGAAATAGATTGAGAGAGTGAGAGAGAAAGAGAGTGAAAGAGAGAGAGAGAAAAAAAGGAATGATAAAGGGGGGGGGGGGTGGGTGGGTAAGAAAAGTAGATTGTGACGGGAAATGAAATCGTCATGATTGTAGTTTATATTTGTGAAATAAGTGCGCGGTATTAAAAGTCACTAGAGGCGATGGAAATTATAAAGAATAAAATCCGATTATCATTGTCTTATTTTGACTCCTTCAATCCTTAACAAAAAAGGGTCATAAAGAGTACGCAGCATTTCCATGCAATAGGACCCAACATTGTCTGCAACAAAAAGGATTGATATTTCCACTTTAAAGCAATCCATGCTATCTCAAGAACACACTCCATCTGTTTCATATCCATCCTCTCTCTCTCTCTCTCTCATAATGCTCAGGTAAATTTTCAATCCTGAATAATGCGCCACGTCGAAAGTATCTGTTTTGATTTAAGATGTGGACGTAGCTTGGACGTCATTGAATGGCGTCCGGAATTTCATCCTCCTTGACCTTGAGAGGTTGTATTGGGAGGAAATGTGTAGGTCAACAGGAAAATGCTACTTTCTTTTCATGAACAGTGTGCATATCTATACAGGGTTATACAATCGTAAAAGGGGTATCAGTCTTTAAGCCGCTTGTGAACACCATGATGCCTTGAATATGAATTAGCAAAAATTAAAAAAAACTTGTCCCCCCCCCCCCCAAAAAAAAAAAAGATAATATAAAATTAAAAATGTATTAGCTGAAAATAAGTATACGGTATAGTTATGATGAAATATTTCGTTACATCTCTCAGCGGTATGTGTTACCAGAGACAGAAATATTGTTATGATATAAAATGTATTGCGCTGTATTAATCTTCTTGATTTCATTATTATCATTATAATCATCGTAGTAAGGTTTATATTTCAGCCCGCTTTCCAGTCCATCCCACTACCTTATGCAAATAACAGAAAATAGACTGCTCATCTTACCTAACCATGTTTTTTTTCGTCTCAATCTTTTAGCAAGTGTTTCGATGCTTTTTATTCAACAGTCTACATAGCAATAACGATAATGTTGAATATTTCCAAATGATATAACTCATCTCTTTCCATTTGAAAAATATACACTAAAGGAAAAAAGAAACTTATAAAAGTTCAAGAGATCACCAAATTAAATTCTCTGCATGGAAATGTACCAAATTTGGATATAATGTTGATTCAATGCATGGCTTTAAATGACAGTCAATAACAAAAAGTTTTCTTCAATGCCACAAAAGAAATGTGCACTGAAGCAAAGGACTCTCTAATCCCCAAGTCACAAAGACAAACTGCAGCCTTGTACACCATATGCATGTCAATGAATGAAACAAAAGAATTTCAAAAGGGATTTGCAAGTTCATATCCAAACAGATTAATAGCCAGTATGTCCACCTCTAGCTTGCTGGCAAGCTGTACACCGTCTTCGCATGCTTCCGATCAGATTCGCGATGGTAGCCTGGGGAACATTGTTCCATTCCTCTTGCAGTGCTGCAATGAGCGTCTCCCTATTGATGGGTTGATTGATGGGTTGACACACGTCGACCAAGCTCTTCCCAGAGATGTTCAATTGGGGAAAGGTCTGGTGAACGGGCGCACCATGGCAGAACATCAATATCCTCTTGCTCGAGGGGTGCAAATCCCTTTTGAAATTCTTTTGTTTCATTCATTGACATGCATATGGTGTACAAGGCTGCAGTTTGTCTTTGTGACTTGGGGATTAGAGAGTCCTTTGCTTCAGTGCACATTTCTTTTGTGGCATTGAAGAAAACTTTTTGTTATTGACTGTCATTTAAAGCCATGCATTGAATCAACATTATATCCAAATTTGGTACATTTCCATGCAGAGAATTTAATTTGGTGATCTCTTGAACTTTTATAAGTTTCTTTTTTCCTTTAGTGTATGTTAAAACAAAAGTTGACACGATAAATGCACATTTGTAAGCATCATTCTAATGATGATATATCACACAATCAAAAGTCACAATCTCTTGTGATAAGCTCGTCGTATCCTGACGAGAGTCAAGTATTACATCATTATAACAGGCTCCTTAATCAGAAGTTAATTACCGGTCATACCTGAAGGGGAATCGAAGTCAACATATCAAATTATATTAAACCGTCGAGTACTTGAGATTCGTGATACTAATTAAAACAAACAAGTGTAGTCTTGATGTAAGGCCACATTGCCTCGAGATACAACTGGGCGTTGTGGCGTGCGCCTGTAATCCAGCTACCAGTGGAAGTTATAAACTGATTCAGCGGACCCAGGTTCGAGACTGAGTCACGTCTTTCGGATGGTGACGTTAAAGGTCGGTCCCAGACATAAATAATCATATGTGATTGATACACGTCTGTATAAAAACCCAATTACACACACACACACACACACACACACACACACATACAGACGGACAACAAAATTTAGATCTTTTTTTTGTGAGAGGAAAAGTGCGAAGAATTTTTAACTCGATGATTAGCTGAGAATGGCAATTATAATTATGATTCAAGAACTACTGCATCATAGTAATGCAAATAAATTGTTTGTAATTCATAAGTATGACTCCTCAGAGAGACAAGTTTGTTATGTATTTATAATGTCCAACTTATAATTACAAAATTAAGGACATTCTTTTTGTGCTTATACTCCATAATGCACCTTGTTTGGTAATAATGATACTTACTTTTTTTGTTAGACTTTACTTTGTTGTCGATTTCATAATTACGAAATTCATGACATTCTTTTCTGCTAACACTCCATAATTAACCTTGTTTTGTGGGGGTATAATAATAATAATATTATTATTTAATTTATATAGCGCTTATACCCACCATGAAAGCTACTCATGGCGCTCAAATATTACCCCAGCTCTAGCTAGGCTATACCGAATTCGGCGATCACAGAATTCAAGGAATTCCTTCCTACCGGTACCCATTAACACCTGGGTGGAGAGTGGCAAATGTAGATTAATGTAGAGTAGTGTCGCGCCGGGGTTCGAACCCACGACCTTCGCATCTCCAGTCAAATATTTAAACCACTCGACTTCGACTATGAGACCTACTATTCGAGATTTCACCTCGATCACTTCATAGGAAATAGATTTTGATTTTGGAATCACTTACACTTGTGAACATAAATATCTAAGGCAGAGAATCTAAAGAAATAATCTTTTTTTAAATCTCGGATTATCTCATTTTATTCAGTTAACAAAATCGGACTCGGGTGATTTCGTATAGTTCTTGACTCGATGTTTAAAACATAATTTTTAAAGACTAAGTCCATAAAGACGGAGACCTATAGTCTATGGAATACATTTACTCGTACTCACCTTATATGTGTAATGTGTGGAATTGAAGACTACTTCTTGTAATACTCGGAGGCCAATCGACTCCCAATTGACATCATGAATTGCAATTCTCTGTCATTATTTGTAATTTGAGGGTATATTTATTGCCTACTTAATGTCAGGTTTATCATCAAATCGAATGTCGTAATTCTAATCATCACGATGTTTACTGAATGGCAAAAATATTTGCATTGTAACATTTCAAATTTGGAAGATAATCTGCATTTTGAATTTGCTTTGTTGTTTATGTTCACCATCCTATTTCTCCAGACCTTCCCTTTTTTGTCAATGTCGGATTATTTGTCGGTTTATTGTATTGTCGTGCACCTTTTCTCTTTATTGGTCAGTCTCTTGTACTATCTCTCTCTCTCTCTCTCCCTTCTGATTGTCTTTTTGTCTATCTCTCTGTGTCTCTCTGTCTGTCTCTTTCTCTCTCTCTCTCTCTCTTCCGCCCCTCTCTTTCTCTCTCTTTCCACACACAAACCATCGTTCTAACCCATGTGTGTTTCCACGAGGGAGTCAGCACCTTGAAGGCCTTTCAAGAGGTCATTACACCGCCAGAAAGAGAGAAATAGTAATTGCCATTTTTTGTTTGAATCATGCCGATGTCATTTTCAGGTTGCTCATCTGCTCTCCATTTTCGGGTGGTATCAACACTTCATGTCCCCAAGCGAGCTGATAAAGAAAAATGATGATAAAAGATCATGACTTTGTACTAAGTGATGATAGAGAGGAAGGGAGAGAAGAAAGAGAGGGAAGAGAGAGAGAGAGAGAGAGAAGTGGATGATAGAGAGAAAAACAGAGACCGAAAGTGAACAGAGCTGGTAAGGAATAGATAGATAGATAGATAGATAAAGAGAGAAAGAGAGAGACAGAGAGAGAGGGGGGAGGAGAAAGTAAAAACAGAGATTCAAAGAGAGAGAAAGACAGAGACCGAGAGTGAATAAGCACAGGGAGAATGGTATCAGGAGTCTGAAGAACGAACTGAGAAACAGAGAGAAAGAAACAGGGAGAAATAAGGAGAGAAAGAGAAAGAGAGCGAAAGAAACAGGGAGATATAAGAAGAGAAAGAGAGAGAAAAAGAGTGTTTGAGATGTACACAAAAGACGGAAAGGAGAGACAGGACCAGACAGAATTGGGAAATTTGTTTATAACTGTTTACATTTCAAGCGTGCATTTTCCGCGGACGGCTCTAATGTGTTTAGAATATAACGATGACGGTGATGTAAAAGACAAAAAGCTTTTAGATAATAATTTTACGCCAAAACAGCAAATATTTCACTCATTTATTTATTCCACTTTGAGGTGAAACACTCTGATAAGCCAAATTGGTTATTCGTCGTACAATCGTGATTGGCATGACTTGTGAATGGAAAATTTTCCATCATTTATCTTGATGAAACTCGTCCTAATAATTGAAAGAAATTCTGCTAGATGTGGCATGGGGATTCTGGAACAACTGCTTCATGCACTACCACCACTGGACAACTACCCCCAGACAGCTACACTGGACAACTACCCCGGACATATATACCCTCTACATAAAACGGGTTAATCACTCTGGGACTGTTTTCCTGAAGGGAATAATAATAATAATAATAATAATTATTATTATTATTATAATAATAATATTGGATATTTATATAGCGCTCATATCCACCATGAATGGTGCTCAATGCTATCCAGTATTACCCCGGCTCTAGCTAGGCTACCGATTTTGGTGCTCACAGCATTCAAGGAATTAATTCCTGCCGGTACCCATTTAACACCTGGGCGGAGAGTGGCAAATGTAGATTAATGTCTTGCCAAAGAACAGTAGTGCCGCGCCGGGGTTCGAACCCACGACCTTCTCATCTCCAGTCAAGTGTTTAAACCACTCGACTACGACACATATAGTTATCAAGAGGATAGTTGTCCGGGTGATAGCTGTCAGGGGTCGTTGTTGGGACATATTCCGGGTGTATTGTCGTCATGATCAGCAATGAGCAGCCTTTAAATACAGGTATTTACAGTGGGAAAGATATAATAATGCTATAAGAAGAATACGTTCGTTTCATTAATTGGGACGGATATGGCAGATGTTTGCCAATATAACTTGCAATTTTTTACCAGAAAAGGCAAGGTTGATCAAGAATTTATCGAAGCATCTTTTAATCATCCCCCCTTCTCTCTCTCTCCCCCCCTTTTTTTTCTTTCCTCCCCCCCCTTATTTTTTTTCTCTCTCTATATATATATATATCTTTCTCCCTCCCCCTCCCCTCTCTCTCTCTTTCTGTCTCTCTCTCTACCTGTCCCTCCTCCCTTCCCTTCCTCCCTTTTCCCTTCTCTATCTACACTCTAAAAAAACATATAGTCATATATGACTAGAATAACTATTTCCACGGGTACCTGCACTATTTTAGTCAAAACTACCAGCTTCGGAGTTTGAAGTGAACAGAATCCTACTCAAAATGAACAGAATCCTAGTAAAACTGAACAGAATGCTAGTCATAATGAGTAGAATCTGATTAAGAAAATGTGACCATGTGATCTGGTACAAAAAATATATGATTAGACTTTTTGTAAAACTATTCACTTTTCTTTTATCTATCTATCTATATCTGTCTATATATCTATCTATCTGTATCTATCTATCTATATGTCTATTTACCTATCTATCTATCTGTCTATTTATAATAAATAATAATAACAATAACGTTTTATTTACCCAGGGTAGCCACTTCAGTTATCTCACTGCTCTTCCAGCGGGCCCTGCATAACATAATATGTTATTATTACCCTTCTCCATTCTAATATGCCGAGCGCCTGGCTAGGAGGCAGAATGTCCCATTTTTTAAGTCTTAGGTATGACTCGGCCGGGGTTCGAACCCACGACCTCCCGTTCATGAGGCGGGTGCTTTAACCCACTGAGCCAACATGCCCGGTATTTATCTGTCAGTCTGTCTATCGACCTATCTATCTATTTGTCTATCTCTCTATCTTTCTGTTTGTCTATCTATCAATCTATCTATATATATATCTTTCGAGTCTTTCCAACTTTCAGTGGCTTCCTATATCAGGCATATTAAGGAGATTATATTGGATTTTAATTTAATTGCTTCTCGTCAAGTCGACAGTCATTACGTCTAGTTTGATTAATGGCCAACATGAATTAGTCTCATGCTGTTCAATTACCCAAGTCCCTATTACTCCCCTCACCAGTGCATGTCCCACAGCTCCTTGCTGGAGGCGTGGAAGCGGGAGGAGTCATATTATCTTCTTAAGCTTGGTAATATGAATTATAATCACTCCATTTATTATTGGATGATTTTTTTTCCAATTTCCATATTTAGTTTGTAGGCCTATATTAACATCAGATATAGACTGTTTCAATATAAAAATAATTACATAGTCTCTGGTATCTATGCTCTTCCTTTATTTTCTCTATTTCTTTCTGTGTATATAGTCTCTCCCTTTTCTTATTCCTGTGTACATGTATACAAGTTTGGTAATCATTTGACGAATGAACTATTACATGTATTATTCAATGCTTTACCCTTCTAAGTTCAATAAGCTTCAGCCTTGTTGCTGCTATTTTCTTTTGACTAGATATAGCTGATTCTATAAGCACATTTCAATGGGAAACGCATTTAACTGATGGAAATGGGTGACAAAATACTTAGAATAAAATAAACATGCACGGCGATCACATAACTTTCTTTTGAAAAGCCCGTAAGCGTGCAGGAAGCTTGCAAACAAGTGCCAAAATTGATGCCTCGTAAAGCTTTAAAGGCACTATAGATGGACTAAAACAGGTGAACAACGCTTGTCTACATTACTAAAAATCAATCATCACTTTGTATTATAGAGGCTAAATAGGAAGTTGATCATTCGTGATCTGTCACGTGGTCCGGAGATGGGGCAATAACCTGCTGTGTAAAGAACGACTGATCCATCATTCACATTTTCTCCTTCTTTTTCAGATCGATTTTTTCTTACGATGTTTTAGGGAAGTTGGAGTTTGTAGTTTGTTAAAGTCTTTCCTACAATGTCTTTGGTATCTTTACAAAATCTTTGAGTAAATGTCGCCTTATCTGCCATTTTTCGTCAGGAATGTGGTTATCATATGAAAGGCTCTTTCTGAATGACCTCTTTAACTAGAAAAAAAACAAACCCGAAGCATTCGTGCACGCGCGATGTCATGGCGTTTTATTGGTAGCTCGGATTGATCACGTGCTGGGGGAGCAATCCGTGACGGCGCCACGCGGGTTATGTCAAGTCGTGCTTTTGCATTATACCAGTTCGCCTTCTGAAGAAAACTGCTGTTTAACAGTGTGTATGCTTACTACTATAAGTGTTGTTATTTACCAGTTTTATAAGCTATGGAATGAAATATATGATAAAGAAATGTATAAGTGATCTCAGTAGCCCTTTTCTATTTATTTCCTGTTTACCTACATTCATTTGTATATATTTTCTATACACACAGTAAAAACGCTCTTTAAAATGTTGTTTAAAACGTATACAACCTTTTTAATATTTAAACAAATTGTTTACAATATGAACTGTACAACGGGTTGTTCAGTTCATATCGTAAACAACCGTTTGCATTTTTAAACAGCGATTTCTCTGTGCAGAATGGATTTTTAGTGTGGCATCTATATAACTTGTATCTAATCGACATCAGCATGAGTATCATAACAAGTGCTATACTTCTGATATTTTCCACATTTGACTCATTATTATGATTCAGCATACCGACATTAAATTTCATTTTCTATTCTATTTTATGATAATTCACTCATATTGGGGAGAACTGGAACATGTATGTTTGTTGTATATACATTTTACGTAATATTGGGTAAATTTACCCTACTTTTTTTGATTGAAGAATGTGTCTCAGGCAAGATAAACAAATGTAATTCTTTCATCTCATTCAGAGCTCTGTGAACGTCTCTCTCTCTTTCTCTCTCCCTCCTCCTTTTTTCTCCTTCCCTCAACCTACGAAATCTCGATCGGTCGTCGTCATCAGCCTTGTCGTGTTATGTTCGCTCGAGAAGACACGAGATCATTAGAGACTCGTGATTACATGTTCTTGCCCCGTCCCGTAAAAAGATCAGAAGCAAGTATATTACAAGCTCGTCTATAAACACAATCAGTGTGGGGATGACGCAGGAAGGGGTGAAGGATGATGAGGGGGAGATTGATTTGGGATGGGATACTAGACAATTAGATGGAGATAACAATTAGAGATTAGGAGGGTCATGGTGAAATAAAGTTGTCTTACGAAATAAAGTTGTCTTACGAACCACTGTGTAATCACTGTGTAATCAACTACGAAAGTACGACTTACCGACGGTAAACCAACGATGAAGGTACTGTAAAATGGAAGCATCATTATCCTGACAACTGCTAACTAAAGACCCGGCATAATAAATTAGTAAGTACGTTTATTGATAGAAAATGTCAGTTTGTGGTCAGCTCTCTCTCTCTCTCTCTCTCTCTTCTGGGCCGTCCCGGCTTCGAACTTTAATCGCGTCTCTTTTCCCCCGGATATATACATATAATATCCTCGTGGACCCTGTCACTATGGACCTTCTTTCACAAGTGTAAGTAACAATGTAACAATGTCAAATCCGTCAGAAACAATGTTGGGAACCCAACACTCACCCCTCTTCGTCAAATAACTGAAGTGATTGGTGGCGAGTTGTACGAAAAGAGTATAGCTTCGATACATTTGCACTAATCATGCTAATGAGGAAGATCGAGGAGTACAGAGCATGACACGAGGTTTACAATCCCACACGTCTCATCTGTGATGGCGTCGCGACGCGTCGGTATATCATATCGGTAATAGAAACTCGACTCAGTCGATGTTTTCTTGTAAACGATAGGGGAGTATGAACTTTTGAGGATCATCTAAGACTTAAAGTAGAGCAGTGGACTTGACCAGTAGTCTAAACTATCAAGCAGAGTGATTGATTACAAATTCATCCTACTTTGATACCCGTGTTTTCCAAAATAGCTTGGCATGTATCATTGTGTGCAGTGGGTGAAGAAATGGAAACTGTTCACAAATGTTCGATAAAAAGGGCATCTGCTTCCATTTCAAGATACTACAGTGTTTATTTTTAAGCATTGATAGTCTGAGAATGATAATATAGGTGTCGTAGTCGAGCGGTTTACACACGTCTTGACTGGAGATGGGAAGGTCGTGGGTTCGAACCCCAGCGCGACACTACTGTCCTTTGGCAAATGGGTACCGGCAGAAAGGAATTTCTTAACTCTGTGAGCACCGAAATCGGTAACCTAGCTGTAGCCGGGGTAATATTAGAGCGCCTTGAGCACCCTGCGTGGTGGATATGAGCTCTGTATGAATATCCAGTATCATTAGTATTATCATTATTACAAGTGGTTAAAGCATGCAGAATTTTGGTCCCCCCCCCCCAAAAAAAAAAAAAAAAAAAAAAAAAAAAAAAAAATAATAATAATAAAATAAAATAAAATAAAAAAGATAAAAAGTCTGTAATTTTCTTGTTATAGAGCTGATAAATGTCAAGATGATAATAGTTTATAGCTATTGCAAATTTGTCTCTACAGTGGAGTAGGCATATTTGATAATCAAAGGTGAAAATGATTTAGATTTGATAGCCCTGATCTGAATTCCACAAGTTTTTCTTTTTCTTTTGTATTATGACTCCTGTCAGATATTTTTTTCAAAAGGATGTTTCAAAAAGCTTCGTAGAAGTTGTCTATTTCCAACACGAACAGCACCCGGTGACTCTTGCCTTTATGTAGCAAGGTGATACGCACAAACCCATAAAACATCCTCCGAAAAGGGATGATTAATATAAGATAATGATGGTAAAACGACAAATGTTCATCGTAAAAAGAGAGAAAATTTGCAGTGGGAGGGTCGTGGCGCCGTTATGTGCTTCAGATGCAGTATATAGCCCAATTATAGAGTGATCATAAATAAACGGCATTAATGTTTGGACCGTGCAGGAGCGTCGATAGAGCATTAAGAATGATGGGTGTCGGAACAAATTTGTTGATAATGTTGCCAACAGAAAACCACATTTCTAAGCAAAACAGTAAGGGACATGTTCTCCGATTTACAAAACAGACTGTAAAAGTGTAGAAAGAATCCCGTGATTTAAAAAGCTTCCAAAAACGATGATTATGATTTGATTTGCTTACATACAAATTTGGAGGGAGGTGTGTTAATGGCTACATCCACCGCTGACTACGTGCATCTTTACCACATTTCACCAAGCCATTTTACCAAAAAGTGTCAATCGCCAAAGAAAGATAAACTCGTGTCTGAAGATTGTTTCTGGCCTTTCGGCAAATTCTTCCTTACGTATCTTTCTTTGATATTTCTACTTGAGATTTTGATATATTCTTTTAAATCTTTAATTGGGAGAAGACATCTTACTCGTCAGTTGAGCCGTGTAAGCCAAGATCAGGCAAGATTAAAGAGAATGTTGAGTTCTGGTAAAAGTAATAAATTATTGGTAAACTTCAGTCATTCTTTTATGTCATTTTGAAATATAATTGCTCTTTAGATGCCCTCATATTCTAAATGTGAAGAGAAAATTTTGGACCAACCTTAATGCCACATGTGTGTGTAGCGCATGTGACCTTCAGCAAGATTGACGGTCAATTTCTTATCATTTGATGATTCCAAACGTCACAGTATACACCAATTCTTATGTACTACATAATCAACCTTTCCCAATTGCACGGAGACAGTTTCTTTCAAAATGTAAGAACTCAATTTTATTTTTAAAAGCATTGCGTGAAGAAAAACTTAAAGGTGTAAAGACAGATATGAGAGTGCAAGGTATATACACGGTGATTTAGTGAGAGAACATTAACGATGACGCACTTCGTAGGGACACATAGGTATGATGGAATGACAACAACATGTAATGGACAGCTTCAAAGACACCGTTAAAATGTTATTTAAGATCTCATCATGGTACAGAGCCGTGAGAAGAAGAATAAGGGAAAGCAGATGGGATAATAGGGGACGAGGAAAAGAAGAAGGGACCCCCGCTGTGATGAGTCCTAGGTTATCATTGAGATTCAATACCGAGTGAACAAAAACAAAATGAAAGTTGAACTTTGGATGACATTAATAAAGGAAATTATTTCCAATTTAACCCCTCTTTATGTATTTTCGGCCCATAATTCGTAACCTCGTTAGTTATCATAGCCCTATGTTTTACTGAAGTCGAAATTTATATATATTTTTATTTTCCAGATACTACCTACATGTATTTATCCTTCTGATTATCATTACGACCTACGAGCAGGTTATAGGATTAGATCTCAGTAGGTTGTTTTCATTATGTTTAGCTCATGTTCCGATGCCTGTCGTCACCATCTTTTATCATAACATGAGTGTCTTCGGAGCAAGCACTTCAGGTATATAGAGGGGGGGGGGGGGGGGGGGGGGGGGCTTGCTTTTGACAAAATTCTCCCGCCGGCACATTTATTGCTCCACCCCCCCCCCCCCCCCCCATTCAAGATGGTCTAACAACGCCCGTGTGTGTCTTGTATTGACCATTCCCCTTTATTCTGTTTTTCATTATAACTGTAATTGTACATGCAGTTCCATGATGAGACATAAAGACATAATTACAGCTGATAATAAGAAGCAGATGCCACCCTGTCTGATCCCCTCCAGGTATTGTACGTGACAATGGCATAGCGCGAGTCAAGTCAGTGTGGGGAGGGGGGTCAATCGTAATAATTTAGTAGACGAAATGCGGGGTAACCGATCGACCGGGTGAGGTAGGGTCCAGGGTGGAGCCATTTATCATATTCTTTCTTTCTTTCTCTCTTACTCTCTATTTTAATTCGATTGATGGAACAAGTGCCCCCATGCCGCCGCCCCCCCCCCCCGCCTCCGGGCTACGCCACTGCTACCTGACTATCTTGAACATTTACGATGCCGATGAAATATTACCTGAAGAAGAAAAACACGATAACAAGCTGTCTGTCGTTAGGAGGGGATGGCATGTATGTGATCTTTGAAATGCACCGGTGTGTTTACTATAACTAGAGACTGTTACAACATGATTAAGCTTACCTATGTTGCACGCTTAAGTCATGCACATATTTTTGGTGAATATGGAAGAACGAATTTCACCTGTACAGTTGACAGAATTTATTGTGACGAAAATCAATACCCAAATGTATTAACAAACTTAAAAGTTAAACCATAACGTAGCCTAAAGTCATAGAGATTATTAAGTGACGGGATTTTTACCTTTTAAATGATAATCAGGGCTTTAAAACTTATCAATATAATATTGATAACAGTAGTATATTACAAAAATGTGAAAAAAGTGAGAGAAGTGACTAAAGACTAGCGTAGTAAGTCTTACCAAATAATTTGTTAAATCCTTGTCGATTCGCCAATCAGTGAGAGTAGATTAATAATTATCAGTACACGGTCAAGGTTGACAAGGTTGATTGAAATCGTAATCGTAACAATCTACTCATCTTCTAACCCATTTCAGTTGAAGAAACTTCAAGATGACCGGCGTAACCTTGACCAACAAACCTTTCAGAATAATCACTCAACCAGTAACCGTTCTCATACCGTGCTTTCGTCATTTTACACTTCATCGGATTCATCTGGAATCTCACCAAACTGACTCCACCCTCTTAGATCATCACTTCGTAACTTTTTTGTATTCCTTCAAACTATGTGCGCCATGCATGCACTTGATTAAACGCGGGAAAATCACGACTGACCTGACCCTGCAATACCTCCTCACTAAAGCAGATGTTTTCTTAACCATTTCTCTGACGTCACAATGATATCAACTTGTGACGTCATCTCTTCTGGTTAATAATTACAGAGTAAAATGTGGTTTGAATGTTTGAATATTTGGAGGCTTGGGTAATGTGTCGAGAGGGGATGGAAAAATTCAGTCGCTAGTACGAATGACCATTGATTGTGATTTGTATTAAATAAGAAACAAATCAGAATTAGGAGTTCTTTGCCCAATCTCACCATTGAATTATATTTTCTTTAAACTATTCTTCTATAGGGTCGATAATCTGTTCTCTCACTTCCTTCGTCTTCATTCTTATTCTCCTCTCCATCCCTTATCATTTTTCTTAATTCTCTCTTTCTCCCTTAACCTATTCATGATCAACACCACCATCATCTTAAATGTGCAGTAATTAACAGTTTCGAAAGGTCATTAAATTACTTGAATTCGGCTAGTTTGGCTGAAAATATGCCAGAAAATAACCCTCCGTGAAGGTTTTGATAAAAAAATGAACGTTTAGTAGGGGGAACTTTTGTATTAGAATAAGTTGAATTTTATTCACACATTGCGAATAACTCTAAAATCATAGTTAGGTCTATCATCAAACGTAGATAAGTAATTGCAAAGGGTTCCATTGCCTTGTAATCACCATGGTCGCCACCCCTTAATCTTGCTTCCCACAGCTTTGTGGATAGATTTTATGACATGATTTAAAAAAAAAAGTATATTTGATACTGTTATTTTTAGTCACATTGATCATCTCTTTCTTATTCCCTATCTCCATCATCATATTTGGAGTCAGTGTTTGTTCGACGATTTTCTTGAAATCACTCTTGATATATGGCATCAACCAAACATATCCCACATGCTCTCTAAAGCCTATCGCAAAACATGCAACACAGCATCAGACCAGGGGAGCGTTTCATCAAGTGTCTTGTCAGTGATTTTCACTGACAAATTTGCTCTCAGCCAATCAGATGCAAGGATTTCAGTAGCTTATAACAGTTGTCGGTAAAAATCACTGACTAAACGCTTGATGAAACGCTCCCCAGATCCCAGACAATGACTTTGAATGGTCGGCTACCTATCTCGGTTGTACAAATACTTGGCAGAAACTGCCTACCAAGATCGTGTTTGAAGTTCGTGTGAAATCGAAAAGTGAGTCTGTAGGATGGCATGACGTACTCCACCAGGCTCCATGGCAAATAGTATCGGATGAGATCAAAAGGTAATTCCTTCTCAGCTCCTCAAATTAATCTGGACGGTACTTTTATTTGGGAGAGGATGTGTTTATTTCTTCTGTATCCTGTAGCATGTTTCACATTTTCATATGTTATATATTTCATTTTACAAGACATTTGAAGTATTGTAATCAGAAAAAATGATGGAGTTTGCAGCGATAGAGAAACATAGATATAGAAATGGGGGGGGGGGGAGATGGATGGGGAGGGGGAGGGAGTGAGAGAGAGATGATGTGGGTCTAAGAGAAGGATTAAAAATACATGCAACTTTAAATGAGGGTAAATCTGAAGGAGACGGAGATTGAAGAGAAGAGGTGGAGAAAGGGTGGGGGAGAGATACATATTAAAAGCATTCAGTAACTTTGTGGAAGCTTGATTTAATAAATTGTTGAATTTTGATATCTGTCTTGTATAATGATGTTCAGAAGGATAAATAAATAGCCAGGCATAGAAAGGTTTTCAAATATATAATGCTATTATTAAGATATCTGTGACTGAATACTCCCATTTCGAAAGCGTATGGCCATACGCTTTAGTCTAACACTGAGTCAATGGGGAAAATGAGTCTGGCATTTCCGGTCATTTGCATGTGTTTACTTTTGTGAAGCACATGGTGATTTTGAAGTGCTTTTTTCCCCATAGGCTTCATTTTTACACCGTATTACACTGATAGCATGTAAGGCCAGACAGCTCAGATTTTGTCAAGACTCCACAAAGTTACCTAATCACTTTAATATCATTATCTGGGGATTTATAATGGAGTGCGAACATTTTCGGCATAAGGTTTCAAATTAATGTAACCGCGGACCAAATATATAAGCACATCTATTTTTAAGTCTTATATGTAACAATATTTCATTATCACAAAATATACTTCCATCATAACGTCTTTGTTACGTTTTAATTGAGCAGTGTTCTTTCCGGGTCCACTCGCTATTCATAGAAAACCGCTATTCATTTAACACGCGTCCTTTTGAATAGTGATGAAAAGTGGTCCTTATGAACGGAGGTCCTTATGAATAGCGAGGTAATTTGTCTATGGTTTGCTCGTTATTTAGAAGGAACGCTATTCATTTAGTCACGCGTTATGGATAGCGGTCCTTATGAATAAGTGGTCCTTTTGAGTAACGATCCTTATGACTAGCTAGGTTACCCCGTTCTTTCAACCCTAATATTCTTTTCCTTTACATGCTTTACTTCAGGTTATCTCTCTCTCTCTCTCTCTTTCTCGGTCCAGTTCTCTCTCATACATTCTTTTCTTTCTATTTCTATTGATTTTGAAGGCCTTCAAGCAACAAGGCGTGCGATTGGGGCCCCATTTCTGTTTTATAATTGTGGACAATAAACGAGCTGAATCTGATATTGCATCTGAATTGTTTTGATATTAAACCAAGAGTCAACAGTTGACAAATATGTCGTCTGCTACAACCAGTAAACGATCGCAGGTAAATCAAGTTGTAAGATACAGTGTTGACCATATAATTTAAAGTGATCGATTAGGTAACTTTGTGGAGGCTTGATAAAATCTGAGCTGTCTGGCCTTACATGCTATCAGTGTATGTAATATGGTATAAAAATGAAGCCCATGGGGGGGGGGGAAGCACTTCAAAATCATCATGTGCTTCACAAAAGTAAACATATGCAAGTGACCGGAAATGCCAGACTCATTTTCTCCTATTGACTCAGTGTTAGACTAAAGCGTATGGCCATACGCTTTCGTCAATGGGAGTATTCAGTCACAGATATCTTAATAATAGCATTATGTATTTGAAAACCTTTCTATGCCTGGCTATTTATTTATCCTTCTGAACATCATTATACAAGACAGATATCAAAATTGAACAATTTATTAAATCAAGCCTCCACAAAGATACCGAATCCCTTTAAGTTAAAAAACAAATGGTACCACTAACCGACCCCCATCCTAGGCCTCTCCTAACGTACCACCACCATCCTCATCAACGGCTCTCATGAATCTTCCACACTGGATGGGACACTAGCGTTGTCATGACGACCCAGACTACATGCTCCGTTACTATAGCAACAGTGCGCTCGATATGAACATTTGAGATGCTGAGGGGTGTAAATGACATGCATCAATGTTCTTTACTTATAGTACTTGTCAAAAATGTGTGTGAGAGAGAGAGAGAGAACACATCCTCCATTTTTTACAATCCATGAATAGGCCTCCCGGCTTTCACTATGTGAATTTGTGTTTTGTTATTTTTATAATTTTAAAGAGTATGAACATGATGAATATGAAGATGGAGGGGAAAGAGCTTTAGAGAATAAGAAATTTAAGATTCCTGTCTTATCCAACCTGATGGGTTTCATTATAGGTCATTCTTTCTTTTTGTATTGTTTAATCCGAACACTACAATCATTTTGAGATACGAAATCGAATGCATTTTTATTAAAATCCATGAACGGCATCCTTATTCCCAAACATTTAAAATCATATACATTAAAACACGGTAACCTCTTTGTCCATCTGTTTCCCTCTATCTGTTTCTCTTCTACTCTCTCTCTCTCTCTCTCTATATAAAAAAAACTCCCCTGGTCTCTCTTCTCTCTCTCTCCTCTCACCACATTCTCCTTCCATTTTCTCTTTTTTTTCTCTTGCTAATTTTCCATTCTGAATTACCCCGCTTTAACCCCTGTTTTCTCATACTAGTGGAATGAAGAAGATAAGTAGATTACGTTTCATTATGTGCGGAATAAATAAAATCTCTCATCTTACAAATCAAATTTGCAATCGAATATGACGTGGTAATTACCAATGAACAGATTCCCCGCCGCCAGGTATAACCTCCTACAACCTTAAGATCTGCTTATATACTGTAGGTGTCACAAAAATCTCCCCATCACAAAGCTGAGTCATACATCAAGTTCATACATAATCAGTTTCCAGTTGAGAGCCAGAAGGGCTTCAATCCTGTGTCAGATGATATGGGATAACGTCCTTCTTGCTATGAGCGGATTCTCACACAAAGACGGACAGAAAGTGTGAAGAAACTGACACGGGAATCTGGTCAGAGTAACAAATAGCAAAGATCTGGAGATTTGAAAAGAAGTCAAGCGCCCCTCGATCAAGCTATTTGACCGAGTTTAGGTGTTGATTTTCAAAGCTTGGTAACCAGTTTATTTCTTACAATCTCTTGCCTCCCTCGGGGTTCAGCTTAATATGAGAGGCATGCAGAGAAGGTGTTCTGAGAAGCAGACATTTTAAAGTAAGTTGTATAAAGGGAAAATGGAATTGTCCTACCGTAATTCTATAAATACAAATCAGATATTGATAACAACTATGAACGCTTTCTGCCATTTAAGTTTCTTATACTTTCACGAAAGAAGTCTCCAAGTGATCCAACTTTTCTCTTGCAGAAATGAAATGTCAAACGTATGATAATTTATCGGGTCAAAATTGATATTTTTTTTCACATTTCGTGATTGTTACTTTGATGTCAAGTAATCAAGATAACAATGGTGTTATAAACATCATGAAGCTTGCCCAAGGTGACCTCGTCAAAATTTGCTGTCGGGGCTAATATTGACATGGTTAATACAGTGGCGGATCCAGGGGGCACAGCCGGCCCGTGCCCCCCCCCCCCTTTTGGAAGAGAAGTATGATTTTTTTTTTTTGGCTTGTCAGGGAATTATGGAGGGAAACTGGACCCCATAACCCCTTACTGAGCGATTTTTGAAGGTTTGGCGAAAAGAAAAAAAATTGTCCCTACCCCCCCCCCCCCCCCTCCCCCCCCCCCCTCGCTTTCTCCCTCATCCTCTCGCTCTCTATTGCTCTCTCCTTCCTCTATCAATCTCTGTGAGCATGGATGAATTCTTCCCGGATTTTCTGGACCTCTAGGGGAAAGCAACTTGACTCCTTACGAGAACGGGAAGAAATTCTTGACTTGGATCAAGCAAACCAATGTAGCCAACACCGCAATGCCCAAAATATATTTCTATTTCTTCCTAGAACTGACAAAAGCATTGAGATCATCCTCGTTTCCTTGATGGGTGATATATTTATTCCTGGTCTAGATATCCAGGGTTATATAGAGACTGGTTCATGATGATCATTTTATGTCAAACGATTTTAGTATCAAATGTATATACCATAGCTGATTATGGAACACCTGAAGTGTGGGCACCGTGGTAAATTATTTCATTCACTTGACTCTATATCGAATGTTTAAGGGTTCGAATCTTGGCCCTGTGCATATGTCCATAGACTTGACATTTTAACTGCATCTCCCCCACCTCTCATGCCTGTATTGCTTGTTTACAATTTTTGGGGTCTTTCTATCCAGTACTGTTCACATCCCCGTATTATTTTTCCTCCCTCTTTTTTAAAAACTTGGTAATAACGCTGAAATTGGCACGATTCTCTCTTTTTTTTTGGTTTATGGACTGTAACTATATGAAATATTTTGATTTGATTTTGATTTATTTAGTTACCTTTATGATCCTTCTTTTTTCTGCAAAAATATTTTTGCAAACTGATTACAACATAATAAACAAATATAAATACATTATCAAAATAGATAATGCGAAGGTCGTGGGTTCGAACCTCGGCACGGCACTAGTGTTCTTTGGCAAGGCATTAATCTACGTTTGCCACTCTCAACCCAGGTGTTAACTGGGTACCGGTAGGAATTCGGTATAGTCTAGCTACATTCGGGGTAATATTGGAGCGCCTTGAGCACCTTATTACGTGGTGGATATGAGCGCTATAATGATACCCAGTATTATTATTATTATTATTATTATTATTAATAGACTCCTCCACTTGTGTTTTCCTTTTCAATTACAATGTTTACATATTTACCAATTATTGCTTTATCCAATGTTCTGTTTATGTGTATATCTATGTTTCAAATTCATATATATGTTATGTTCCAGTTCTAAATTTTCATATGTACTGTTTAAAAAATTGTAAAAGATATACATGTTTGTGGAAATCAATAAGCTTTTAAACTTTTAAACTTTGAAGCATGTCTTTGACTTAGACTCAGGTACCTGGCAATATTTCTTGAAACGATGCTGATAGAGAGGCTGCCGGAGTTCTTTTCACTACACCCTTTTCGCTCTATCTGTATTTTCTGTTGGCAAACACGTCATATTCTATCGTGTAATAGTTTTACGACGATTTTTTTCTTCTCTCTCCCTCTCTCTTTCTCTCTCCATCTATTCAAAAAGGTTTCTATAGCAACCACTCTCTTTCATTTCTGAGCGAACTCATCCCTCCTTTCGCTTTCTCTGTATCATCATGATCACATGTGTATCTTCTTTTCGCAAACACACTTTTTTAGTTGGAACCCCCTCCTCTCTTTCTCTCTCCCTCTCACTTTGTCATTCCATCTCTCTCTCTCTCTCTACTCTCCCCCTCTCTCCCTTCTCTCTCTCTCTCTCTCTCTCTCTATCGCTCTTTCTGGTTCTACGATAGCCATCTTTTTCAAAATCTATCTTCACAACCGGGCAACGAGGCAATCGCTTCCCTTCCTCCCACTCTACGTCCCGCTCCAATTCTTGTTATCTATCACTGCCCACCCCATCTCCATTTCTCTTCAAACGAATCCATCATTGGTCCATAATCCGACCCTTTTCTGTAAACTACAAGGAAATCTCCAGAGTACCTCCTTGGAAGCTCAGTATTCTTCATTCGATTTTTGGAGTAAATAGTCTCGCCGTTTGGCCTTTTCACAGTGCTTCTTATCGAGTAGGAGTACTTTAACACCAGTGTAAAATATTGAGGAGCTCTGGAGAGGGGTAAATTGAGGTGTGGGGTGGGGGAGGGGGTGAAAGGTATATGGACAATGGGCATGGCAATGGAAGTAGAGGTAGCGATGGGGAGGGGGACTGGGAATAGATATAATTTGAAGAAATCTGAAGATTAAAATGGAAGGAATGACCGATTCATAAAAAATATTCACAATATATTTGGAACACTCTAATGCATAGAGGAATTAACATACCTTTCCCTCCAACATGTCCAAGCTTTTGTTGAGATGTGGTCTTCGAACTGATTTGAAAATGATAGAATAAGAAAAGTAATCTAAAAATCAAAATGATAAATTAAATGACGTAATAACGTATCGCATAATTCATCATCATAAGGTCTTTATGATATTTCATAAGCTTCACCATCTTAACATATGGAGTTCAGTCTTAATAAAATAATGATGAACGAATAAGGTTAATGCAGCTTTCAAAATTATCGAGAGACCCCCCCCCCCCCCCCCCGCCCCCCATCCCGTTTCACCACCCCTGCTCGTCATCTGCTTGGTTATGTTGGTTATACCCTCATGGTAACCATGAGGTCTGGTCGATAAAGCGTAGCATCTTCACGATACGTGGGACCCCCCCCCCCCCTCCACCACCGCCCCTGCTGGTCATTAACCTGGTCATGCCCTCATGGTAACCGATTCGGAAAGTCTGATCGATAATACATTGCATCTTCGTGCTATGCGAGATGGCTGATGTGATTTCTTCTCCCTCCTTCAACACCCACCTCTAAATACCCTGATCATTTTAGTTCTAGCTTATCGTTATACATCACAATCATGATATCCGTCGATAAAGCACGCCCATCACGCCCGCGGTCATTGGCCTCGTCGATGACGTGATCATTTGGTTGTAGCGTATCGTTATATACAATACAATCATGATTTCTCTCTGTAAAGCACGTACACCATGCCTGCGGTCAGTGCCCTGGTCGTTCTGGTGATCATTTTGGTTGTAGCTTATCGTTATACAATATAATCATGATATTCGTCTATAAAGCACGTACATCAAGCCCGCGGTCAGTAGCCCGGTCGTCCTCGTGACAAACGATTTGCTAGTATCTCCCATGTCCGACATTATGTTCTGGACATTTTGAGAACGTTTTCACCATAAAGCATAAAATTTAGGCTAGCTTTAAGTATCTATTTATGAATTCACAAGCATACATCCAATCTAATATAAGAATAGCTTTTGGTTATTATTTTGATATTATTTTCTGAAGATTTTTTTGGGTAAATCAGGCCTGGTAATATTTCTATTCACTGGCGGACTTGTTATATCGAAACCTTGTTATATCAGAGCTAATAAACAATGAAATACAAAGAAGTAGGACTTTTGCTCGTCAGATTTTTTCCAGAATCGTGCCCCTCCCCCTTACAGAATTCTGAATCCGCCTTAGATTTTATTAGAACAAAACCTGTACAACGTCATTCTAAAATCATATTCATAAAGCTATTGGTAAATAGATTTGGTATTTCACCCTGCTATGCAAAAGAACTAAAAAATGTGTATATTCTACTCACTGTGCATACTGTTATTAGAGTGAAAAAACTGACACTGTGCAATCGTCGAATAATCAAAATCGGAAGTGCAAGTGTGAATAACCCGATGGTATTTTGCTCCCTGCATTGATCTGCAAATACCACGAGACGTCACATTCGTATTAATGCTACGTGCATATACCATTAGTGACACATTTCAAGGACTATGTGATTAAATCGTATACGACGAACCAGTGGCGTAGCAACAGGGGGGATGGGGGCACAAGCCCCCCCCCCCCCCTCCCCCAGTCGAATGGTGGGGGGAGAAAAAGAGAAAAAGAGAGAAAATGAAAGGGCGAATGGGAAAAGGACGAGAAAAAAGGACGATAGGACCCCCTTTCCGCACCCTCCCCCTCCCCATCGTGGCCTAAGTGGCCTCGTAAATTTCCACTTAAATTTCCGAGTAAGACCGATGCACACCCCCCCCCCCCCATGCCGGTGCCCCTCAATGGCTGGACTCACGCTACGCCACTGCGACGAACCATATTAGATTTGATTTTACAGTTATCGTTTATATTTCATAATACGAGGCGATTCATCTCAATAATATTGCTGTCAGTAAAGATGAAAATGATAAAGGTAGACTGACACATTTAATAACTTTCCAAATGCCATATAACAATGTGCCATTTTGGGAATGCTTTTTATTTATATTTGGTCGCCTCATATTAAACGTTCCATTTCATCTCGCTTTCTGTTGTATTTGATTTTGTTACATTAAAGCTGGAACTAGCAAATGAAAATGTCGAGTTTTGTATAATGTCTAGGGGCGATCTGTAAAATGAAAAAGATAAACTATAATTAACAAAACTTAGTTGATATTAGGAATTTTTTACTTTCGACAATCAAAAACATTCTGTCTCTCTGTCTCTCTCTCCCTCTCTCACCACCATCTCTCTCTCTCTCTCTTCCATTAGTGTAGGCAATACACCAATGTTATCTTAAAGTTTAAGTAAAGAAATATTAAAGTTAATATATCAGTAGATAGGACAAGATACATCATTTAATGTAATATAGGCTTTTGTTCTTTGTACAGTGACGATCAGCTTGAATTACATCTGTATTCATAACTTGCTTAGACTTTCTAGCTCTGCTGCATTTAACATTTCCATTTTTGTTAAAAGTAAAAATAGTAATAACAATGATGATAATGATTATTTTCTTTCTGTTTCCCCTCCAAGTTGATGATATCATGATTATAAGATAATACTGATCTGTTTGATCTCCCCATTGGAGCTATGATCATCTTGGTTTTCCATTATCTTTTCCATTGATTCCCGTCAGTAGCAGAGAATATAAAGACATCTCTAGACGATTTAATCGGATATATGAAAAGGGAAACCTAAATCTTTACATAAGATATACCCTTAGGAGATAGAACGATACTAGAAAAAGGTCATGATATTCGCTTCATCAGGCAATTTATTGTTACTAATACGACTTGAATACGGCAATTATGCACATACAAACTTTCTTTACCATAATTTATTTTGGTTTAGTTTAAGATATTTAGATTAGATTTTAAAGATTTCAAACACATTTATTTTCCTCTCATAATAAGAACCAAATGGAATTTAAATTGACAGAAACATTGCTGAAGGAGGGAGGTTCCCTGTAGTGTAATGTAATATATTATTATATTTGTATGATGACATTATGCACACATTGTGAGATATTATGAACAAGATTTTTGTCCTAAACAAATAACATTCTTTTCGGCCCATAATGAAATCCATTCTGTCACATTTTGAGAGAAAATAAGACTACAGATTGTGTTATGAGTAACCCAGTCCTCTCAGAAGAATAAAACAATTATAATGTAGATTGCGTTTTGAAATTATAGCAAAAGAGAAATGAATCAAAATGGATAAATTCTTGAAATGCGATTCCCTAAACATCACTCAAAGTTATGGAATAACTTACCCATCAATCTTAAAGGATGTACCTCCATTTATACCTTCAAAAAGATGCTCAACTCTCATTTGTTTAAGCCCTAGATCTTATCTGATTCGTCCAGTATGTGCATCAATGTTTTTGTCTAATAATTATGTTTGCATTTTCTTGTTGCAATGTTATGTATCTATGTATTGTTCATGTATTGATAATATTTTGTTTTAATAATCCTCCATTCTCTTTGCGGTATGAGTGTTGCATGTATTGCGCTTTGTAACTTAAGAAAAGGTGCTATATAAATGAATAATGTTATGTTATGTTATGATACAGTAACCAGGGTGTAATCATTTACTAGTCCAGCAGATTGGAGAAATAATTGTGCACTTTTTCATAAAAGCATGAAATTTGGAATATAAGTAGAGTTTTTGATGCTGAATAATTCTGGATACTGGGCCACTTAAAGTTCGGTCCCTGGGTATTTTTCCTTCATTTAGGTGATGCAGCAACCAGGGTGTAATCATTTACTAGTCCAGCAGATTGGAGAAATAATTGTGCACTTTTTCATAAAAGCATGAAATTTGGAATATAAGTAGAGTTTTTGATGCTGAATAATTCTGGATACTGGGCCACTTAAAGTTCTGTCCCTGGGTATTTTTCCTTCATAATTGATCTAATCATATCTAGGTTTAATATGCCAGTATTATGTAGGATTTCCGAGCCTCAAAAATCATATAAGTACTTTAGGTGCCCATTTTCAAATAAAGGGCCATCCCATATATGAAAATATTACAAAGTCACTGAGTTGTTCAATATAAGTAAAATGTTTAGTCAGACAAAATTAGGTACGTTCACATGTAGAGCGATAGCATCGATGCTATCGAGGTGTCGATGCTATTTTGGTGAAGACCAGATAGTGTCGAGACCAAACGCTGTCTGAACGCAGATAGTCACGAGATAGAAGCGAGTTTCCAAACTATTCTTGCAGCGAGTTTAGCAGGAGTAAATCTCAGGATCCAGCGACAAAGCATCGACGCTTTGCGGTAGACCACCCACCGCGCTTGTGACTATTTGTCGTGTGAGCGCAATCGCTGCTATGTTCACTCGCTGCTATTATAATTCTATCTGTTTCATGTGCACGTGCTATAATATAATGCAATGTATGTATTCATGTGATGTACCCTCTTCCCTACTTTTTTTTCTATTATCATTCTGTCTGTTTCATCTGGTACTGTAATGTAATGTATGTATTCATGTGATGTATATAGGGGTATAGTAGGGTAATGTGTATACTGTGTGGTAAGGAAGGGTTTGTTTTTTTTTTTTTTTTGGGGGGGGGGGTTCCTTCTTTTTATCTTTTTCTTTTTTATATGACCAGGCACCACAAAACCACCCAAAAGTGGCACTGTGTGATTTTCAGTTAGAGGTCAATCAATGTGTTTTGGTTGGCATGCATGGTCAAATTTTAGTTTTGGGTATTTCCTGAAAGAGTATACTTTTTTCTAAGTAATCTAAAATGTGGAGGCACCAAACAATCTACAAGTGGTATTTTGGCCAGCTTTTTATCAGACTTATGTGTGTCTTCTCTGGATTTTGTTGTATTACTTTTCTTTTTCACGACCCTGAATACTTGTCTCATTTTAATCTCCCATAAATCTCCCGGAGTAAGTTCTTGCATTGATACTTGTGCACTATGATAAACAGGATATGTCTATGTAGTATGCCAAGTTTTAGGACAATCTGATAATCCCTTCATAGAAATTTTCATTGAGTTCTAATCCTCCATTTGTCAACTTAGCACAACACTTTGCAAGTCAGAGTGCTTCAATAGACCGCAAACTTTAAACCCTTATTAAGAAGTAACATTATGAGGGACTGTGCATTCTTCTCTTTGTACATTGAGTTATGAACATCCAATGAGTTATATATCATTTTAAAGCTGAGAATCTGCTCTTTCAGAATCAGACCTTAACTAAAGTATGATGTGGTCTTTAGATATTGATTTACATGTGCTTACCAGAGAATATAGTGTGCATGCATGTGTTTTATTTTGGCATAAGATTGGAGTTCAGTCAATTTTGACATGTACAAGGTTTATTTAAAATTAAGTATTATAACACATGTATTTGCTACTTGATTGTATTATCGATATTACAAATGAATTGTTATTGTGTTATTATGTTGATTTATGAAGACATATAACTTCCGCGCGTTTGACCATGCATACCAATTATACTCGGGTCACTCTGTGTGGCGCAGTAATTATTGTTTTGGCAGCGGGTGAGCGATGAATAGTCACGAGTGGGTGATAGAAGCAAGTTGATCACCGCCTGTCTGAACGTACTGGAAATATTTTTGAAACTTACATAGCATCGATGCTATGTACTACGTGTGAACATAACTATTATGTCTTTGAAATTAACAAGATATGTGGTGCAGGTGCCCACTGACCAAGAAGGCCCAGGAAAGGCTCAAAATTAAACTAAGTGCAAAATAAGGTTTTCAGTTTTTCGGTTTTAATTTTTAATGGTAGACAACAGTTTTGAAATCAAGATCATATAAAAAGCCCACTTTAGCAGGCACACTGGGCCATCGATGGCCCATTGAAGACAATTGTTGTTGAATTTGAATTATTGAAAAAGTGAAATTGGAGGCCCGAAAATCCAACGTAATACTTAGTATATCAAAACTAGATATATGTATGATTATACTTATAGTATATATTTCCACATTTTCGTAAATACAACGAAATCGACCACGTATAAAGCGACGTGGAAATGAAAATCCGACAAACGTCTTCAGGAACGACTGAAGTCCAGTTCAACATTGTATAGAGTCTTAATACGAGACATCTTGCAAAAATAAATAAGGTAACCGTAGTGTGCAGCAGCGTCCTTTCATTTTTTTTTCTTTTACGTCCAAAAATATGATACTGTACTTTGATATTTCATTCCTTTTCTCTTTCCCAACCCTGGATATCAAACAAACATTTCAAAGTACACAGATGAATATTACATTTAGCAATTCCTTTGTGGGTTCGGCTCGACATAACAATGTTTGAGCAGCGCATATTGTCCAGGGCCCGTGAATTTGAGGGTGTATGAATAAATGCATGGTGGCGTGGATCTAGTTTGGAGGGTGTGCATTTATCAATAAATTTTTGATCACCTGATATGTGATAAATCATGAGATAGCATCACCACTATGACCACGTGATCTACCCTTAAGGGGCGGGGGGGGGGGGGGGGGGGGGGGGTAACCACTGCCTATCTCGACTAGTTAGGAGGGATGCTAACCTAATGCTAGCCAAATCGATGAGTAAGGGAAACCACAACGAAAAATTAAGAAGTTGGTAAGATGCCCTTTTTTCAGAAAAGCATGTTATTACCCTCTGGTCACACAATGAATTTAGATCTGTAGATTGTAGTGAATGCTAACAAACACACAAACCTGTGATGTGCATTTTAAACATTAGTTGTTTGTTCGGACGAGAGCTATCGAATAAATCCAATCACGTTATAAGTGAAAGCATTTTATTGAACTTTACAATGACAATCATAATCTCAAAAGAAAGATAAAAATACATCCCGAAAACGATACATTTGTAAACATGTATGCGTAATATGAAACTTTTAATGGTCCACAGAGAGACGAAATGCTAAAACTGCCTGTAGCCCTTACGTCACTCGGTACCCAGATGAATTCCAAACCTATAAGATTCAGTATAAAGATGGCGACCTGAAAAACAGATGAGAGGGAAAAGGTGGATGGTTTGGGCTTTCCGTATTTCCTAGGAATATTTGTGAATTATTTTTGAGGTTTCAGAGGGTCGGGTGAAAGCTACATGGAATTTCTCAAGATGATTCTTCATCTAGACTTTCAATTATTCATGATTTGTAGGCATAATCCCCGGGCTTAATTAATCATAACACAGTGAATCTTCATTTCCATAAATCAATTTATCAACATAGAGAATGGTGAACGAATTTAGTGCAGTATTTGACAGTTGCTCTAATATATTCCAATTTTACATGTAGATGCATACAATTATTCTGGGAATATACTTACATCGCTTGTCCAACGCTTTCCTGACATAGCAATATATTGTGTATACAAGGTAGACTTAATCATCAGTGCTATCTATATAAAGATGAATAAAATATAGTTCGTCATCAGGGGTTCTGGGAAGAATCATTCAAACTTTTAAATAAGTGTATAGCTAGTTCTTCGTATAATTCATTTCAGGGACGGGTCCAGAATAGGTAATCAATGGGGGAGGAAGTTGAAAATTTAGTCGAAAATTTTAAGGGCACAAGAAGATAATTAGGGAAAAACATTGTACTTATAAGGTATGCCACCTTGGCATTTAAAGGGGGCACGGGGCGGCCACTTCTATGTTAATTCGTGATAACCCATAAAGCATTGCTTTTCCTTTGAAAGTAAACATGCCATGTTTTCATATTGTAACATTACTGATACCCAAAAGCTACGGCTATATGCGGGCTATAAAGAATCTCGGCGACATCTCCTCGTGAAAATGGCTTCATTATTCATCGATAATGGAGCGCATCTGATGATGATGGGTGTATCTAAGGAGTGCATCATCTACCATACCCTCATCCTCTCCTTACGTAGCATATACTTTATATATTACTTATGTTATCATACTCTATACAAAAACTGCATAGTTTATTGTTAGGTCGCTCCACTAATGCATTGTTGTTAATATGTAGATGTATGGAATGATCAAACAAGTTTATATTGCGTTATGTTTGTTCGTTATATAATGGCATCATGCATAAGAGTATTGTAACGCGTAACTCTTGGAAATACAGAGTAAGGATGATTCTAATAAGAAACACAAACTACATCTTGTCTTCTTCTTTGTCTTCAATTCACTCTCGATTTACTTCTTTTTATCCTCGTTCTTGCCCTGATTAGTCTTAGTTTTCATCTTCTTCCCTAATTTTCCTCCCTTTCTTATTTCCTTCTTCACTTCCTTCGTAATCGTTCTTGAATTGTGTCATAACACCGCTAATATTATTATTATTCGATTATCAATGCTACAGCAGTTGTGGGTTTAGGATAATTTAGGCAAAAGCAAACGCCAAACAGAACTTATTATAGGAAACACAGTGTTTCTTCATGACTATTTAAGCGTCCCATAGCGAAAAGAGATGGTAGCCACTCGAAAGAAATCCGTTAAATATTAATCTAAATTGATTTCATTCAAACCACGTACACGAACTCCTTAAAATATTTATGTTCTGATTGAGAATAAAACACAGACTGATTGATATCCCCTAAGGCAAATTAAATGATGTCAAAGTAAATGCATTTATGAACGTGTATTGACACTTTCATATGTCGTCACGTCGAAAGAACTGGACATGATGTTAATATTTATGAGCATTAAAAGAGAAACCACAAGTTTAAAGGGGAGATTGTGTTCTGGTGAAGATGACAAATAATTAATGAGCGTTCTAATTCTTTTTATGACAGTTTTGAAGAATATCATAGGATAAATGTCCCCTGATAAGGAATGCTCTTCGAATGCCCGAAATATCCTTGGACCAAATTTTAATGCCACATTTGTATGTAGTCCCACGTTCCCATTTCTGTGTGCAGTGCTGTTTACTATAATGCGATTTTCAGCCAGAGTCAGTCAATTTCTTATCATTTTAATGATTTAAAAACCTCAAAATACACAAATTATTTTTATGTACTACATATAATCTTTCTCTCTCCATTGTTTCTTGCATATTGCAAACACATGACCAGAATTAAACTTTATCTTTAAAGACATTCTAATCTGTATTCCAAGATGGCTTGTTCTTGTCGGGTGTGGGTGCGGATTTGACTGAAGCATTGCGTGTCGATTATAATTGATCTCAACCACACCAAATCTTAATAGAAACGTCGATCTCTCTCTATTTGTTTCTAAGCAGCTTACCGCACCAAAGATAAGAACTAATCGTGACAACTTGCACTGCATGCTTAAGTGTCAGTCGATGATAATTTACTCTTCTGTTGTCAGAGTAGACGGGGAGTAGTGCACTTATTAAAAAGAATAAATATTTTCATTATGCTAAAAAAAACCTCAAGAAGAGAAACCGGATGGATATGATTGATCATTTATTTGATATCACCAAAATGAGTCGAATATTTAATGCGTATCATTCTGTCATCATTAAAAACTTCAACTTCTACTCGAGTAAAACGTTCAACTATAATAAAAAATGGTAGGTCGGTTTGCAAGGTTAGATTATACAATATTATTTTATATGCCATGTTTTGAAACATTTACGTCTGGGGACCGACATCTATAGGTAAGCGACATCATCCGAAAGACACGACTCAGGATCGAAGCTTGACCCGAGTCGTATAGCCAGAACAACAGCTAACCTCTAGACCAGCTCGTCTGTTTGGTGCCAGAATAGCGTTAACTCATATACTTTAAAACGCCCTTCTGGCTCTCAGCAGACCAACTTATATATACTGGGGCCCGTTGCACAAAACTTGCGTTTGAACGCAACTCAGGAAAATCAAACGCAACTTTATTTTCAGCCAATCAGAAGTGCGCATCAAGGACTTGCGTTTGATTTTAGGATTTGCAATTAAACGTAACTTTTGTGCAACGGGCCCCAGGACTGATTGCGTCTTTCCGCCCTGATGGTATAATTTTATCCTTAGTATATCCATTGAAGATGTATTGACAAAGGCGGCGGTATAGGGTGGCAGGTGGGGGGGGCAGGGGGCAGGGGGCTGCCCCTTTGTCAGCATTTTCTGAGACCTTTACTTTACTTTATTGATTTTCTAATTGTCATTTATCCCTTTCTTTAAATATCCTTTCAAAATGACCATCGCGAAATTTGTAACTCCAATTTTCTATAGAAGAGAAGAGATTCAAGAAAATGTCAATCATCTAAATACGCTCTGTGATAATTGTGTTACACTGTAATATCCTCTGCTACATCTATACCATCATGCGTTGCTTGCTCGGTCAGAACAACATTAAATGTGACACATGCTAACTGACATCCGTTAATTCTCACGGATTCAAGTTTCTTGATCAGAACAGGAATGAAATTGACACCAACTGACAAGAGTTAATTCTCATGTAGCTCACTTCGCCAGCCCAAATCCACCTCGCTATGACGGTGCTCCAATTTTATTATCAATCCACATGCCGGTGAGGAAAGCCCGCGTGCGATATTGCCATCACAATTTCAACATAATTCTCTTTGCCCACTTGATTGCTGAAGACATACTAGCTCAATTTCAAGACGTTTTGGATTATCGGAACCTCTATGGAGCCTCTGGCTTCAATTGTTTAGAGTATAAACGCAAATTCTAAATACGCAATTCTGATTGGTTGAAAGTTTAGATCAAAGTTGCTGTTGATTTGCATATGAGAGTTGCAAGATCGCAACTTCATATGCAAGGTGAAGATCATATAGCTATTGTAGAACGTCGTCTATTTCACGTTTTAAGCTATGGAAGACCTTTCAGGAGTTAGAAATTGATAATATTAGTTCTTGCTGAAAACTTTCTTGTGAGACCTAGATCCTGTCTAGTAGAGATAAAAAGATATATTAGCGATTAGGGAGAGTCGTGGATACAGGGAGTGGCAGAAAAATGAAGAGAATTATTGGGCTCCCTGAATGTACAGTTCACCAAGTTATTATCATCATGGAGGTGGAGTAGGAGGTATATTTGAAAGGCAAAATATGGTTTTATCATAAAATCCCACCAACTAGAATTACGTGAGAGTACTGCAGTCAGTGAAATGTTTTAAGAGCTTGTAAGCCTGGAAAGAGACAAACCCTGTAGAATAGATTACGTCGGGTGGATTGTGAAGCGGATTGTAGACTTAAATGGCCTAAATTGATAGATAACTGTTGACAAGTGGATGGAATATACAGACATAGCCATGCTACATCTATTGCGAAAGTGATAGCGAGGGGTGAAAGAGAAAGAGAGAGAAAGAGAGAGAGAGAGAGAGAAAGAAAGAGAGAGAGAGAAGAGAGAAAAGAGTGAAAGAGTTCTGAGTAGAATGTAAACATATAGAAAAAAGGGAAAGATAGAGAGAGAGAGAGAGAGAGAGAGAGGGGAGGGGGCAGAGGGTGTATTTGATTGGAGAGAGTACTTGAAGGAGATGAAAGAGACAAAGGTAAAAGGCGCAGATAAGAATATAGAAACTATAAAAAGAACAAAAAATTCAATTTGTGCCATTTAGGCATGTCTTGGATTGGGATGTGATGTAAAACCGAAATATATAGACAAACACAGTGAAACAGAGATGAGACAGACATATAGAGAGAGAAGGAGAGGGGGAAATAGGGAGAGAGAGAGAGAGAGAGAGAAATGGGATGTGATGTACAACCAACATATTGACTAACACAGTGTATCAGAGATGGAGACAGGCATAGGAGAGGGAAATAGGGAGAGAAGGAGAGAGGGAAGGATGGAGAGAGAAAAAAATGAAGAAAGAGAGAGAGAGAGAAAGAAAGAAGGAGAGAGACACACAATCAATCCTCAAATTCGTCATTTATGATTCGTCGAGGATGGGAATTAGACAATGATGATGTATTTGAAATCCTGCAATAAATAACAATTCACAATTGCTTTGCCGTACAGGCTTTTATTGAAGGCATTGCTTTTCAATTTGTTTCCAGGTGGTATCCTATAAAAAAGTCAAGTAGTTAACCACATATTCACTAATAGAAAAATACAAATAAGACATCGGTTTTTCATACCTAGGGGCATGAACACGGTAAAAGATTAACAGTGGAAATGCGTTAAGCATTGTGAAGAAGAGGGGCTTTCTAAAAGGGAAAAAAAATGTTTTATTCATACAGGGAACATAATCAATTCTCCAGACTTTCCCCTTATAATTCCCCTTTGGAGAATTCGCTTGTAGGTTAGAATGAAAACAGGGATATATGCAAGAAATAAACAAATCTCGAATGGCTTTTATCAAAATCTTTGTTTATCTCCCCTGGAGAAAAGTTTGATTTTGTTGCATCCATAATTATATTCATCATTGTCGTATAGATAAAATGGCGCCATTGTGCATATACGTGAATAATGAATTATTCATGATCCATTTACACATAACACCATGCAGCAAAGCAAGTCGCATTATGAATCATAATTAAATTGCAGAAAGCTTGTTCGTACTTTCTCTTATAATTATACGATGTATGAAAATTTGAAATCCTGTTCAATGTTGTAGAAATCAAAGTGTTAAGTTTAAGTTTATTGAAAAGGGAAATTTATGTAGGAAACATTTTCAAAGACGCATACGACTCTGCATTAGAATCGATGAACATCTGTATAGCTATAAAGTACACCTGATAAATGATCAGATCATGGCAGGCCGTTTTATTAGAACAATATTTCCATACGACGTGTTTTATGACAATCGTGCCATTTTTATGTGAATGTACTTTGTTAGAATACGAACGTAACGAGAATAGCTTTGTCTAGACTGCGTATGTTCGAGTATCGATCATTACTGTTTTCATATCTTCCGTAGATCGGAAGGTCAGGATACGGTATCCTTTGCCGTGCATCAGGGGCATACCGTGAGTGTAGGCATTGTAGGGGCACTTCAGGCGTCATGGTGGCGGAGGCGCCTGTATTACTGGGTGGATGAAGTGTGAAAAACCAGGCCAGCATAGAGTACAGGGAGAGGTATTATCATATTCTTGTCATACTTTGCCACACCTTCTTTCCCTCTCTCTCTCCTGTTTGTTCCTTTTTTTAAATGCCATTTGATGAGGGGGAGGGGGCAAATGGCACCCGTGTCCCCATACGCCACTGTCGTGAAGGATAATGGCACCAACCTCTTCAGCACCCCCATCTCCTTCATCTCGCTCCTGAAAGTGAGATAACCTTTCATTTTTGCTTGTGAGAGATTTTGTTTCGTTCAGAGTTTGTAGGACTTGTATCCCCTCAGAGAATCCTGGACCCGCCATTGTTAGGAAGAGGGATGATGGGGGAGGTACAGCTTAAAAGTCCAATGACTTCCCTGATATTTCCAATATGTTGTTGTTGCTATCGACGGGAATGAGAAACACACGTGGTGAGTAATTTTGGCAATACCTTGCTTAGTTAGGCCTGGCCTTTCTACGTACGAGAATATTTGTTTATAAGTGAAAACACTCTCATTCCCAATGGTGGCAAAAACCCGATATAGTAAAAATCCATAATCCTTTCAGCATAATAAAACTAACGGAATGAATATGAACAATATACAGCATTGTGTTTATACAAGGTTCTTGGTGAACAAAGACTGTGTCAAATAATGAAAATTTACATCCAAGTGATTAGGAGTGAATGATTATTCAGAGGATGGCTTAATTATCTGTGCATGGTATATTGTGATCTGAATAGTAATGATTTAAAAATATTTTACTTGCAGCTCATAGCTTAGTCACACCTTGTACTCAACCATGCGCTTACGTATCAAAAATAAACTGAAACAGAGAAAGTGAAAACAAATCATTGTCTGAGATTTTACTCGGACATGAATGATAAATTATGCATGTAGGCTGTAAAGTTATAAGATGAATACAAAACAAAATCAAAATATTTGCTCTTTGATAAATGTTCGTATAATATTGAAGTCTTAAGGTAAACTTTTTTTTTTTCACTCTCAGCTCTTCTCTCTCCCCTTATTCTTTCACTCGCTTTCATTTATCCTCGCCCCCTCTCTCCCTCTTTCCCTCTCAATACATCTACTTCTGTCAACTTGTTGCTTGCCTGTTTCTCAAAAGGATGTGGTATCACTCTTCTTTATTTTCGTTCAGCATATACATTACAATTTAATTGTGGATGGAACAGCTGCACAAAAACCTCAAGAAAACTGCCTTTCTGTGAATATTCATGATAGCCTGATAACCATCCAATATGAGACATCGATGTAAGATTGACGTTTTATCTTTTAATGATTCACTTGTCTATTTATCCACCTACGCATATAAACAACATTTTTCCATCTTTATATTTGACTTTACAAATTGTTCATTATGGATGATAGCTATCTCGCCCTTCCTCTCTCTCTCTCTCTCTCTCACTTCACTTCACAAAGTGACTTTTTAAAATTTTTCATTAGAATTATTGTTTCCCTTACATTTGCACTCATCCTCCTCTCTATCTTCATTTCATATTTTTAAGTCTGCAAACGTTCAGTGTTTCAGCTTTTACTACTTTAAGCATCTGCGACAAATTAATTGCGTGGAATAATAACTAAATGTATAAAAATGTTGATTTTGCCCCAGGGGCCTGGGAACGATTTTGTTACTGGGGGTGCTGTGTCTCTTTTTAAGTCCAAAAATCTCTGACAAGCAAAAAAAAAAAAAAGGGTCCTCAGCATTTCAGTGTCTCTTTTTGAGTCCAAAAATCTCTAACAAGCAAAAAAAAAAAAAAAAAAAGTCCTCAGCGTTTTTGGAGGGGGTGCTGCAGCACCCCCCGCGCCCCGGCTCCCAGGCCCATATTTTGCCCTTAAATGCAGTGAACTTTCGAGAACTTTCGAGATACCCTCAGTGACTGAAGAATGTAAATGAAGGGGGAGGGAGGGACGGAGGAGAAAGGGAGAGAGGGAGGGTAGAGAGAGAGAGAGAGAGAGGGGATAGGGAGAGAAAGAGAGAGATAAACGTCCAGGAGGAGGACAACTCAAACTGTACTTGATGACGAAAACCACGAACTTTCATTGCTGATTCCCTTTTCCCTTTCTCCTGCCAACTCTGATTACGTATGCTATTTGCATTATATCGAAAGCGGGCAATAAGAGCGAGAAAAGTGCGCCAATTTCACCCAATCTCACAGTCAACGAACGAAATCCAAACATACAGAACTGTAACATTTAAATTAAATGGCTATGGAATCCACAACATTTCATCACCGAGGTGAGATGCCCAAGTGGTCTCAAAATGGGGAGGTCCGGAGTTCGATATCAAATAAGCGTTATCGATATACGATAATATTTAAAAACAAATTTCCCGCTTATGATTCATCTACATGTAGATGTCACTATTTTCTTTTGTAAGGCAACGAGGCTTCAACAATAATGGCACAACGAGCGAGGAAACTATTCCAATTGTGAATATCTAGAAATGTATTCAAATAAAAAAGAGTGATAACAGTGTTAGAGTCTTAAAATCGTTCAAGCTACTTAGCTACAAAGTGCTGCAATTATAATAACTGATAAAGCCGCGAGAAATCTAGATTTATCGACATTTTGTCAGTCAATAATCTTACACTTCTAAATATTCCAAATAATCATTTGCATTGTTCATAGACAATCATGACAGTATTCTAATGCTCTTCCTACTTCAGTCATTATACAAATTAAAGATTTATTTTTTAAGTTCTCAAACCAACAGCTGTCAAATCAATCAAATCAATAATTCAGTAGATATGTAATCAATTAACATAAAGAATACAAGAGCTATTTCTAGCCACTCCTTAAGTATTAGATACCTGATTTAATCCACGATGCCCTTTACAGTCTTTTCTCTTCTTCTCCACGCAGTCGTTTCAAATTAACAATGCCATGTGCGATTTGGTCAACAAATGGGCAATATCGTCGACAAAAGTGCGACATCTCAACCTAGAAATTTTCTTTCGCTGGCATTTACTGAAGGTCATGGATGTCTGCTCGGTTTAAAAGAGAAAAATGAAGCTCTTTTGACATATTTTATTCTTTAATACATTTCCCTTTTTAATGTTATTGTGTTTCTTTTAATTCTTTATGTGCTCTATGTAAATATGCGCATCTCTCTTTAAATAATGTTGCACGATGAGAAATTAATCTTGTTTCAGCACGATTCATTGAGCTTACGTAATACAAAACCATGATATTTACACATTATTTTAACAGTGGACAGTTCCAGGAGTACTCCAACTACACTGAAATAATAAATGTTTGATGTTTACCTTTACCAAAAGTATTTCTCGTCAAATTCTCATCGAAACTATTTGCGCCATCTTGCTTGAAATCATCCCAAGTTTACTTTGAGATTGGAAATAACTTCAAATTGGTCACAGAATATAACAATATTCATTCTTGGAAATTGGTTAAGGTTGGCAAGCAATTACTATAGTGTTCATGTAATCCTATATAAAGATGTATTAATTTTGATATCATATTGAAACATTTTCCAATGTATTTTGAGAAACTTTTCTGTACAATGTCGCTTCTGATTATATTCTTCTGTTTCATAAGAACTAAACAAAATCCAAACATCAAGCGTGAAATACACAGGCACAGCGTGAAATGCAACCATGAATTCATTAATTCTGCCATTTTGTGGTTCTCCTCGTCAACATGGTAAATGCAACAATAATGTTTGTGGTTCAACAATAATGTTTGTGGTTACCTTCGTCGATGCAAGGAATCAGTATACATTCAAATTTACCTCAACCAAAACTTCTACCGGTAGACTAGTAGAAGGCCTGCGTACCTGTATTGTGCAGTGAATGTTTGGCATACAGATAATGCGTTGTGGTTTCATGTTGCACGAGTCCAATTAGAAACGTCCTAAATAGCATCTACGATCACTATACCCTAGATGGGTCCATGTATGAAAGTGACTTTGGTTTGCTTAAAGGTCTTCAAAGTCAATCGCCTTTTCAACGTGGAATGTGAATCTTGAAAACAACACCACTCAATCTCATTGCGAAAAATTTGATCTTTGATCTAATCAATATTTTGATTCATTATCTTCCTTGCAATTTCTTCAGTGGAATAATTGTTCGTTACTTCAGTTCGTTTAGATAGCTCTTTTAGACATTTTAGATACAATATATTGTATTGAACTGTGTTGAATATAATTATTGAATGACTTTGACCTTGTACTTATCTGATCTCTCCCACTATCCGTTTTATGCATTCATTGATATTCAGTATACCAGCTGTCATTCACAACTTGACCTAGTTCGACCTGAATGTTTTTTTTTTAAAGATAATTTTATTCATAATTTTGCCTCTCTGTTTGTCCCGTCAACTCTCTCGCTGTCTCTCTCTCTCTCTCCCTCTACCTCCATCTCTCTTTCTCTCTATCGCCGTCTCTTTTTCCTTCTATACATCTTGTTCTCTCTCCGTAACTCTCTTCCTCACGATCTCTCTCTCTCTCTCTATCTCTCTTTCTCCTCTCTCTTTCTTCCTCTCTCGCTCTTGATAAGTTAAGCTCTATGGTCTGTCTTGTAATAAAGAAAGATTGTGGTGAGAATTTTTATTCCAAAAAAGCCAAATATCTCAGATTGTATGAAATAATATTTTCTTGGCTATGATTTCAATACAGTATTGAGTATGCTACTCCATATAATAATCCATTAATTCAAATTGACATTCTGCATACATTCAGAGTATTATAATAGTCCAGACAGTATTTAACATGTGAATAGAATCGCTGATTAATTGAAACTATGTTTCTCTCACTAATCAGATAATTAAATTATCCAATTAATGAGAGAGGATTCATGGCTGTTGCTATTTCAGTTCACATTTCTAGAGACTATTCCTTTCTAATATGATAAAGGTCATGGTACAGACGTGATGATCTTTGAATAGAATTTTCTTCTTATTTTTATTAATCAACATCAATTATAATCAACATTAATTTCTTTAACTTTTTGATTTTAGCGAAATGTCGAAAGTGCTCTACACCTATAATTAAGAATAGAATGTGAATATGCAAAATAAATTAACAGGTAACTTTGTAATGTACGCCAAAACATGTACTATTTCCCACCCTAACCAGTGGCGCATTCTTCCTATAGGGTGAATTCGGCTTACCCTAACCCTCCACCCCCGCAAAAAAAATAGAAAAAAGAAGGGGACGGAAAGAAAAATAAACACATCATGTTTTGGGTAAATGGTAACGTGAGGTTTCCCATACATATTCCGCCCCTCCTATATCTATCTATTTTTATACGCCGCTGTTTACCTCCTCCCCATCCCTTTCTCAATGGTCCTTGGGTGTTACTGCCAATTGAAATAGTGAGTGATTTCCTGGTTAAACGAGAAGGAATTTTCTCCTGTCACCTTTTTTCCCCCTTCATTCTCTCGGAGATGAAGAGATAATGGTGCATGAAGCGTAAACCAGCTATGAAGGCTAACTCCGACCAAGCTTAGAGCAAGGGGGTAGCAAATATGTGACTCATCTCAGGAATATATCATCTAACACTTCAAAATGATAATAAAGGGGCACCCATTCCACTCCCGACTTTCTGACACAAGGTTTAGGGGAGTAGTCAGGAAGTGGGCCGTCAAAATTTCAGTTCGTCATTGTAATTTTGTTGTTTTTTCTTCGTATTATATGCAGCGAACCATCAGTATAAGACGAAAAGAAAAGCTAATATTATAGTGTAGTTAAAGATATACTGATGGGACAGTACACTCTAAATGGTTAGACCTATAGACAAATTAAAACTTAGACCAGGAAAGAGATATTTCAAGCTGATAATCTTATCAATTGCCTATGTTTTTCTTTTATGCACATTAAAACAATTTGTTTTTGTTACCGACTGTGAAAAATAATCTATTATACAGAGTTTCAGGTAAATTTTAAAGATCAATTTTAGTGAACACTTACTTTCTGCGTGTAAAGTGACAAGATTTATGGAAACAAGATGTGAAGAAATTCAGAAAGGAAATTATACGTATCCAAGAGTTTGCCCATATTCATTAACTATTTTTAGATTTAAAAACAAACAATTTTTTTCTCTGTCTATATAATAATACATGTGTGAGGTATATGGGGAACTTCTTGACTGTGTCTAGTATGCATCTTCTTTCTTGATTTCCATCGTCCGGTCACTTGGGTAGACTTATGCAATAAGATGCAAAATTGGTCCTTCATGCACCCTTATAAGTGTACATCACCAGACCAATACTTACCCATGGTGACATAAGGAAATAAGTGTCAAGCTTGGTGTTCTCTATAAAAAGCGCGAAACCCTATAGAACTATTTTACAAATTTTGATACAGATATTTTGTGATATAAATAAATACCAGCAGAGGAGAGTGACATTGCATTTTTTAGAGATGAAGTGGATTTTATTCTATATTAGCTATATGCAATCATTCGACATGTTTTTCCCCCTCAGAGTGGCGTATACTTCCTTTTTGCCTAAGTGAACGGAATGAAGCACTTGGAATGCCCGGGAAAATAACAGGTTGTGAGGCCCTGTCCTCTGCCAAGTGTTTACTCCTTTTCTCACTATGTAGAGTTTGATGGCCTTACTCGGTCAAGGGGTGTTTGGTGTTTATGAATGCATGAAGCCCCGTCAATTTCCAGTTCTTACATTATTCTGAGAGGAGTTCTTGTGTGACATTTACTTCGGAATCCCGCTGTATTTAGCCAAATACGTATATCATGTAGTGCAAAAGAGCTTGCAAGTGATAATACACAGAATCAAAAGCGTATATCTCAAGCTCTACATTGCACTAATGTATAATTATTATGTCATTAGTGGTAGCCATGTTACTTAATTTTACATGACTATCTATAACGTTTGCGTGAATAAAACTGGAGGTAAGTAGAAGGATGAGGATTGACACGAATACAAACGTTACAAATAACCATCTTATATATTTATGGTATGGTATGGAATTTTAATCTTAGATGTCAAACCTACCTTAAAGAAAATAATCGAACTATTTCCTCCATTTCTGCTTCTTCCTTCAAAAATCAATTGACTAATGTGATTAAAATAAACATAGTAACGAGAACATAAACATCTGCAAAATAGAAGGCGAAAGTGTTATGAGGTCATGAATGCGATGTTAACTGTCACGTGCATGTCCGCGTTATATCCGTTCTTGTAAAGAATACTCTAAATGACGTCAAGTTCACAAAATCAAAACACCCAATCAAAACTTTAGCGTCAAATCAATTAGTGTCCTCTAAATAGCTACAAGAATCAATTACCTTTTAGTCCTGGGTAAGTCTGTATTTTCGCTTATATTATACACGACATAATCACTGGACACAACATTGACATGAATTAGGTTGTTCGAAATGCTTCTGAAATGTGGAATTCTTAGAGATGTATATACTTTGGATCTTGATTTCGGTTGGTTACCTGTGACCTTGTCCACCTTGATGTGATTATTGAACATCACCTGCAATGTATCCTTTCACTCTGTCTGAATATATTTATATTCGGATTGTGATGGAAAGAAGAAACACATGGGAAAAGTGGGGTGCATGGGGCGGGAAGGGGAATGTAAGTTTTATGCAAATTGCCTCCTTGGGTGTGTACTTTTCCGGCTCTGTGTCCCCTCTTTAACAAAATCCTGGATCCGCTCCTGAGAGAAGATTGGGGTTACTAAAGAGGGATGCATTCCACTGGGTTTTGTATCTGGGCAACGTACATTTGGATATGAAATGCTTTCCCATTAGATATTGATATTAGTATACGTATTATACAGTATCCATGGGGTGCTTGCATTAAATTATATTCGTTATTTTGATACGCCATGTTTGCCTTAAATCGTGTTAAGTTTTAAGAGTCATGATAAAAAAATGATTATTTGATCTTATAAATAAATAAAGTCTCATTGATAAGTAAAAGTAAATGGTATGGCTATGAAAAAGACTCCTTAACCTTCCGCAAACTGTATATTGTATTGAAGATATAAAACTTGGTGATATACTTGATAATGATTATAGAAAGTGATCAGTATTTTGAAAGTGGAAACACTACGAAGTGACTTTTCTGACCAATAGCTGTTGAGACGAGAATATAGTCTAGGATTTGAAGGTTTGCATGGTGAAGTTGTAATTCAGAAAAAAGGTTTGCGGTACAACCATGTGAGTTGGAATAACTCCACGTTCCGGTCAGAATGCTCTGGCCGTCGTCAGGAGAATGAGAAGAGCGAATAAATCAGCAGAATTTATATATGAAGCAGCAATTCACTTAATAAAAATGGATGCAAACAAATAACATAGAAAGAAATAGTAACAGTAATATCAAAGTACCTACATTGAAAGGATAAATAACATCAAGGTACCTGCATTGTAAGGATAAGTGACATCAAACGAATCCTGCGTTGAAAAGAAACAATGAAAACAAGTGAACAATAGGACTAAGAAATCAATTAACCGTCTGGATAAGCTGGAAACAAAAGGGGGGATTGGGACCGTAGGTAATCTGTGGAGAGAAACATGGCATCCTGTTGAGGAAAGGAATTAAGGTTAAAACATACATATGGAAAAGGTGAAATATTGACAACAGAATACTAATAAGTATACTAAGTATACTAATAATAAATGTTGTGAAAGGCTGTGGAGAGAAAAAAACAAAAAAAAAAACAACAATGATAATGAACAAATTGAGGAGAGAAACATGAAATCCTGTTGGAGATAATCTGTGGAGAGAAACAAGTCATCCTGTTGAGGAAAGATATTAAATTTAAAAACATACATGTGGGAAAAAAGGGTGAAATAATGACATCAGAATGAGTATCCTAATGATGAATATAATGAATGTTATGAATGAAACAACAAAACAAAGGTAATGAACAAGTTGACGAGAGAAAACTGAAATCCTGTTGAGGGAAGCAATTGTGGTTAAAATACATAAAAATTATAACACAAGTTATTATTGGAAGAGAACGTGGAGTTATTCCAACTCACATGGTTGTACCGCAAACCTTTTTTCTGAGAGAATATAGTCCTTTAACGTTATATTGAATAATAATGACGTCAAGTGTAGACAAGTATAGTCACTGGAGATAGAAAGAGGCACTAATAATCGATACAGCTTGGTTCCTTCTATTTTTGTATGGATAATATAAAAAACTTCTTTAAAGACGTTTCATTACACCGGTGCAACGATTGGAAGTATTTACAAAAATAAGAAATAAAATGTGACGATGAAGACGAGATCTCGACCATCTGTAATAATTGAATAACAGGTGAAGCATGGGGTTTTCATCTGCTTTTAGATAGCAGGTGGTTGTGTTTGTTTTTCTTGGGTTTTTTTAGCAACGAACTCTGGGCCAGGAAGATCGAATGGTAGTTTGAATACGTGTACGTGCTTTAAACCTGGATAATAAGAGAAGTAGGACGAGGCTACCACGTCAGTCTGCATTGCCTGAGGATGAATTGAGAAGGTCTGTCTGATGTTTCATGCTCCTCTAGGATTCATCCTTTCAGAGGCATACCGTAAGAAAACATGATCAAATCTCGTCCCAGTCCCATGTATTGTAATTGGTGTCTGGTCAGGAGAAGCTTCGAACAGCTGCAGACAGCATTCACCAACCAGTCAAAGCGGTATCTAATCTCATTAGTAAGAGAGAGTGACACACACTCAAAGGCGATACTTCTACATCTACCATAGATAACGATGATCAGATTTCGTCCTTGGGCTATGATCTTTGGAGATGAAGGCGCAGTCCATGAATTTGATTGTAAACTTAAGAATGTTTCTGAATTGATGATTTTTTTTCTTCTGTGGAAGAAGAACATAGGCCTAAATCTGTTCAGAATTGTTAAGAGGAAAAGACAAAGGTATAACTAAAGTGTATATATTATGTTCTTTTGGCGAAATATGACAACAAAATTGTGATTCCTGTTTACAGAAACTTTACTGGCAGAGACAAATCTTTGAAGTATTATTTTGGTTTGTGTTAGAAACTGTAGATGATAAGTATCCATGCGTCATTTGATATGGGGTATCGGGTGTCCTTATAGCAATTATTACAGTTTCCATGGAAATGGAGAACTTTTGTGCATTAGCCTGATCCTGGTAATTAAGGCTCGCTGGCAGAAATCTTTCTGCTTTGTTGTTTGATTAGTGGACATTTAATCTCTGGTGAGGAGATGGATCTTGACATCCATATTATGAAAACTTATTCTTACTTGGAAAGCGTGACCCAAGTGATGTAAAAAAAAAAACCATTACAATGATCGCTTATTCTTTACTCTTACTTGGAAAGCGTGACCCAAATGATATTTTAAAAAAGACACTCCAATGATCGCTTATTCTTCTTTACTCTTACCTGCACTTGCTTTATGTACATGTATGTTTTAAAAATGATTTTCACGCTTTTGATACCATCTTACTTAAATAACTTTTTCTTAAGATATGTCGCAATACTCTTTTTAACTATTACTCCGTTTATGTTGCGTTTTCTTTATACCATTTCTCTATTTTACTGTAGGCTACAGCTATTTTGTATGACTCTTTTTTGTTACCCTCTCTCATTTTAATATTACTATCTTAGCGTTCTTTTTGACCTTCTCCTTTCTCAGCCTTTCTAGCACTGTCTCTATTGTCTCTTTCTGTCTGTCCCTCTCTCTCTTTTACTTACTCTCTCATCCTTTCTCTCCCTCTCTCTATCTCTCCATCATCACCCCCCTCTCTCACTTTCTGCTCCGTCCCCTATTTCTCTTCACCCTTTCCAAATCTATCTGTCTGTCTGTCTGTCTGTCTCTCTCTCTTTCATTCAATATCCTTTCTTGCTTGAGTATGTAATTAGTTTAATTATTTATCTCTCTATCTCTCACAATCTATCCTCGCTCTCTTTCACGTTCTCTCTCTCCCCATCATCTCTCCTCTTCTCTCTCTCTCTCTCTCTCTCTCTCTCTCTCTCTCTCTCTCTTCTTCCCTCTCAATCTTACGTCAAACTACATCCGCCATTCTTCGTGCTCAATCCCAGGCAGGATCTAAACGTGCTGAAAAACATCTTCTTCTTCCTTGTCCAAGATTCGTTCTCGTTCTAAAGCGAGTTGGCCAGCTCGGGGGCTTAATGGAGTGATAGAATTGTTAATGAGTATCTTCTCGCCTCCAGTCAAGATTTCCACATTAGCTTACGCCTCTGTCTTTGAGGGGAGGCCCTGTGAAAGGTGGCAAGGTTTCAATGCATCAAAGACTGACGAAGAAAAGTTTTAAAGGTCTAAATTGGTCAGTTTTCTTTTTCCAAATTAGCAGACACCGGTATTTTACTTTTAGTGTGACTTTCTCTGAATGAAAAGTCAGGCATCTGAAAGGAAATACGTTTATAGATAAACTATGACAAAAAGTGAAAAATTACCAATATGGAAAGACAGTATTGTATATGTTGCCAATTCACAGATTTGAATGATTACTTTTCTGTTACCGAATTATTTTGTTCATAAACGCAATGAGGGTAAACGTAATGAGGGTGGAGGGGGGGGGGGGGGGGTAAGAAAAAGGCTCTTTCATGTTCATGTTCATGTTTTTGCGCCAACAGGATGTTCTTGTTAGTTTGGTTGTTGTTGTGTTTTTTGTGGGGTTTTTTGGAGAGGGGGTGGGGTATCTGAGTATTCAATTTTCCTTTCATTTAAGAATGTCTTCAGCATTGTTGTAATCCACCTACATGGTTAGATCTCCCCGCCCTCGTGAATGACACCAGTGTATATTTATTGCTCCAGGGCCCCATTTCATAAAAGTTGTTCTCAATAACAAATTTCAATAATTGTTATAAGCTACTGAAATCCTTGAATCTGATTGGCTGAGAGCAAATCTGTCATAGAAATGGGGCAGTTGTTACTCTCTTAATTTTAAGACTTAGTCCAAAGAATTTATATTTAAGTCCAAGAGAGTTTTAAACCAGTGACAAAGCAAGTCCTTATGACTTGCTTTGTCACTGGTTTAAGTCTTAGAAATTAAGAGAGTATTGATAACAAGTTTTTTTTATGAAACAGGGCCCAGTTCTATCAAATAAGGGGTGGTGGGGTTGTGAGTAGCGGGTGAATAGGATGAGCTTCCCAAATCTGATACTGTCCCTTGTCTTTGCGGACACTTATTGTGTTCCGCACGGTTCCACTCGACTTGATTAGAGACGTTGTAGCATGGTCAACAGAACATTGCGATTACAATGTGTTGACAGGTGGGACAAGAGTGTCCTGTCATATCGTAGAAACAAGATGAGTTCTTGTATGTGTGGTTATCGTGTAAACATGGGTAACGTGTTCTCTCTGAAAAGTGGTATACCCAGGTATAAAAGATTAATATATATACCAGGACAGCCCCGCACTTTGTAGACATGTTAAACCCATTGAAAGACATACTGATCACTTACTCGGTCTTGAAATGGGCGGGAGGGGGTCGTACACCGGGTTTCCCCTATTTTTGATACACCACCATTGAACTCCTATAAAGGATGCAAATCATAACGATTACCGTAAACATCAATTTCAAGATGACCCTATTTAGTGCAAATTATTGTCACTGTCATCATGTCTTTACGTATCAGTGTGTTACTGTGTTTAGTTTTCATAATATGCCGATGATGATTAGCTATTAGCACTCTCTATTGGGGTCGCTTACTCCTAAAACATTCCTTGGTTTCCAGTTGATGTAAGATTCATAATTGAAAAATATACCTGAAAATATCGTCAACGATCAAGAGAAAGGCGAGGAAAAACAAATTAAAAAAGAGAACAATAATTGATAATGTATAAGATGAAACAAACAAAAAGAATGTTCATGAGAAGAATCATGACAAAGAGGAAGATAACAAGCGAACAGGCAAACGAGGATGATTGAGAGGCTAATATTTATCCACTTCTTAACGGGGGCGTCGATTTAGAATTAATCATGTGCCCCTGGGGAGCGAAAGCTTCAGATCATTGCGCTTGCCCCCATTCATAAGGATGGATCCACGCCCCCGATTCATAATGATAATTACAGGACATTAGCCTACTGTCTCGTGTAGAACAACAATAGACACATAATCTGAGAGAAACAACAAAGTGCAAAGTACGTATTTATTTTGACTTACAATCCAACGAAATTCAACAACTATAAATGGCGAAAATGGAAGTTTCATGCTACGTTCTGGTTATAATACAGCAGAAGCCATCTTCAGAAAATAATGTAGAACTGATATTGAAGTTGGAGGCAAATCCTAGGTTATGTAAACCTCCTTTCATTCATTATGCATGACTGGTGGTCATATTTCTGTCTTCCTGCTGTGAACCAAGACCGTGACTGCTCCTCGAGTAGTCTCTGATATCCCTTGAGCAAAACCGAGTATTACATATCGATCTATCTTAAACAAACAAATTATAGATGCATGACATCGTAGAGATGATTCAACACGTCTTCACTGAACTATATGGCCTGAAATAATTTATTCTTCAATACATTTCTTTACTGAACGATATGGAATTACATCACATTTATTTTTAGATTTAATGAAAAAATTTCGATATTCTTTAACGTGTAAAATTTTGCATCAGAAGCATTCGCTTCTGTCCGATGTTTTATCGTCATTCAGCATGATGTCGATATCGAACTTTGGAAATAATTGCAAGTGATAACCTAATGTGGTAAGTTCTTGTTGTCTTAATCTTCTGATGTATTTGTATATGAAAAGATTTATAATGGTTACCTGTCAATGCAAATCGCAATATAAGACCATTCCGTTTGCTTGAATGAAAAAAACGAAAGAAAAATTAATTCTGTAGTTAATCCAACTGCTCATTTTGAACAATATCCAAGTCGAAAACAAGCGACCTTTGGGTCCGACATTGCTTGGAATAGACCATCAATTTTGTGTACGAAGAATGTAGCGCTTTTATACTTCAAAGATAAAGTTGGGTCCTGGTCATGTGATTACATCGTGAAAGAAACTGTCTCGAAATGTAACTGATGATTTACATTAAAATGGTGTATACTACTATACTGTGAGGTTATATAGAATCATCTAAATTGACCCAATCTCGCTGAAAATCACATGCAGGAGACATAGAAATAGGTATATAGAAATAGGTATATGGGACTTCACATGGATGTACATGTACCAAACACGTCAACTATTTCTTGATTATTTGGAATACAGGGGGCATTTAAAGAGCAATCCTCTTAGGGGACATTTTTACTATGATGTTCTTCCAAACTGACATAAAAGGAATGAATGAGAAAGCTCACAAATTATTTTCACCTTTACCAAAACTTAACTCTCTCTTTAAATCACAAAGCATTTTTTTTTAAATCTGTGCTGATCACGAAGCAATGTGGAGAAGGATATCCTCTAGGGACATGTAAAGGAAAGGTTAATGATAGCTATAGGGTGAATCAGAGGCTATAATCATACATTGATCAATATCAGATTGCTTGGCTGGCTGGCTGCTGGCTACTTTGACCGGACGACTGCATTGATGGAAAGATATTACAAGAGATTGGATGAAGAGTCGACCAGGATTGGTATTTTGAGGAACTTCTGTGTCAGTACATAGTAGTATATCCAGAAGAGGGTGTAGCAGTGGAACGCCCCCAGTTTGCAGCCCCCTCCCCCAACCAAAGTTTAAAAACGTATATTTCAATGCAACGATTGGTGCCTAGGATTAGGAAAGTATCACTAGCGTACCTAATGGGGCGGCAAAGGGACAGACTGCCCCCCCCCCCCACCCCCTGACAACTTTAAAAATCTTCTGGCGAGAAGAGAAAAATACGAATCTCCCTCCAAGCAGTCTCCGTTCATCATTTCCTGGCAAATTTTGCCCCTCTTGACATCTACGCCACTGGAAAGTATAAAAAATTGATATATGGGGAGTGGGTTCCACATGCAGACCATGTATAGCTCTGGCAACAAATTTATGTACATTTCACCCGCCCCAGTTGGTCAACTTTCTGGATACGCCTTTTATACGATTGTTGCTTTGCATGGCTTCTGGCTAGATTGACCGGACAATGATTGCACTGATAGGAAGATATTGCAAGAGAGTAGCTGAGGAATCGCAAACTACCACGATTGGTATTTCAAGAAACTTCTGTGTCAGTACACAGCGGTGTATGAAAAAAATTAGGGAGAAGCTGTAAAACGCCCCCTCCTTTCGCAGACTCGAAAATGAAACTAACAAACAAAACCATAAAAGAAGGAAGGTAAAAATTGCATACTTTTTAGTCGCAGCAGGTGACCCCAGATTGCAGGGAAACAGACATAAATAAAGTAAAGCGTTCCTCCTTCTGTTTACTTGAAATTATTAAAGAGTCCTTTGCCTATCAGATTCTTAAATGGAATTCGAAAAACGAAAAATTGGGAGAAAGTTTATCACCAGACTAGAATTGCTAGAAACAGCATCAAAGTGTTGTTAATGCTTAACATTTTTTGTTCATTTGTCTTTCTTTTTTTTTTTTGGTCTTTTTTTCGTTTGTAATGTTGTCAAGATTCCCACTCTTACTGCTCTTGACAATGTCTCGGTGTCCAGGAACTGGAATCATTTTAGCTAAGCCACGTACCTTACATCATTAGCTGCAATAGCCAAATAGGGTAGAGAGGGGGGGGGCTCGGAATTCACCACCCCCCCCCCCCCCATGATGAATATTAAGAGATTTCTTTTTTGCACATTTAACATTCTGCTCGTAGTGTGAGTCTAGCAAATTGAGGGGGCACTGGCATCACTGGGGGGCACCGGTCTCACTCGGAAAATTCATTGTGAATTTACGAGGCTACTGATCGGGGGGGGGGGTGCAGGAAGGGGTCCTATCGTCTTATTTTCTTGTTCTCTTCCCCCTTCTTTCTTTCCTTTTCTCCTTTTTTTTTCTATTTTTCTTTCTTTTTCCCCGCCATTCGATTGAGGGGGCACGTGTCCCCCGTGTCCCCTGGATATAGCTACGCCATGTTCATGTTAATATATTGGCATATTTGTTCGATTCTTTGATCTGCTACCCGCTACCCCCCCCCCCCCCCCATCTCTCCCCTGTCATCATTAAAGAAGCTATCATTCTATTGGCTGACATTCAGTCAACGATTCTAAGAATGGATATTCTTTTACTTCGCTATAAATTCAAGCTTAGAGCATTTTCGCTTCTTTCGGCTACGCTTATCATAATTATTCACACTCTATATAAGCTGGAGGGCATTACGCATAATGAGTGTTGCAAGGAATGTACCATGAGCTACAAAATACGAATGTTCTACCAATGTTGGACTCTTCGTCAGTGAATATTCCAATATTTTGAAAACGACTAATTAACATCGAGGCCTTTAGATGGGGACACTTTTCATGGGTCTACATCTAATGCACATCGTTAATGATTGAGCCAAATTGCTAAAAGTAACTCCATTACCAAGATCTTTACAGATTAACGAATGATGATTTAGCATGCAGCCTACAATGTAATAACTCTCAGCAGTAAGCGTCTATCATTTGTTTTAAATCTCTGTTGTGATTATTTCATTGGCTTTTTCTTGCTGAAGAAAGCTATGAATTTTTAACCTACTTTAAAAAAAAATATGATAAAATTACTATCGTACCAGTGATCAGTGTCTTTGTAGATTTTCTTTCGCTGTACCTCTGCCTGACTGTCTATCTCCGTCTGTCTTTCTCTGTATTGTTTCTGTCTGACTTTGTTCGTCTGTCAGTCTGTCTCTCTGTCCCCCTCTCTCTCTCTTTGCTTTAGACTTTGGCGATCACGACATCACAAGATCTTTCTTTCCATATAGCTTCCGTTTGTATTCCTTAATCTGATTATGATATATTGCTCCCTCTTGAACAAGCTTAAATGTTTTTCTTACTTTATGAATGTAACTCTTATCAGACTTGTTATCTCTAACAAAATAGTGAACTGAAATAAAATATGTGATAGAATATGTCCATAGCAACACATCTAATGAAATATTCATGAGATCTTCTGGAAATGTATTCCTATTCTTCGCGACCGACTGTCTTCAGACGGTTTACCTCTTGTGTCAAATTTTTGTGTCATTCTTTACCTATGCGTGGGATAGAATCGATGTGAGATCTCAAGCGAGCCATCGCATGAATACATTTATTTATAAGCATGAATAAATGATCAGTCTCTTGCATTATCGATTGTCCCAAATGTAAGCGCATTGACACATGATGTGAATCCTCATAATCCCCCTTCCTCAAACAAATGAAAAGGTGACCTTGGTGAAGGTGAAGTACCTTAGAAGCTAACTCTCCGTTTTGTCTGGTCTAACGAAATGACGTAATTCAAGTTCAAGTTCAAGTTCCAACCTTTCTTTCAACATACATTTTATAAAACAACACAATGGCATGATATACATGAAAGGAAAGTTTAGTGCGCATAAGTGGAATACACGTTACTTATTGAAAAGAAAGATGAGGAGACTTTGCGAAAAGCTATAAGCTGGTAAAAGTAAGTCTCTCAAAAATAATACACACGATGTTTAACAACTGGTGAAATACTGCAGAAATAACAATAAACATGGTTGTATCCATATGACAGGAAAAGCTGTATAGAAATGGGGCAAGAAGAGTCATATAACAAAGGATATAGACATGGAAATTAAGAGAGAGAGAGAGAGAGACGGGGGAGAGAAAGAAAGAGAGAGAGAGGAGGAGGGAGAAAGTGTGAGAGAGAGAAAGATATTATATACAACTTAAAAAAACAAGAATAAGAATAGAAAAGCGAGGAAAAGAAAGGTAGAGGAAAGCTGCTTTCAGTTCTGTAATTGTGAACATGATGAATGAAAAGATATTCTTCGCTGTAAGTCATGCAATATGAAAAATTTACTTCTTGCTTCTATATTATAGAAATTAATGTCTGTAGTAGAATAGGTATAATACCCCCACAATAACAGACTTTCAGAATTTCTTAGACTTTCATGGCGTTAAAATCATCTTTCTACTTGGTGTTCTTCATCATTACTCAGGTCTGTTGCTTCGAAATATTTCTGCTTACCCTCCGTTTCAATTCTGCATCGATTCATGATATAGCTTTGATATCTTTGGTTATCCCATCCCATGCAAATAAAGATGCTTCAGGCATGCATGTTGTCCATAATTTTAGAAAGTGCATATAACTATAGGCTCCTTATTTTTATCTTATTCAAATTGGGGTACAGGATTAGGTACATTCATAATTTGACGAACAATTTAGTTTTGACCTACTTGTGTTCTACAAATGGGATTAAAAGGAGAATTGTCAGTGATACCACGGTACACTAGGCTTACTTGGAATGCAACTACATCTAATGAAATCTCACGATTACCATAATAATCCTTCGTACAGGAGTGCATATAGTAGATAATGATTATGTAAATCATAAGCTTATCAACTAATGTGCGGGGCAGGTGAGGGTGGTGTATTTCAGGAGATAAAGAAATATTACATTGAAAGTGCAACGAGAATAATTTTATATTCTTCGGACATTTATAATTATACGAAACAGATTTAGATGGTTTCTATATCAATTTTCATTGTGTAGTATGATTTTATATACTCATGCAAACAAAATGTTTTTGAAAATTCAATGTTCATATTTTACTTCAGTGTTTGCAATATGATATAGGCCTACAGCTCAGGCCGACGAAGTATGAAAATGATATAGAAATCTACCAAGTTAACGAAAAATCATATTGTATGACGTCATGAATATAGATCTAGCTTTAACACATTGTAACGTGGCGTGAACAAAGAGGAAACATTTTAAAAAGCAGAAACTTGTCTTCATAATAGTGTTCATCAAGAACGTAAACACACATTATTTGTAAAGCAAATGATTTCGAATAATACTTTATATAATAGTGACGTATGATGTAGGAAAGATTAGATAGACAACACATACTTATGTTGGCTAATGAATCAATGAAGAAGACAAAGAGAGCGTGAAAACTTACAGAGAAGAATAAGACAAGTAAGCAGTGGAAAAAAGAAAACACTTGATACACAAACAATAGGAAAATAAATAAATAGGGAAATAGTAAAAATAACAGTTAAGACCTATCTTTTCCGTAAACATTAATGAAGTTTTAAGTTAGGTAGTTAAGTTAGTTAAGTCGATAGTTATGTTAGTTAAGTTAGGTAGTTATGTTGTATATTGTAATTTGCCCGTAGTTAAGTTGGTTAAGTTAGGTAGTTACATATAAAAAAAAAAAAAGTTAGGTAGTTATGCTGTATACTATAAATATAATAATATTATTATTATTATTATAGTTCAAAGACCGCCCCCGCCCTTATCATGTTAAATTTTCAATCATTTCACCCTTCCCTTCGTTGTTGTCAACGATCCGCCTCCGAGTTGAATATGTTGAAGCTATGGTGTCTTTCCATAAACTATAGCTGTTTTTCTTTTTCTTTTTTTTCCCCCGAAAGAACATGTCTTAAAACATTCTCATACCGACCTAAAAATATGTACTTGACGTGCTTACGTGCTGTATATAAACGTAATTAAGTCATGGCGTGCATCGAATCACCGACGCAAATATTTGATTTTATGTTGCACATGTGTAAACGTTTGCATGCCGTCTGCATGCTGTATATCAACTGATATGAAAGTCTCTCTCTCTCTCTCTCTCTCTCTCTCTCTCTTTCTATCTCTCTTTCTATCTCTCTCTCTCTTTCTCTCTTTCTATCTCTCTTGATGAGAAGAGTATACATCCGACCTGCCACGTAGGATTTTATTTCTTCATGTAAAATGTCGAAGCAATAATCTCAAGTTCATGCATCTCATCTTTACCACAAGCAAGAGTTTACAATACATAGTTAGGGATGGTTGGGATATAGTCAGATTATGGTCACAGGACCAAACAAGAGAAGGTGGACTAACATAGTTTAAATAGTTTAAAAGGTGCTATCTAAGGCCTTTCAACATTTCAAGCAGTGTTTGTTTGTTTGTCGTCGTCGTCGTTGTTGTTGTTGTTGTTTTGTTTTGTTTTGTTTTGTTTTTTTTTTGGGGGGGGGGGGGATGTGTAAAACTCTTACAACATATATTTCCTCATTATCCTCCCCCAAAGGATAAAGGATATCCATGTCAAATAAGTGTTGAAATTCAAGAATTAGTGACGTTTTTGTTTGGAAAGCCATCATTTCCAGAATGAACACGAGTAAGGTCACATATTGCCTATCCCGGTTTCCACGACATGAACTAGTCTGAAAGCACAGACCCTAATTTGACACTCTATCAGAAAATAATTGTGTCTTGAGAGAAGCCTATTTCAGGTACCTTCTGGTCATGTCAGGAGCGGCTATAGTACATGGCCTATCGTCTTACAGTGCAGACACCCTTTTACGACTGACCAGTGTTTGTGGCTGCAAACTAGACATGAACTATAACTTCTTCCCTCTTCCCGACCCTATTCCAAATCTTCCAGTCATTCTTATCCGTCCTAGAACAACTTCTAAACACTATCGATGTGGCATTAGTAGGAAATGTATCCACTAATTGACGCTAATGTTCGTTTTGACGTTGATTTCAAGCACCTGCTAGCGAGAACATAATCCTCCTTACGCTCAGGTGAGTGATGCATTTAATTGAGAAATGTCATCCTGGAAGACATAACGTTACCTTAGCAACAGGTAATTCAAATGCAATCTACCTTGTAGTTATTCGGTAATGGAGAAGTTGTTAGAGGTATGTACAGGGTTTAAGAAGGACACAAAGGGTATGTAGATGAGGAGAGAAAGAAAGGGAACAATTAAGATATCTGTCCCGTTTTTCAATCTTGTCTGTTTGTTGTTGTTCTTGTTGTTTTGCTTTTTCAAGTTCCGACGTCGATGGAAACGCCTGAGAACGGGCTACAAGAAAATGTCATAATTATTTTGATAATGATCGCGTTCAAGTGCTTTAAGTGCTTTAATTTTTTTTTACCTATCCATATACGTTGATAAAAGCTGAAATGCTATATCTTTATTTGCTTTAGGAACACACACTGTTCGCCACATCTTATTAGAGAACGGGCCGATTCATGCTTCGGCGCAAATGTAACCAATATTCGCCAAGCGAGAAATATGATATTTGCGTGCTCAGAACGTGGTTATCATGGTTATTACTCTCCGAGTTGGGTACACTATCACGCCAAGTGTATGTAAGTGTCTACACGTTTTTAACGCAAAGCGATTTGTCGTATTGGTATAAAGAAGAAATGCATCAAAAACTTTTTAGAGATAATTAGATTTTATAGATAATTAGATATGAAATTGTAATTGACTTGTATAATTATAAGCCCCTTTTTCCAACATTGCGTGTTACATGGGACTGGAATTTGCAGCGTAAGTCAGGGCGAGATGTCAATCAAGGATTAGAGACCAAAGCACTCGAATTAAATATGATATGATTGTGCCAAGTCAAATGTTTATCAATCGTTATACCTACAAAAGTTGCTTCATCAACCTCTTCAATTACTTCTCCACCAATTTCTAGTCTACCTGATAATGTGACTTTTCTCCTCCTGCTGCTAATTAACATAAATTTTGTCTTCAGAGAGTTGATAGTAAGCTTATTTGCAATGCACCATTCGTGTATTTTCTTTATATTGATATTTATTTCATTGGCATCAATCTCCTTTTGATTTGCTGGAAATGTGTGAAACAAGTTAGAATCGTCTGCAAATAGTCTGAAATTGAAAAAGTTAGAAACTGACGGTAAGTCATTGATATAAAGTAAAAACAGTGTTGGTCCCAAAACTGACCCCTGTGGAACACCGCATCTGATTTTCATTTTGCTGGAGATTATTTCTCCACATTGAACATATTGATACCTGCCTTCTAGATAGTCTTCAAACCATTTTAGCGGAAGAACCCGTATACCATAATAAGAGAGTTTATGTATCAAGAGCTTATGATCTATAGTATCAAAAGCTTTTTTGAAGTCAATAAAAAAAATCCAAGTGTAGCTCTACCCTCATCCATTGATTTCAAAATAGTGTTAGACAAGTTTATCAATGATAGTTTTGTACTATATTTTTTTCTAAATCCATATTGATGATGGTAAAAGGTATTGTTTGATTCTAAAAATTGTATCAGCCGACCATTTGTTATTTTTTCAAAGACTTTACTTAACACTGGTAAAACCGAAATTGGTCTGTAATTTCCAGGTTCCTCTTTTGGTCCCTTTTTGTGAATAGGTGAAACTTTTGCTATTTTCATTTCATCTGGCATCCTCCCACACTCTAAGGATATATTAAAAATATATGTAAGGACACGTGCTATGTAGACAGCACCATCTCTCAACAATCGTCCAGGTATATTGTCATAACCACAAGCCTTTTTGACATCTAGATTTAAGAGATGATTAAAAACCTCAGCCTCAGTAACAGGCTTCCAAAATAAAGAATTATCAGCTTGTACCCCTAAGTAAGGTATATGTGACATACTTCTATTTGGTAAGGTATCCGCTAAGTTCGGACCAATATTGACAAAGAAATTATTGAATTCATTTACAATATCATACATAGATGTAATGAGTGTATTTCTTCCATTGACCTTTTTGATAAGCCTGTCTATCTCAGCGACTTGCGACATTTTTTCTTTCCGACTAATAATTCATTAATGATACTCCATGTCTTACTAGTATTCCACCGGTTTACATGTAATAAATTGCTATAATATGCTATCTTTGCATTCTTTAATACCGTAGTCAAAACATTTCTATATTTCTTAAATTTTTTCACGACATCTTCATCATGATTTGTCCGTAAGACTTTGGCATACAACTTTTGTTTCTTTCTTATTGATTTAATTATCCCTTTCGTAATCCATGGCTTCCTTTTGATATCTTTCTTTTCCCCAATTCGTTTAGTTATCAGTGGTGCATGTTTATTACAGATATTTGAGAAAATTGTACAAAAAGTAGAGTATGTAACATTCACATCGCGGCAATTAAATACCTCCTCCCAGTTCGAGATAGAAAGTTCTTCTGTAAATTGTTCAATATTGTATTTCTTATAGCACCGATACGTAATATTTTTCGGATTCGAGCATTCCTTGGCTATGTCCTTGAAAATTACAAACACGGCAAAATGATCGGAGATGTCAGTTTGGATGACTCCTGAATGGCATTCAACCATATCAATGTTTGTATAAATGTGGTCTAATAATGTAGATGATTCTTTGGTTACTCTTGTCGGCGATTTAATTAATTGTCCTAGTCCCACACATCGTAGAGATGAGGTGAAATCATCCACTATTTCTTCTACACTTAACATATTCACATTAAAATCACCTAGGAGTATACATTTATGTTTATCAATTTTGAGTTGTTCCAGTGTATCTAACAAACTGTCTCGGAACTCTTTAACATTTGTTATGGAGAAAGATTTGCATGTTGGTTATTAGAACATGGCGGATATTGGAACACAATCATGGCAACTATGATGGAATACCCCTCCTCCCTCCTCCTCCTCCTCCTCCTCCTCTATTTAGCTCTGACATATTTCCATGTGAGCAAACATGCTTGTCCGCTGTAATTATAAAAGGTCAAAAGCGTGAAGCAACGCCTCCAGTATAATTACTTTTCAAAATCACATTACAAATTACACAAACTCATTTGTTCTGCCTGTCTGGTTGATTTGATCCTTCTACCTCGTCTGTCTCTTGTCAACAATTGTTTGTATAATTATAATCATTCTGAACTTCAAAATGCGCTGAAAAGTGCTTCAACAATACAGAAGTGGGTAGGTTACGAAAGTACTTGAAATGTGGTTATGGTTGTTATTTTACATAATAGCTGCTGGCGTAATCCATTCTTTTTTCATACTAAGCATGGAAATAAAGATTGTTGGGTACCTTGTGTTGACTATAACGAATGTGAAATTATTTTCTCCAAAGCTCTTGAAGTTGTTTTAATAACAATTTTGACTGTATGAACTGAAATTTGATATGGACGAATTATTTTGGCAAACTATTTGGGGAAAATGCAACATGAAAACAAGAAGATACAAAAAATTAATATCATTTGTTTCATAGTGAGGTTAAGATAATTATTATCCAGGGGCGGATCCAGGGGTGGGGCGTATTGGCCACCCTCCCCCTTTTGCAACCCAACTGGCATATTTTAAGTACACAAGTGCTTTTCCGGCCCTGTGCCCCTTCTTTTACAAAATCCTGGATCCGCCCCTGTTATCCATAGCATCAGAACAGACGGCCTCAGTCTTCATTCTAAAAGGTCTTCATTCTAAAAGGGGGGGGGGGGGCACAATCGAGAAAATGGCGGATCGTCTATGGTCAAAATGCATACTTTTCTTCCAAAAGGGAGGGCACGGGCCGGAAGAGCCCCCTGGATCCGCCAATGGACGGCCTAAGATATGGATTCAGAGTGTAGTGTATTTATTGCACATAATTCGTAAAGAAATTATTTTTGAAAGGTGAATCGTAGACTTTTACCGCCAAAAGACAGGGATTCCTTCATTATTCTATGACATGTGTAACTGTAATCTGATTGCTTCGTTTTTATCTCTCTGCGATAGGTCTGTACAACAGAGTTTTATTGTAGAATCTATACATTGCAAACAATATCTATTCCTTGTGAAGAAATGAATGTACTGAAATATAAAACCATTTTTCCAAAGAGAAGGGATTAAATAATGAACCCGAATAATGACGCATATCTTCGATAATTAGAAGTGACATTTTGCTCGATCACATTCCAACCTATCATGTTGTGCATGTAATGTATCATTTTGCCTGCTAACATCGCATACAAAATGGTGGAGCTTTAGGGCAAATTCTATTTGATATTCCCAGTGGTACAAACATTGAAGGGGAATGGTAGATGGCAGGGTAAGATATTCTAGGCCTCATGATCGATTTATTTACCCGAGCAGCATTGCTCTATCGATTATGATAGAACCGGTGCTGAGGTTGGAGTATACGGAACTTTACTTCTTCTTCTCGTGTATTCTCAGGTAGAAATAATCGCTCTTTGGTGCGAGAATCTCTTTGGTACGAGAAAATGTGAAGGTTAATCTACTCCTAGGTAATGATTTCTTTTTCTGTCCGAAATATATGGTTCGTTCGAGAAGAATCGAGGTCTTCATCCTCTTTACCTTTGGGCACAAATTTCCTTGGCGATCGATGGATTGAAGTTGAATATCTATGCAAATTTGTCATACCTCTTATGGAATCTTCAATATGATCCATGAGTAGCAACTTCTTTATACGTCGAGTAGAAAAATTACCAAAAGCAGCCTGCGATATGCTGCCTGAGAATTGCTGAGTATTTGCTAACTCTTGTTATTTCTTCTTTATTTTCGCTTCATTGTAGCATTATCCATCCTAAGTATCCTATCTATCCTTCCATCTATCTGTCCATCCATCTCAACTCTATGATGTTCACCTCTCCTGCCTCCATTTCTCGCCTATCCTTATCCTTTCAGCTCATCGCATGAGGTACTACACCGTCTGGGAGGTGGAAATCCATCTAGCTAGCTAGCTATCTATCCATCCATCTATCTTACCATATATCCATCTTATTCATCTATCCATCTATCTATCTATCCATCCATCTATCTATCCATCCATGTATCCTTGTAACAATCTACCCATCTCATCTGTATGATGTCTTCTATGCCCTCTGTTCACCTCTCAGACTGCCTCAATTTCTCGCCTATCCTTATCCTCTCATCCCGTGAGGTCCTACATCGTCTGGGAGGTGGAATGGTTGAATACTGGAATCAGAAAAGCAGGGCACTGTCGAAGGAAATACTGTCCTCATATACTAACGTATGTAGACGAATTAGAACGAAGTTGTGCTTAGAACGGCAAATAGACAAGAATTTTCCACTGTTTTTCGACATTGTCACAAAATTCGTATGGATACTCACCACTCGTCAATATCGTCACAACTAACGTGACAACCTCATTGTTATTTTAGGCCTACCCTACCGTCCACATTATCAGTATCATGTTATCATTCATTTTTATCATTAATAGCATCAAAATCATCATCATCAAAATTATAATTACCATCACCTGATATCATCATCGCAATCATCACCTCCATCATCATTGCCATCGTCATCATCATCATCATCTTCTCCATCATCGTCATTATCATCATTATCACTATCGTTCTTATCACCGGCATCAGTATCATTGTCATCATTCCATTCTAATCATTATGTTTTACCGTGTGTTCAGTTTCAGATTCAGATTCAGATTCAAAATACAGGTAGAATGTTCCATGACTCTCAGCGCGATCACATTCCCTGTCCATATGATGTGAGATATCTCGGAAAGCTATAAAAAAAAGGGGGGTCCTTGTGAGATCTATACCATATTGATAAGGAAATAGGAGACAACATATCGCTGCCCAAATGGAACCATCTTACACCGTATGGACAGCGAATCGGGGTTCAAATCAAGTACAAGAAAAATAAATAACGCGAGAACAATAGTACTATCAAATATTTTAACTACCTATCCTTTGGTCACACTGATACGGGGTTCGAAGAGTGAAGGGAGGGGTCATTGAAGTGAAGTGAAGGCATTTATGTGTGGCCTTTGTTATCAAGTGAAGGGTCAGAACTATTTCTTCTTGTGATAAAAAAGGAACGGCTACATGCTAAATACAATAATGTATATATTGATTTCCATTTAAAAAGTAAGATAACAAATCAGGAATGATAAACATGTTGTCATGGCAACATCACTTATTGATGCGACGGAAGGATGGAATTCCGGTCCCGTCGCCAGTCTTTCCTCCTAAAGTACTGTTTCCATGGTAACGAATGGTTATCAGCATTGTGTTTGTTGTTGTTTTTTCTTCGATGTAAAAGTTATTATACAAAATAATATAGATATATAGCATGTAATATTTTTGCGGTGGGGTGGTCATAAGAACAAATTATATTAAAATTTTGTCATACTCGCGCGTTTACTATACAATATTTTGTTCTTTTGCATCATTAAGTTACTTTCTCTTTCGAATCTATATGTAAGCTAATGTTGTCATTAAAGAAATAAACAAGATACATTCAGCATGCAAATACAATATAGACATCATCTAGAATTGCAGGACATTCCTTGAGGTTCGTTACATATATCCACGTGACATGGGATCAGCTAAAGAGCGTGCTATGTAAGTGAAGACTCCTCTCACAGTCCCTATTCCCGGAGGATGTTGGACGGATTTTCGAACTGTCCGACATTTTAGCGATTGCAAAGACGAATCCATAATACCTGGAATATCAAGAGACAGAGACATTTGCTCATCTTCAGGCAGGAGTTGAAAGGGTTACGTGCAGTGGAGGGGTGGTTGATGCATGATCACGTGGCTCGATGGGAACGTGTTTCTTATTAGGGATGAAACATTAAATGTAATCTTTAGCGGACAATACAATGTAATTTATATTTTCTACACGAATATGGGCTTTCAAGAACATCTTATCAGAGATACATTTTCTTTGGCGAAAAAAAGAGCAGAATGAATTTGATGTTTTACAGATAATGGTTAAAAAATGTCAAAATGTCAGTCATATATGGACCTTATATAGACAACAGGGCCCCGTCTTATACAGAGTTGCCTTTGAGTCAAATCGATCGCAACTTAAAAGTGATCTCAACTATGTAATTAACCCATATACTACGGGAACTGGGTGGCTCTTGTATTAAGCCTATGAGAGTTAACGAATTCAATAGGCAACGGGTTAAGAGATAGGAGATTGTCAATTTGCGATTGATTGGAGGACTTGTGATCAATTTGGATCAATCGCAATTCTTTAATGACACAGGACCCAAAGCTGTAAGGGCTTTGGAAACATAGAAAAGGTCTATTCAGTCACATTTATTTCCAGATATTCGTATTTTGTGCGTTATGTGGATTATGCTCTTGCATGGATATCTTCTTATCTAAGTAATCGTTCATGGGCAGTCAAGATCAGAGACTGTACGTACTCTGCAGCTGAGCTTCCTTATGGTGTCCCCCAGGGTTCTGTGCTGGGCCCGTCATTCTTCAGCATTTATGCCAGTCCTCTTGCCGAGATTGCACGGCCCCATGGCATCAATATACATCTTTACGCTGATGACACCCAGCTATACACATCGTTTAATCCATCATATCCTTTAAGCCAGACATAAACTTGAAGACTGCGTCGATGATATGAGAGTATGGATGATACAGAACTAAATGAAACTGAATGATGACAAGAGTGAATTTATGATAATTACATCGAAACACTTGGCATCTATACGCATAGGATGTGTTGATGTAAAATCTGTGTCAAGTTGTAGGAATCTTGCATGGAGTTCATTTTGACTCTGAAATGTCAATGGCATTTCACATTTCAGCTACATTTCCATCTGTTTATATGCAAATACGCAACATTCACAGTATCAGAAAATCTTTATCAGATAAGGTTGCAGCCTCTGTTATTCACTCGTATGCTATGTCTCGTATTGATTATGGAAATGCTTTATTGTTCAAGGACTCTTCTTATACCATCTTGCCAAACTGCAAAGTGCGCAAAATGATATTCTGCTGCTCGGGTGGGTCCGCAGTAGAACACCACTTCTCAAAAGGCTTCACTGGCTACCATTATGCAAAAGAATAGAATTCAACATCTTACTCCACACATGGAAGGGAGTTAATGCTCTCAGTATATGTCCCAGGAAGAAATCTGCGCTCTTCTGGTAGCAAACAAAATTGCAAAGGAATTGTTTAGGAGGAAAGGCTTTTACAGCAGCAGCTCCAACTCTATGGAATGCTCTTTCTCTGAAAATCCGACCAGGAGAATTCCTAGGAACATTTAAGCCAAGTCTAAAGTCATACATAATCTCATCATAATATTGTATTTAAATATTTGTTTACTATATGCATGGAGTTGCCCCTTTTTCCACTTCTCTTGTTCACTTATAATATGTAAATCATTCCTATTGATATCCCTCTGCGCCTCAGAATAGTGTACGAGATCGATGATGCATTACAATTTACAAATGCTGTATTTATTATTATTATTATTACTATTCTTCTTCTTCTTCTTCTTCTTCTTCTTCTTCTTATTATTATTATTATATCAATAAAATAATGGGTAATTAGAAAAGAGTTCATACTACATTTTAAGAATGCACTATATAAATTGCTTTTCTTTTCGTGTGTATCCTTTATTCCAAAATGTCAATGGAGAAAAATAATATTTTACTTCAATAATCCATTGTTTGCCTTCTTCGACTCCACATGTTTTATTCCTGTATCTGACACGCCTCTGACGGCGTTGTGACATTTTCAGCCATAGCTACGATGGGATCCTAATTCAAAGTAGAGAGAGATTAACTCGTCTGTTCGCTTATTTAGGAAAATGTCATAGTGGAAAACCATGAGAATACACAGGGGAGTGACCATACAATTCAGACCGAGGGTAATGGATAACATTGCCAGAAAAAGTCAATAGGGTAGCCGACAATTTTCTGACAGGCACACAAGCAAAAATTATAAAAAAAAGTCCTCACATTGAAAATCTACCTATTAATAGAATAGAATGAATCAATCATCTCAAAAGAAGATAATACATTACAACACGTGTGCAGCATTTTTAGAGACTCTCTAAGACATTTATACACTTATCGGCAAGGCTCGACTATTGGCAGTTTTCGTATAATCTTCCGAATTGTTTTGATGGGTTTAAAAAGGGTGCTAAAAACCTCCGCATCCCCCTGAATCGATACCCTCTGGAATATATATATACAGTGTATATATATATATAGGGGAAGGGACTTATTCATCATCTCCTTTATCAGCTCGGACAACATTCATTACTGCAGAATAAAAATAATCATCCCTTAAGAATACATCATTAGGGCAAGAGTCCACAGTCACAATCGAATTCATGCCATATGTTTATTCACGATTCCCTATATTAAGCACTGTTGCCTTTCTCCATCGAATACTTCACTCGAGCAAGAAAACAAATTAAAATCCCATATCCCACATATTACATCAGACCTCACAATGTCAGAAGGGTGTTATTTTATTTCTTAACTCGTATTTGATCCGTGTTATTATCAGAGCTTAGACCAGCATCAATCACAATCGCCTCGGACGTAAGAAATGACGTAATTTGAAAGAAACCAAATGTCAAACACAAGCTACTTTCCAAAGGGTCGCTATAATCATGGTGATCCATCATCTGTAATGATTATCAACAAGTGCGTGCACTGCCTCGTATGAAGTGTAAAGTAGCAGTAAGATACTATTTACGAAAGCAGAACAATCAGAGAAATACATCTTTCAAATCACAATAAGAATTAAAAAAAATTTTTTTTGGACTTTCACTGAATGAAAATTTACCAAAGCGTTCATCATGATCACTTTTTGCTTTCATTTAAAAGCAACTTATAATCGAAGTTTGTTCTGCGTTTGATACAGTACCGCAGTGGTTGATTATCCTCATCGAAATCTGACTACCCCTCGTAGCAAAAAGATTGTCTGTATGAAATCCTTTTCATGACATGCATGATGTTTAATCTAATAATCTTCATTTTATCTCCATCTATAGTTGATATGGCAACTTTATGCATCAACTCTTCTCACACCGAGATGTCAGAGTCAGAGGGCAGCATACTACTTTCGCTTCCATTGGCAGCAGCCGACAAAATAGAGGACATGACCCGGTTGGTTTCGCGTCCTGTTTGCTCCTTCACGCTAACCAGCCAATCACCAACCGACAGACTTATTCTAGTTCTTCCAAACGTCACCGACTCCCCTGATACCACGTGCACGGAACGATCCAATCACGACCGAGTAGAGCTCAGACTTTTGAATGGACCAATCACCAACGAGGTCCATCCATCGGAGCCGTACTGGAACCTGTGCACATCAGCAACAACGTCGTCATCGTCATCATCATCATTGACGAGGGGTAACTGGACCAATCAGACAGTGTTAACTGAAGAATCGTTGTCATTCCAAAGAATATTCGTCACTTCTGGGCCGAGTGTGGATGTATTCTTAGATTTTTCCTCCGCTATTGATAGCATTATGGGATACTCCATGGATGAACTTGACGGCCGAGATAGCATTTCAATTTATTATAAGTCTTTCAGTAGCAACGCTCAATTAGAAGATGGTAAGTGAAAGGGAAAATGAATGTTAGCAGCACATCAAATGTTTCTCACAAGAGATCATACCAATGAAAACGAACAATTTAATCCCCGAAGTAGTGATATAAATAACCACTAATGAAAATAAAAGCCTGTAATCATGGACACAAAGTAAAATAACAAGTTTTCCCCCTCAGTACAGGTGTCGTTCCATTTCAGAATTTCATCCGAAATACTTCAAGGGATACACTGCTCTTGCATTGGTATGATTTTTTTTAATGGAAGAATAACTCAAGTTTTAAAATGCCACCGAGAAGATCCAGTGACAAGAATTGAATATAAACCTTGTCAGGTCGACTTGATTAAGTGGACATAACATAAGATCGATAAACAAAATCTCGTCAACATGAATTTTTGGTGACGAGGAGACTAGATAAATACTAGATATCTCGACTTCCTTTGGGATGAAATGAGGATCCTCAGGCAGAGAAAACAAGAAGACGAGGTCTGAAATGCGAACATTACGTTCGTATGTAAACATGTAGTGTTTCTAAGGAATTTCTTTTAAAATCAATCTTTTCATTAAAATGTCAAATTTTCGCTATTTGCTTTTATGCAGTTCTGCCACAGTTATTATTGTCGCATTATTCTTCCTTTCTCCTTTTCACTGTTCCCACGCCCTTCTCTCTCCTCCTCCTCCTTCTCCTCCTCCTCATCTCTCTCTCCCTCTCTCTCTCTCTCCCTCTCTCTCTTTCGCTCTCTCTCTCTCCATCTCTCTTTCTCTCTTTCTCTCTATCTATCTTCCTATGTCCCTCTTCCTGCCCTTCTCCTTTAAACAAGTGCTTGTAACTAGTTTAAATCATTCTAGCGTACCGAGCACAAGCTCATTGCTTCACGCAGATCTAACGTCGTATTCCCAGCATTTTTATCACCATGCTTTGAAAATGTACACATAATTCTTGGAAATATTATTCGAATACTTTCTAAGATGTCAAAAGAAACTAGTCGAAAATAAACGTTACTTTGAGAATAGAGCAGAAATTACGAAATCCAGATTCGTGTAACAATTCTTGTCGTAGGGAAAATCTCTCCCCATTTCGATCATGTCGATGGCGAAAGGAATGTATAAAAACACCCCTCCAAAAATAATCTAAATTCACATTCATGTAAAATTCTTAACGGGATATCAAGAAATAGATGCTAATGCATAATGCCAGTAATGGCAATAAAAGATTATTGTGATCTCAGAAGCTCCTATCTATATGTATGAGATTCATTAACATTTCACATTAATTCCCGTCATTCTTCATTTCAAGGTATAGGTTTTAGAGGAATAAGACCGTCATCTTTAATTCATAGAAACTCTTTGGTAAAAGATTATCTGAATTGGTAAATGGTTCATTTATGCAGTTTGAGTGGGAGAGAGATTAAGATTTCAGACGAGATTGAAATATCTCCTCTTTTTTTTAATCTGATACCTTTTCCGTGAATCTTTTTTTCTTTCTTTTTTTTTCTTTGTCCCATTTTTCTATTAGTTTGTGTTTTCCATCATTATTTTTTTCTTCTTCACATCAATCAATTTTCGTCAACAAAAAATCAATGGAACAAATATGTTTGATGCAAGCACCACAGTTTAAATTATTTTTGCAATCAATATCACTTCCAGTTGTACTGTTATTTCCTCTTTCTCCCTCGCCAAAGATCGTTGTATATTATAGCTGCATTTTTAAATTTATAAGGGCCGTGCCCCTGACCACCAGATGATTATATTAAGCTACTTTGAGAGCGGATAACAACAATAACAACTACAACATTATAATCTCACTCCCGTTGTAATATTAAAAAAGAGATGGCGCTCTTACATTTTCGGCACTGGAGGCCCTATAACATTGGAGAGCTAAAAATTCTTCTGGGTTTTACTCTTGCTATTTAAGATCCGCACGTTGTTCCATTTTTTTATGTGGAAGAGTCGTCATAAATGGATTTAAAGAGGACTACATCAGTGTATATAATCATGATGAAATTATTTTCGTTGTATGGTATATACTATAAGCTCAGATTAAGGTGCAATCGAATAGTTTTGGTTTACATTATTTTTTTTTGTTCATCTCTTTCAGATTTATGTATCCAATGCGCTTCAAATGACTCATGGGCCTGGGAGGCAGAGATCTGCTCAGATGTATATCTGAATTGCTCCTATCCACTCTACCCTCCAAGCAACGAAACCGACGACAATAAAGTCATCATCAATTGCATTCCTGAAGGTACCCTTTTTCTGATTTTAAAGCCCCTCTTATTGCTCCCCTTCTCTCTCCCCCCCCCCCCACTCGTCTCCCTCTCCCCTCTTCATAATTAGCTTCCTTTTCTCTCAATCTGTCACTCTTTCTTTCTTCATTAATCTATCTCTCACTCACTCGTTCGCTGTTAATATTTGTTTGATTAGATTATAATCATGATAATGCATTTTGAATAGTTCATTATGTACTCAGTGGAGTAGTGTGGGTCTAGTCATAGGTTGGGGGGGGGGGGCGCTGGCCTTATCAGGTGGCTGAAATGGGGGAGCGGAGGTATCCTCTCGTAAAAGTTCTTTTTGCCTCCTTCTCACATTCTTGAAATAGTTCCATGCCTTTTGTGTTTTTCATATTAACACAGGAGTAAAATGGGTCTCTCGTTTTTGTTTTTGTTTTTTTTTCCTTCCATTTGTCCTGCCAATTAACAAAGTAACTATCTTGGCAATGAATAGGGTACCTACAAAATACATGATTAGTACTAATAGAAGTTATCAATGAAAAAAGTACATTATTTCTATTCTCTTTCTATCATTTAGAGAAGCCTCGATCAGAGCTGTTCAGCATCATGATGGCTGGTGCCATCGTACTCACCATCATCTTCGTGTCCTTCCACTGCAGTCCCGGTGGCAGCACTCCAGCACGCCGTCCAGCTGCCATGGACATCATGCTTCGAGACGACATCTCCCGAAGAGGTGGCGGGGGACGCGGGGGAGGTCGTGGTCCCTTCGGAAATACATCGTACAAGGTCCAGGCACCCAGCATGGGCAAGGGACCGGTCAGTCATGTATGACGAATGTCCCTCGGATAGGAAGCATAGTTTATTTATTGGATGCTGATATTCCTGCGCAATGAGTGTGTTTCATCGTATAACTTTGTAAAAGCACAGGCTTAGAATAAGATGCTGACCTGATTTAAGCCAGCGCGGCATCCTTGTCGTGAAGATGTACACGGGCTAATTTTGAAAGTATTGATTCCCAATATACCTCAGTTGTATACCGCCTCGTCTCGCATGTTCTGTTCATCACCAAAAGTGTCAATTGATCGAATTCCCGACATATACTGACATAATGGTTTAGTTTTTTTGACGCTGCACCAACCGATATTATTACAGCCATTTCAAAGTTTCATGCACTGTAAATCGCGATGTAGCTTGTTAATGGTAAAACATGTCACAACCCAGGATGGGAAGCTCTCAAGGCTTCAGTGGAGATCACGTCATTATGAAGACTACTTTGTGGGACATTGAACATAGCTACGTTAAAAACAAACTGTTTACTGCATGATGTATTCAATTTTATGCATGTTACTGCCAAGAACCCTCGATGCGCTGTTCAATTCATCTGCTATGTAACATGGAATTTGAATGGACTGAATCTAGCTGTTGTTATGTAGGATAAGCCTCGAACAAGCTTAGGGTCGTTAAAAGCAAATTATTTTATTATTTTGTGGATCATGGATGAAATTCGAGTAGACTTTGAATACTCGTCTGTTGCCATGTCTTCAAAGTATATTGCAGATAAATATGTGAGGATATCGACACAGAATTCATCTCCAGTAAAGTGGACATGTCACCCCTGTGCCCCATTTCATGAATCCTAATATCAATAACAAGTTACAATAATGTTATAAGCTAATGAAAATCCTTGAATCTGATTGGCTGAGAGCAAATTTGTCATAGAAATGAGGCAGCTGTTATTTATAACAAGTTTTAAGAAATAGGGCCCTGATCATAGTTTCTGAGCCCACTTTTAGCCACGGATGCCGTCTAGACAGCAACCCGTTTGAACTAAGAACCTGAAACTGTATGGTAAAGAAAGACCGAAATTGATAGAGAGCAGACTGGTGGTAGATTAATGAGGGTCACGTAGTCAATATAATTCTTAGTACCAAAAGTCTTGTCTCTTCTCCCCATGTATGGAATGATATACTGATACCAAATAAATAAACAATGACAAACCATGCTAACGGCACATATTGAGAGCACTTTTTCTATCTGTATGTGTACAAAAAGATCCCAAAGACGTGAGTGACTTATTGCTTTAAAATGGATATAGGCCGGAATAATGAGTAGATGGAGAGACGATTGTCAACCAAGCAATGACTCTCAGTCAGCAAAGTGGTCTAGCGTCATCTTTTGTTGTAGTCTGAATAGGCTCTTGTTACCCCCCCCCCCCCCACCCACACACACGCACAGAAAATGTAAATGTAAACTCTGTCAAAGAACATTATCTTTTGTATGAGTATGAATGGTCGCTGATCATTATATTGTTACATATAATGGTTCGCTTTCGGCAATCCATTTGCGATCGAACCAAATGAGAGCATTCGCATCTATTGATGGGGGAAAAGAAGTAGAAATCTACACAGAAACAAGTTTATAGCATTGAAGCAGTAACGGCGCAAGAAATTCAGTATTTGCGGCACAGTTGTGCTAATGTTTGCAGTCTCAAATCACTTATCAAAGGTCTTGGCAAAGCTAACGATTTTAGGTAGCATTATTAACGATTTGAAAGATGTTCGTGGAAGTTTATTAAACGACATGCAGTGGCGCATCTAGGGATTATGGCTCCCGGGACAAAACGATGCAAATTGCAGCTATACATGAATATTTTTATTGGAATTGAATAAACTGAAACTGAAAACAAAATTACATTCTGATTGATTTGAACCCTTTAAAACCGCTATTTAAAAACTATATCCTACGTTGATGAGCGAAATTGCTATGCGAGCTAGGGAGCAAAGCTTTATATATTGTTTGCATTTTAAACCCTTAAAAACTCCGTTCCTATAATGCACTGCGGATTGGGGGCGCGTATAATCCTTCAGAAATCATAATTTTCTTCCCTATCTTCAATTTCTCTTTCTCTTCTCTCTTTTGCTTTTTGTTGCCCCTTCAAATTCCGCCTCCGTAGATACGCCACTGGGCAGAAAACAGAAAAAAAGCGCTTTACTTTAACTATGGATCAGAAGATTAAATTCATAGGTAACTCAATAGACGCAAGTAAGAGCAGTTCCTTATGCCGACTCTTGCCTGATTTAAAATGTTGATGAAAATGTGACTTTAACCCATAGACTACGGGAACCGGGTGGCTCCTGTATTAAGCATATGGGAGTAAAAAAAAAAATTAGTAGTCGATGGGTTAAGAGACTAGACTTGTAATGTATACGCAACTTGATTGATTGAATATGAGCCATATTTACATGGATAAAGTACCTATCATGTGAGTCTCATAGCCGCTAACGACATTCTATATGTTCGTTTGTTTGATTGGTTGATTTACTATGTCGACTTCCACAGTAGCCAATAGCTTGCCATGTTTTGTAAAGTTGTAATGTTTAAATATATGGTGAAAAAAACTACACTCGTGTGTTGACGATCAATGCATCTAATGATATTGTTGTTTCATGGAAAATTTCTCAACGATAAAATTTATTTCGGGACGCGTAGAAAATATACTTTGGTCAGAAAGACTTTAGTGCACTCTGCTTCCTAAACCAGTAAACTATTCAAATGAGAAATATTTTCTTCACTTAGCAACCGAACGAACGTAGCTTCCTCTTATTATTATTATCCTTTTTTCATTCTTTACCCATGATATTTTTAATGTCTATGCGATTTTTATTCGAATTTGTTTTTGTTTATGTTTTTCTACTCTTAATGAAAATGCTGAGCCACATTTTGCATTTTGCTGATTCATTTGTTATGCAATTTTTGTGCCATAAACTTGCCTTGTTACGTATTGGTTTTAATGTCATATCATCGAATATTTTTAAAGAGTTCTGTTTGTTTTATGCAGATTTGTAAAATAATTGATTCTAGCCTCCTACACCAGTGCTTATACGTAAACGTTGCCTTAATAGCTTTGTTTCAGTAATGTAATCTGATTTTCAGTATACACTCCGTGAAAAGTGCAACTTTAAACCCCCAAAATGAACGTAATTTGCTATTGGCAGCATTTTGAGGGATGTTGGATGTTGAATGCAGCCCGATATGAGCATTTCTTGGCCCTTTGCATCCTTAAAATGTGCGCTATGGAACCTTTACCTTTAAGATTCAGAGGTGATTGCAGACTCCGCACGAAGCCCTCTTTATCATGTTTATGATTAGAGCAAAACACTCGTTGAACAAAAAAGGTGCACGGTATGCTTTTACAATTTTCCTTAGATAACAAATCTATACAAATTCAACAGTCAGTTACAGCGCAGCGCCAAAAATTGCCACATTGCAAACTTGCCATGTATGAATGATAGCTGCAATGAAAAACATGAAACATGTGCTTATTCGTACGAAAATATCCCGATTTTTCGGCACTCCGCGCGTACAGTCGAAATCAGGGGAATCCCCCTTCCCCAACTCGTCAAAATCCCGACCTGTAGGAACCAAACCATCTATCGAGAAGGGGTAACTGATTAACTAAGACCATTCAACATAGTGTTAACGCCCTTCTGGCTCTAAATGTCTGAAGGTGTTCATATTGGTACAATTTTAGGGTTCAGTGTTGAACCTTTTTTTTTTAGTGTGTAAAATCGACTGACTGTTAGTTGAAATGTAAAGACATAACGGAAGAAATATAGCACTTGTACAATTGAAGAAAAATATAAAAACAGTTTTAAAGATAAAATTAAAATAATAATGTGATATTAATTGTATGGATGTCAAAATGTAAATCTAGAACCCTACAGCCAATAGACCGCTTCGGTAATGTTGCAAATTTTATGCATACCTTTCAAACAAAGGTTGTTCTTGACAACCTGAAAGCTTGCCGGGCATAGCTACAAATAATGTATGCAAACTAGATTCCAAGCATTGAGGCTCATTTATAAAAAGCATGTTCATGGAATATGATCCGTCTTTCGGATGGTGACGTTAAAGGTCGGTCCCAGACGTAAATAATCATATCTGATTGATACACGTCTGTAAAAACTCAATTACACACACACAATAGCTCGTCACCATGGTGCTCAGAGAATATGTGCATAAATTTGTATACATTACAGACGCGCGGCCTATATTGCCCCATTCTGCAAATGAAGACTAGAATTTACATAAAAGGTAAGCAAAACCGCATGATGATGTTGATATGCATATCTGTATAAACAGCGAATAGAAATTGATTGTCACAGTATTTCATAAGACAGCGAGAAAGAACGGCACATTGTTTTAAATGTGCATTACAGATATGAATAATATAACAGTATATAAACGCATCAGTCATCATGGTCACCGTGTAAGTTGATTTGTCAGTGATTATTGCATCCCGGTGTGACACGTTGAAAATAAATTGTGTAACATTTTATGTCACGAGGTTGCCACGTTTCATGGATTTCTTTTCACTGCCAGCATAATATTCGATATGTGAAGAGCCGTCATAAATGTTAAATTGGCCTGATAGGAACCGTTTTTATAACTGTAGCAAAGATATTAATGTGATGAAAACCTAGAGAAAGAAGACTTTGAATAGTTTCGGTCACATGATGAGGAGGTCTTTTTGAATACAGGTTCACAGTTTATATATTTAAAAAAAACGTATGTAAGGCATTTTGGTGTATCCAACTTTAACAAAAATGGGGCACATGGCATTCCATGGAAGAACAGTGAAATTAAAGACCACCGAAATTGACAATCCGCCATATCTACATTATATTTATGATTTATCATGTATTTTCAACTTGTTGATATTGTTATGGAGATAAAACAAACTAACAAACTTTAAAATGATTTATACCCATATGTCTCAGAAACCTTTAATGCTACATAGGTTATATAAGTATGTCATTGTTATATCGTGAGGTATACGCGGGAAATATCATGCGTCAATCAAGTTGTCTGTCAAATTTGGTGCAAAAGTATTTTGCCAGCAAATTTGTAGTTGTCACCGGCTCACTGTGCCCATTGAAAATTCTTTGACATGTGATGACGGTAAAGTATGATTATAAAACTGTAAAAATTGCGTAATTGTACTTTGTGACAGACATTTGTTGTATTATATTCAGCTTCCAACAATCCAGACCGATTCATGCTTTGAATATTACTTCTTTATTAAATAATGTAATAATTGAAATGATTTGCCCGCGATCCGTTCACAGTTTCCCCTCCAAAATGTTCTTTCCTCATAATATATATCGTATGAAATAATCTCATTGTTCCTACTCATATGATAAAATTATGAAAATGTTCTCAATTTGTCAGTATCGCAATTCATGAATAAAGACGTACTATACAAACGCAAGTTTATTAGTCATGCTGTAATAATTTCGTTACTTCGATGATTTCAACAGAAATACAGTATACGGTACTAAAAGAATCATATTATATGTAATTACTAAAATAAATAATTTCAAGTAAACGCTTTCATATATAACGGAATTTTAAAAATCACAGCGTGAACTAGAAAGAGAGAGGGGTAGAGAGAGAGAAAAAGAAAGCGAGAGAGATGGAAGGGGATACGCAGACTGAGAGAGATAAAGAGGAGCGGGAAACAGAAAAGGGAAGACACAAGAGTGAGGAAGAGAGGGAGATAACAGATAAAGAAAGAAAGAGAGAAAGAGAGAAAGAGAGAGAGAGAGAGAGAGGAGGGGGGAGGGGGAGGGGAGGGGCAGAGCGGATTTCATAATAACTGAAGGCTCAGTGGGATCTGACATTATGATCAGTAGCCTAAACTTTAAGTTAGTAGAGAATCAAATGAAAATTATGTTATACGAACATGATATATTTAGCCATAATTATGTAGAACTTCTTTACAAACTTGGTTTTCGAGGATATTTGGACCTTGGAAGTAGACCTAATTAATAACCCTAATTATCTGTTGCTGATGGTATTAATGAATTAAGGATATGCATTTTCAATTGTAAGAATGAAATTAGCGAAATCAGTTATCAATGTTTCTAAGCATTATTTTATCGACCGCCGAGACTGCAATTAAAGGACAATGGCTGACTTTCCTACGCTTCCTCAGTGCTATACTTTGTATCTTTTGAATACGGGGCACAATAGCCCCCTTCCCCCGGTCGATAATACAATAGTAAATCTAAATTAAAGGGTTCCACAGCTCGTCCCTCCACTCTGTCTATACAGATCGATAATAACAAAAATACAAATGCGGCGTGCGTGGGTGTTTTTTGTTTGCTGTTGCTTTTTTTTGTGGGGGGGGGGGGGGGGCTACGTCCCATCCCAATGTCGGTCCAGTGGGCGCTTCTTGTAACTTTTCAGAGGGTTTACTAGACCGTGGGCTTTGGGTTTAGTGGGCTATAGGTTTAGTGGGCTATAGGATTACTGGGCTATAGGATTAGTGGGCTATAGGTTTAGTGGGCTATATAGGTTTAGTGGGCTATAGGTTTAGTGGGCTATGGGTTTAGTGGGCTATAGGTTTAGTGGGCTATATAGTGGGCTATAGGTTTAGTGGGCTATGGGTTTCGTGGGCTATAAGTTTAGTAGGCTATATAGGTTTAGTGGGCCATGGGTTTAGTGGGGTATGGGTTTAGTGGGCTATGGGTTTAGTGGGCTATAGGTTTAGTGGGCTATAAGTTTAGTAGGCTATGGGTTTAGTGGGCTATAGGTTTAGTGGGCTATGGGTTTAGTGGGCTATGGGTTTAGTGGGCTATGGGTTTAGTGGGCTATAAGTTTAGTAGGCTATAGGTTTAGTGGGCTATAGGTTTAGTGGGCTATGGGTTTAGTGGGTTATGGGTTTAGTGGGCTATGGGTTTAGTGGGCTATGAGTTTAGTGGGCTATAGGTTTAGTGGGCTGTATGGGTTTAGTGGGCTTTGGGTTTAGTGGGCTATAGGTTTCGTGGGCTATAGGTTTAGTGGGCTTTGCATGGGTTTAGGGGGCTATATAGGTTTAGTGGGATGTCGGATTACTGGGATGACACCTTGTGGGGCGGCGGAGCAGAAGCTATTTTCAGTGGAAGTTTCTGCTTTACAAAAGAAACGTGTTTTTTATAATTTTTAAAAAATAAATTTATATATTTTTTTTGTTAAAGATCACTAAATCTATGTAAATCTCAAATTGGCAATTTGGTGAGTAGATTGTGACATATTGGCAGTCAACTCTTCCGTTTGGCACTAAAATATAATTAATTCGCGGTTTTCTCTGGAGCGCATTTTCCCTCGGGGTAGTACTCAACTTGTAGATAGCATATTATTTATAGGTCCTCATAAAAGAAAAGGATCTTACTTAGAAATACATTTTGAAATGTTGGTAATTTTTGTGTTGGAGCAATGTGGGAGTTGTTCCCAACTACATCAGTGACCAATTCGGCCAATCTGAATTTGCCATATGTATAGCGCCGGATTACAACTTTCCAAAATTCATAACTTTCTTATTGTTCATAATTGGTTGAACTCACATTCACTAAAATTAAATCTTGCTCAATGTGAATTTGTAATACGGTTCTAAGACTCAGTTAGAGAAGATTTCCATCACTCCACTTACTCTTGCTGGACATGAAATTACCTTATCCAATGTATGCCGTAACCTTGGTGTGTTTCTCGACTCAAATATGACAATGTCTACACAAATTCAATATGTCTCAAAATCAGTTCGTTATCAGTTACGCAATTTAGGTTTTATTCGTAAATACCTTAACCGTAGTGCCACTGAGAAAATTACTCATGCTTTAATCTCATCTCGCTTGGATTTTGGCAATGGCCTCTTGTTTCGTTTGCCTCACAACCTACTTGCAAAATTACAAAAGTAACAGAATGCCGCTGCTCGTGTCGCGACCCTCTCCAACAAGCACAGTCACATTACACCAGTTCTCAAATCACTTCATTGGTTGCCTGTAGTAGAACGTATTGTTTTCAAGATTCTTTTATTATTTCACTGTATACATGGCTTTGCTCCGCAGTACAACATTGGTTTGATCCGAAGCATTACATTCCCTATAGACTGCTACGTTCTCAAAACTCTGGCTTACTTGTTATTCCTAGGCTTAACACAAAGTGGGGGGGGGGGGGGGAGCGAACCTTCGCTCATGCTGGGCCTTCGATATGGAATACTCTCCCTCAAGGGATTAGAAATAGCAGTTCTGCTGAAGTGTTAAAAAATAATCTTAAAAAGTATCTGTTTAATTCGGCCTATAATTGATTACCATTACCTTTCATGTCCGTACATCTCCTATTGCACTTTGGCTTATTTGTGATGTATTTCATCTTTTGCACAAGTTGCGCCTTGAGCATTTGATCATCAAGTGGATTCGGCGCCTTATAAATCTTATATATTATTATTATTATTATTGCTTGTCCGATTTTGTTCAAACTTTCAACAATCTGCTTCTCTGATTTGTTTCTCTTTCTTCAAAACAACTTGTCATTAAGGTTGGATTTCCCTTTTATAGTTAATTGAATTTAGATCACGTTCATCAGTTTCTATATATATTTCTTGAGACACAGCATTATCAGAAAATATCACAGCCCTGTCAGTTTTAATGTGCTCTCGATGTATCGTAAGCCTCAAAATGTACTATGCAACTTTAGTGAGACTATATTAGTTATAAATACAGTCAAGTGGGTTGGAAAAAGTTCAGCCTTTCTGATTTAGTGAAGAGACCGAAAAATATAGTACTCTGTCCGATGTAATCAGTCAGGGACGAAAAAATAACGATTCCGAGCACTGATCTGTATTATTTTATATATTATGCACAACCAAAGCCACTCATACAGTCACTCTTAATTGTTTTATTGTACATCTGATTACATGTTTCGGATACGCAATGTGTAATTCGATTCAAATCAGGCTGTGTTGAAAAGACCATATATATTATTTAGTTGGTGACAAGATAATGTAGAAAAAAAAGAAGATATCTCCCCTCGGTGAATAATAAATTACTTTATAAATAAAATCATTCCATTTAAACAACTACTGACTTTCAGAAAAATTTGCTCTATTTTATGCGTTCGTCAACAGAAATTGTTACTTCAGTACATGCAAAATGAAATATTAGTGACAAAAGAACAGGGGCGGATCCAGGATTTAGTATAGGGGGCACACAAATGCAGGTTTGTCAACTTAAAAGGGAAACCCGGATTTTTTTGGTTTCGCCAGCTCTCGAAAACTGGGGGGGGGGGTCTGGGGTCCAGTTTCCCTCCATAATTCTCTGACAAGCCAAACAAAATCGAAAAAAGGGAGGATCCTTTATGGTCAATATGCATACTTTTCTTCCAAAAGGGCCCGATGTGCCCCCCTAGATCCGCCACTACAAAATAAACAAAATTCCAGTACAGCTTATTGTAAAATAAATTTCTTTCTATTATCACGTATATACAACGCGTTATGTCATCAATACAACATACCCACGCGACAACAGGCGTCAGGGGTTAGCGTCCCTTCAGCTTGATAATTTTCCATCAATAAATATCAGGTAAAAGAGATGCAAAATAACTAAATCCATCTAAATTATATAAAAATCTTGATAGCACACAACTTCTTTATCAAAAAAGTTTGCTTGGTCCAGAAGTTTTTTTTCTAAAAGTCCTTCAAAAATTTCGAAAGAATAATGTATTGTGATGAGATGACGTTTGCCGCAGTAGGCCTATTGGGGACTGGGTCAGACATTCAAAAGTAAGGGTCTTCACTAGTAAGTTTGGAAAATATTTTAATCGCGCGTATACTCAGCCAAAGTACGTCGGATAACTGAAATGGGGAAAAATTAATATTTAAAAAAAAAGAAAGATAATGAATATTGGAAAAACAACTTTTAATATATTTTTCTGACAGATACCGACTATGGTTAAGTGGCCCATGCTGACCTTCATCAGCGTGCAGGCTCCAGTTCTCTAGCCAACTCGTGATGTGTGATTACGTTTTTACAGACGTGTATGTCAATCAGATAAGATGATTTACGTCTGGGACCGACCTTTGTGACGTGACTTAGTTTCGAACCTGTGTCCTGATCGGAGTCAGTTTGTATAGGCGAAGACTCAGAGAGCTGACCGAGGACATTACCGCTAGACCAACCCACTGTGTCCGTAATTAAAGATACTACTGAACTTTGGAAACAATAAGCTTTATTTATACATGGGTCAATATAATATAATTATGCATTTGTCTTTATGAATGAAAATCTAAAACAATGATGTTGCATATACCGGCTCAAGAAGCTATATTCGGTTAAATCAAAACAAAACAAAAGTTAAAACAAACCCTATACACAAAACTGGCATTCGTACCCTGGACGAAGGGTATTAAGAATTGGCCTATATACATGATGAAAAGTTACTTAAATTTGTGAAAGTAAATATGAATTTAGATCATCATGTATTATAAGTTTTGATTTATAAGAATGTTGGCAATGGTACTATATTAGTCGCAAAAAGTCATAAACATTTTTATTGTTACCATGCACGGATGAAGACCAAAGTATTCTAAAGTTCCTTTCACTTTACCTTCGTTACTCAATTCGTATGATTTGCAAATTATTTGAGGTGAATATTGATGTAAAAAGTAACACATTCTCCATATTATTCTGATAATTTTATATCTACACCTCAGTTATATTAATGTTAATTCTGACTGCGAGATTATAGAGCTTAATTTACAACGAAACATTTTGTCTCAGCACAGACAGAGACTGAGTACTGTTGTTCCTTCATGTTTCTCTTATGAAGACGAATTAGTTTACCCAAATGAAATGATTGATATGTGATGTGAAAAAACAATTTAAAAAATGAATCCATAAACTAATTGTAAAAAGTGGTCTTGGCATACTCGTGATATAGGCCGCATGCAGCATACCCTAACCATAACCCTACACTGTAAAAAATAACTGTAGATTAACAGGTTTTTTGACTTGTAACTGTAGATTAACAGGTTTTTTTGACTTGTAAAATTACAAGTTTTGGCTGTTTTTTCTGTTAATACGGTATTTTTCTTGTGAAATGGCAGGAAAATTACAGTATTAATACCGTATTAGGGCCTAACAGAAAAACGGCCAAAACTTGTAATTTTACAAGTAAAAAAATCCTGTTAATCTACAGTTATTTTTTACAGTGTAACTCTTTTAGTCTCAATGGACCCTTTTCTTTAAAAACAAGATGACATTTTCACACCAATTATGGCATTTCAAGAAATCATTCCATTCCACGAAATCGTTTCTTTTAGAAAAAAAACCTGGCAAGCACTCAGTGTGATCACTCCATAGACCAAACACATTCACGATGCCTCGATAAAATTGTCAAATCTTATCAGAAATAAAAAATGAAATAACTTCATTTGTGCTGATAATCAGATATAGTATCATTTGACTTACAAAATAATCAACTTTAAATACCGTGAAACTAATAATATGAAGATTGATTCGATAATTATTCCTCAATTTCTTTCGAGAATTTCCATGCCTCAGCTCTGGAAGACAATTTTTTTTGTTCGAGTGACGCACTCACATTTGCTATTTTGCATGTCAAAGCTCGGCTAAACTATGACACTATAATTTATATGTGTAGAAAATGGGCTAAAAGTGAGAATATGCTGTAAAAACATCAGAAGCATCATCAATTAGATTGCCGAAACATAAAACTATGCAATCGCACTTTTTAAAGATATTTCAAGTATCATTCCACAACAACGTTTCTTATTGGAAAAAAAAAATCTGGCTAATATATTTAGCACAATCTGATCTGACTCGTACACCAAACACATTCATCACGATGCCTCTACAAAATTGTCAAACTTGATCAGAAATAAAGAATAAGGTACCTTTATTTTGTATAGACAACACAAAGTGTCATTTAGATTCAAGTCAACTTTAGATTTCGTGAAACTAACAATTTGATGATGAATTCAATAATTATTCCTCAATTTTCTTTCGAAAATTTTCCATGGCCTCGACTAGCTCAGTCTCGAAAACAAATTTTTGTCTGAATGACGCATTCACATTGCTATTTTGCATTTCAAAGCTCGACTAAACCTAGAGCAATGAAAAGTGTAGAAATACATCCTAAAAATAGAAAAGATGTTGTATGAATATCAGAAACACTATATAATCATCAATTACAGTGTTATAAGATCAAATCATAAGCAAATTTTAAAGATAATTCGGTTTTTCTTAGCGTTCTTGCTCCAGAAATCAACAGCGCCGAGTTGTGATGTAGGAGTTTGCTTCGAGTATTTCCAATACTTATTTCAGTATGCAAATTATAAGCGATATGTATTACGTCAAAATTATAACAGAAAGAGCTATCCAAATATCCTGAAAATTGCTAAACATGTAGAATGTGATATTTTTGCCCTATTTATGCCTTTATATTTGAAGAAAAGATGAAATTTTAACGTAAAATGCGACTTTTCATTACAGTTTTTGTCCTCGGGACTAGCGGTCAAAGAGCGTCTTTCGATGAATCAGGCGGGAGTCGCCTCAGAGCTGTGTTTGGCAAGCCCATTTTCGGACGCTTTGTATAGTATAAAAAATGATGGGAAACATTCAAATTTTCAGATGATATTCGAGAATAATGTCCATTTAATACACTTATCAACTAAAAATTTCGAGAATTTGCATTTTATATGAAATTTTAAGAGATTTATCAAAAGTTTGAAACCTGATTCTGAAACTCTAAGTTTGACCATTCAGCACGCAGCGAAAACCTACTGAAATATACACAAAAAGGTATCAAATTGAAGCTTGAACGGTCCTCTATCTAAAGAAATCAATTTGAATTTGATTTCATTCCTTAATTTAAAAGAAATTGAAGAGTTTCCAACACCTTACTAACACAGCCGAAAACGCCATTGCCATAATACGCCATGTATACGTAGAGTCAGTGGGTTGTGTACGGGGCATACGTCGTTGTTTTCCCCCACGTCCGCACGCACTTTATAAATCAACGGGAGACCGCGGAAATCGAATCATTCGTTGACTCGCTCTCTACCACCTTCTACCGAACTCACATTATCTCGAACTCATCTCGCCATGGCCGCCGAACAGAAGAAAGTCGCCAAGAAACCCCGTGCCAAGCCAGCACACCCCAGCTCTGCTGAGATGGTTGTCGCTGCCATCACCGCTCTGAAGGAGCGTGGTGGTTCCTCAGCCCAAGCCATCAGGAAGTACATCGAGAAGAACTACAACGTTGACATGAAGAAGCAGTCCGTCTTCATCAAGCGTGCCCTGAAGTCTCTTGTTGAGAAGGGTACCCTCGTCCAGGTCAAGGGCAAGGGAGCCAGCGGATCCTTCAAACTCGGCAAGAAGGCCACCACCGGCAAGACTGAGGCCCAGAAGGCCCGTGCTGCCGCTAAGAAGGCCAAGCTCGCCGCCAAGAAGAAGGAGCAGAGGGAGAAGAAGGCCGCCAAGGTTAAGGCAAGGAAGGAGAAGGTCGCCGCCAAGAAGGCAGCAAAGAAGGCCGCCAAGAAGCCTGCTGCCAAGAAGGCCAAGAAACCCGCTGCCAAGAAGGCCAAGAAGCCCGCTGCCAAGGCCAAGAAGCCAGCTGCAAAGAAGCCCGCCGCCAAGAAGGCCAAGCCAGCCAAGAAGGCAGCGAAGAAGCCAGCAGCAAAGAAGGCAGCAAAGAAGCCAGCAGCAAAGAAGACAGCCAAGAAGGCCGCAAAGAAGTAAATTTGCTTCTTTCCAGGCTTAACACCTATCTTTTCTTCAAAACCCAAACGGCTCTTATCAGAGCCACCCAAACTCCAAGAAAGAATCAATAGATACTCTTTTCATGTGCCGTTATTCTTTTAGTATACACACTAATAATAAAAGGTTCAGGTTTGCACCCTAAATGCAACACTGGCAGCACCTAAAAGATGCAACTTTGCACCTTAACTTAGGACGTTTGCACCATTTTAAGGGCGCAAATTGTAGCTAACTGCACCGTTAAAGGTGCAAAAAGCTTCTGAGGGTGCGAAGTTGCACCCAAAAAGGTGCTGCCAGTGTTGCATTTGAAGGGTGCAAAATTGTACCTTTTATTTCTAAGTGTGTATATGTGTTTATACTGTTCAAATATTATTTTGGCTACAATACAATCTCTCCTGATGATATGAATGAGAAACTTATCCTTTCTTTTCTTTTACTTGTATAGGAAACAAAGCAGAGAGGCATCTTGTAACTATAACATTTCCATCGGCAGTCTTGGTATATAGGCATTATTTTAACCTGTCATAGGGGCATGTTACTGAAAATAGCCACAAACGTAACCCCATATGTCTAATTTGCATACAGATACAAGATATAATACATGTATACATGTACAGGTAGCATGCAATCCTAACCCTACATACAGAAAAAATGAAAACGTCTAGATTTAGAAACCTGCCTTTACACTGGTTAAATAATGCCTACAGTTAAGGCTTATCTTACCAACCCATAGCCATTGCGCTATGCGTACGCTGTACAACAAATGAGGGGGGGGGGGGGTAATTTTAAATTCAGTTTTGAATGCCGCCATATTATGGCCACAGGTGCCCCTTCCAGACAGGTTCTACAATTAATCTCGTAGAATGATCAAGATGTTCCCACATAACAAGACTTGAGCAGTAAACGAGAATCTCGGAATCATAAAATACGATTTGGAATGCTATTGACCAGGTACATATAGGTTTTTATTGCTTTATGACATTATTTGCCGTTTCTGAGCTGTCCAGAGAGAAAAGAGCATATTTTTGTATAGATTTGGTCTAAATGTTAACGTGATAATTTATCATCTAGACCCTGCAGATCCCCATTCTCGATGCATCCATGAATAATTTTTTAAAAATCAAATAAATGATACCACCATAATTATTCAAGAAAAACAAACACACAAGAAAAGAGACAGTGACTCCACATGATTAGAAAGAGGTTCAATCGCAGCTTTTAATGCTTTTAATACAAACCAAATAATGTCAACAGCAATGTCAATAACAAAAACAATTCAAGTTGTGTTTTGAATACAGAATCAGGCTTTTTAGTGTTGGTAAAATACAAAAAACATCATTTTATCATTTTATTCAAAATATCACTCAGACAAAAAGTCATTATTAATTTGGAGGGCTGACTTTCCTCTATTTATAAATACCACTCCCCCACCGTAGAAAACAAAAGTTGATTATAATAATCATTTAAAGCAACACTTCTCATTGCTATAAAAATTGTTATTTCATTAAACTGTCATGATCCTGGCGAAGGTTCATATGAGCACTATCAAATTCTTGTACTAAAATAATATTCAATATCTATTTACTGTAAATGACAAGTCCCATAAACCTAAAAACAATTGTTTCACATTTCACAAATGTGTTCCTGCATAAACTAAACTATACTAACGGTATGTATAAAAAAACACAATTACCTATTTCCCAAATTGAAAATCTTGTTGTTTATAGCTAAAACATTGTCATATCAAGAAATTCATAACGGGTGGGGGGGGGGGGGGGGTGGTCTCCTCAAGAAGGAATGATGCTTTTTGTTGGGCAGCCCCTCGCGCATGTATATACACTGCAAGTATATTGATTTTACTCTGAGCGTTCAAACGCGGGGGCGGGGGGGGGGGGGGGGGAGGGCGGCGGGGGCTACCCGCCGGTTCTCTCTTTCTATCTTATGCTGAGTATGTCTTTGTTAGACCCCGATCAGGACCAAGGTCAAGAAGCTACATGCAGAGTGAGAAATACATTAAATTGTTCTATTCTTCACTTTAGTATTGAGATACATCAACGCGGCACCGGTGCGGCACACCTATAGAGGCTTACTATAATTACATAAGCATCCCACAAGGCGTATCCAGGATTTTCTAACAGTGGTGGGGCAAAGTAAAAAAAAAAAAAATAATAATAATAAAAAAATAATCTCAAATTTGGCAGGGGACAAAAAATTGGTCGGGGGGGGGGGGCACATGCATGTATCGAATAAACTAATTTTAATCTTTCATGAGGCACGTGCCCCTAATGCCCCTCCCTGGATCCTCTACTCTGTCCCAGATTACTGTAAGCTCGAAAGCGATTTCTTTGTACCGTAAAACCTCGTTATAAAGAACACTGCATATACAACAAACTCTCGTTATAACAAGATTGTTTTGCCAGTCCCACTTCTTTGTATTTTATTGTTGTTTTTAGCCCTGGTATAACAAGGTTTCATTATATAACAAGGTAATTTCTCCGGTCCCAAAGAGTTTGTTATAAAGAGGTTACATGCGGTATTTCTCTCTATATTGTTCCTAAATTTGTGTGGGGACATGGCCACGTTTAGCGCCACCCCTTATTATTTTTGTTTACACCTATGTTTCTATATATTATAAGATCACGTTCACAACACATCTACGATCAATAACAATAATTATTTATATTTATGAATAATCGTCATTGTATTCAACACATCATTGTCATTATTATTTAACTATGAATGATTATCATTTCATCAAAATTACGAAACTTACTATTGTGAATAACCATTTTGAATAATCACGAATAATTATACAAACTAACCAAAATGGGTCCAAAAATAAAACACGTAAATCATATTTAATAAAAGGTTCAGGTTTGCACCCTAAATGCAACACTGGCAGCACCTAAAATATGCAACGAAACTTACTATTGTGAATAACCATTTTGAATAATCACGAATAATTATACAAACTAACCAAAATGGGTCCAAAAATAAAACACGTAAATCATATTTAAGGTTCATAAGAGTTGGTCATTTTTATTCGTTTCAGACTCCGCCTAACCGAACGGGTCGTTAAAATATTCTACGCTTTGCAAAAGTCGATGATTGGAATATTATTAGTCGTTAATCACTAAAATTACATACCGTCACCGTCATTACAACAGGGTTCATTCTGTATATTATACAACGTATAAAATAGAAATGCGCATTTCATGCGGCTCATAATATATACAGTTATGAAATCATGTCATGTACACTTACAAAACTCCAGAGAAAAGTTTATATTTCACTGGCAATCATACATCAAAGTCAAAAGTTCATGAATTTAATTTCCAGTGATTGGACTTCAGTAACATTGTTTCTATGACAACAAATGTTTAGGTGTAAAGGTTAGGTCAGTAAACCATTCTCGTCGGTATTCTTATTATTAGTATGAGATAACAAGAAAACAGAAAACTATAAAGTAGATTGTCTGAATGTTTGCAATGAAGCACTCTATTCTATTTTAGCTTTGATGAATGATGATACTGCAGATTTGATCGTCTAAAACAACAAAAAACTTTCGTACTTCTTTAAATAATTACATTTCATAAGAACTGAAGCATGGATATTAATCAAACGATTTTTTTAATGTCCAGAAAAAACCCCAGACAGCTTAGCACAAGTCCAGCTTATGGTGAAGATGCAGCCATTGTCGCAAACTATTCTCGACTTCCAGCAAATCAAATTCCTGACATCGCCTCGCGTGTCTTGTTACACAATGTCGGTAATCGGACAGACTCGTACAAAAATTGACCTTAGTCTTGAAGCTTCTCAGCTCATCGTTAAACGATTCCGTGCACGACGTCAGGGCTGATGTCGAACAGCTGCCATCGTCTTTGCCTATGCCGAATAGCGATCCAATGCCTACTGCCCACCATGGTAGTCTTGAGCCGTGGTGATGTTTATGCGCTATAGAGAAGGGATAATGATTGACAAAATTAGCAATCGTCTTCGTAATAATAGCTTTCTGGCTCGAAAAAATATATCTGCGATTAATATAATGTTTCCTTTGATCCCTTATCATCAAAACCCGTAATGGTATGTGTTACGATTATGAGTAAAGGATAGTCCTTTTAACTTTATAGACATGCAACTTCTGATAAAGCTATAATCGAAATTCTGACTTTATAATACAAATGACAAAGGTGCAATGAAATCAAAATAAATGGGTGGTTATTTGGTGATATAGGTTTTCATTCTCATTCATTATTTCTTTAGGGGCGTCTTGAAGATAACTGTGTATATTGTTAATCATCCAGAAAAAAGAAAAGAAATGCAATCATCATGATCATGTGAAGTGAAAAAATAACTGGTGTAATTAAGTCGAAAGTGTGAAATTATTTCCATGCAATGCAGTAATATCATTAATTAAGGATTGAAAAGTTTCGGAACTTTTACCCGCATAACTGAAAAAAAAAACGATTCTTGGCAGATACATATAATTGCAATAGTTAATAAATTATTAAGCTCACCTGAGCGAAGAGACCTTTTAGGCCTGTAGCCAACAACCGCATCACCATCACCATCAGTATCCTGGTCCGGCACAGACGACAACTCCGATGGCTCCATCCCAGTGTGATCACCCTCCTCATCGATCACCATGTCATCATCGAGATCGTCACCATCGTCGTGATCGGCTCCACCGCTGTTTGTCATCGACATCAGACCACCGAAGTCGAGATCGGGGCAGAAATGGACGGTTCGGTAGGTTGCGATGAGGTCGATCACCGCTTGGGAATATGATGTGATGTCGCAGGAGATCTGCTCGTGCTCTATACAGTCGAAATAGGTCTGGATGAGAGAAAATGACAAGGAGGAGGAATTGTCATTTCGCCATTTATTGTATTAAGTCTCTTTGTTCGTTCCCAGACACTGATTCTTGCTACTGAAACAAATTAATCGCTAGTTTCAATTGTATCACTCTATTGGGGTGTTGCAAGAAAGTTGCGATTGATTGCAAGTTGCAACTGATCGGTACTGACCAATCAAAATCATTGTTGCAAGCGCATCTTCTTGAATGGGCAGACCCTGAACCATTCAGAATGGTTGTTCTAATTTGCTTTACAATTTGCAATTGATTGCAACTTTCTTGCAACACCCCATATGACATGCAAATAGTATATAAAAACTTTAAACTTTTAAAAGCTACATCAATCCCAACACCATAGTAAACATAGTGAAACTTTGTCGGCGATAGCCCCATTGTATCTTTTTTTTTAGGTACTACGGATAAAAGTGATAGACTCTGAGAGACGACGGGAGCGATGGTTCTACTAACTGAATTAGATGATGGATCAAGTTGATGGGGATGAGAAATACTTAGTTGTAGATCAGGTAGAATAGATACAAGAAGAAAACAGAGAAGAGAAAAACGAGTCTTATAGAGAAGGATGGGTAAATAGGGAGGAGAAAGAAAATTAGAAGTATTTCGGATTACCTGGAATGCTTTACAGAGCATGCCTTGTTGATTCTCTCCGTTAGCTGGGTCGGCAGCACGGATCAGGTAAACGAATTCATCATCACATCGTCTTATGGCTTCTAATTCACATTCTGAAGAGAAAAATAAATAGTGGAAATACATAGAAACAGATTAAATTTCATGAGCTATAATTATTCATGAAATTTGTCAAGAATGGATGTGCTTCACCGTGACTCAACCAACTTGTGATACGGTTGTGAAGGTGTATAAACAATTTCGCTCCAGTTGTTCTGACTCTAAACCCTAAAGCAGCTGAAGATTTTAACTAAATGTGATTTTATTTAAGAAACTGTGAGAAATACAGGGAAAAATAAGAAGAGAAAAGGAAAGAGTTTGAATGACTCTTCGATGAACCCAAATCGGCTGGACGAAGAGTCTTTCTTAGTCGTTACAACGAGGACACGAGCGCCATCTGTAGACTTCTCCTAAATTTTGTCCAGGGTAGCTGCATATGTTGAATATTCATTACAATCCTCTTATCTCGTTTAAAAGTTTTCTTCGCGGTAGTATACGGCGTGTGTTCTGTGTCAGTTACGACCAGGATAGGGTGGAACAATCAAAAACTAATCTCCCCAAACTGCCCCCTCCCCTATTGGCGACAATTTCAGAAAGATGTATACAGTAACGAGGATGATGGAAAACGAAAGTAAAATTGATAAAAACCAGGAATAGATGCACGATAGTTCATAATAAGGAAACCAGTACATACATTACATAATTCTAAATTAAAGATTAATATAATGTATCGTGCTTTAAGTCAGTCTAACTTATTTTTTTTTTCAAAAAAAGGAGAATAAACTGATGCAAATTATTATTCCAGGAAGATTTTGCTCGGTAGTTGTATCCTTGGTTGTCTTTCAGTTTCTAATACATAAGATTGATTTTATCGTTACAGAAACTTAATTTACTACTGTTGTAAATGTGGCGTTGTGATATATTCACAAATAAATTGGATGGTATACATTATGATAACATTTTCAGGATAGGCCATTGTATCATGCGACCCGGAACAATTGCTGGCTGTTGCTGAGATCACATACCTTGAGCAACGACCCATAGGAATCCATGCCTCACGAACTCGTCCTGAGACAGGCTACGGTCACCGTCGACATCGAAAGCTCCAAAGAGGATGTCGAGCTCCTCTTCGGTCATGTTTCCATTCCGGATGACGTATTCCTTCCGGGTCACCAATCCATCACCATTCAGATCAGTCTGCTTGAAGACCCGTCTTCTCGCTGCTCGGTTGTTTGTATACTCGCGCTTCACTCTGATGATGCCATGAAAGAGAAGAAAGAAATTGAGCACTCTGTTAATTTTCATTACTGTTTATTCATGTGAAGTAAATAGAAATCTTAAAGATAAAACCGTCATTGGGTGCATATGTGCTTCGACTGTCCTTTAAATTTCATGTAAATTACACAGTGGCTGTACATTTTTAAAAGATAATAACGTTGAAAGCAGAAACGGTCCGTATTTTAAACATCTATATTTCCTCTCTGATCATATGAACAAAAAAGATCAACGATAAAATGGATTAATAATAATCAAAGAGTTGGCGGTATAAAAGAAACCTTAGAACATGAACACACATAATACAGATGTTTCATGCATACGAAAGAAAGTTCAAAATCACATTATGCCTTCGGGGGAAAATTGATTTCACATGGAGTAAAACTACATCAACACAGCTCGGCTTCCCGTTAACTGCGAATGAAATAACAGCCACTTATATGCACGCCCATAATTGTTTTAATTGTCTTCGATTGAATATTTCCTGGCAAAAAACAAGACCCGAATATACGCATGGCTTTTTCTCAGAGTTGAAACGGAAAACAATGCGGTTTGTTAATGTTCTAATAATCCAGACTCCGTGTGAAGTGTTAATGAACTATTACCTGACATAATGCAATGTAGTGTGTCGAGCGGAAAAGTTTTTTGTCTATTAATTTAACTTAGTCACACAGTTAAATGTCTGCACAGAAGACCGTTATTTTAACCAGGAGATTGTCGACAAAGGCACGCTGAAAATATATAATTGACATCTAGTTGGGAGGAAATAGAGGAACATGCATGGGATATGGAAAGGAAAGACTGATAAAGAACAGACACTTTCACGAGATGAAAAAAACATAGATCTATACATGCGGCAGGTAAACGTGTAAATAGAAAGGTTAACCAGCGGAATAACTAGGCAGTGAGGGGGAGAAAATTGCTTCATTTCATGTCCTCCGAAATTCGTAAAGAAAAAAATATGATGTATACCCATTTATTTGGTCATACATTTTGCGTTCGCAGCCCCATCGGCATCTTACACGAACAAACTGACCAAGGTTTTTGTTGTTGTTTTGTTTTTGTTTTATTTTTGTTTTGTTGTTGTTGTTTTGGGGTGTTTTTTTTTGGGGGGGGGGGGAAGAAGGAAGGCGCTCAGACGCATTTCTGTTATGGAACACCTTAAAACTCAATAAATCGCAGATATACAATCACTAATCCTCCTGCACAAATCTGACTTCTCAGTAATCTCCAAGGCCCGCTCTTATTTTTCTCCAAGAGGATTCGGGGAAGCTTGTGATGAGATTAAGAATATAATAGGGGAGAAATAAAGGACCACTCTTTTCTTTTCTCTATAAGGGGGAGTGAGGGGGTAGGGGGCTTTTGTGATGAGATTAAGGATAGTGGTGGGATTATTCATGGGGATGTGAACACGGTTGATCTTTTGATCCTGTCTATAACAGTGGGGCGGTTCACTGATGGCGCAATCAAAAGAAGATCCTCCGAAAGATCACTGGTCAAACGCCTTTTCTTATTACATATATCTGACAACAAAGGAGTTACAAATCGTCCCACTATTTGTGACCAGGCACCACAAAACCACCCAAAAGTCGCTATATGATTTTTTAGTTAAGGCCTGATTCTGAAAGAGGAGATTCTCAGCTTTAAAATGATATATAACTCATTAGCATTGGATGTTCCTAACTCACTGTACAAAGAGTAGAATGCGCAGTCCCTCATAATGTTACTTCTGAGAAATAAGGGTTTAAAGTTTGCAGTCTATTGAAGCACTCTGACTTGCAAGGTGTTGTGCAAAGGTGACTAAAGGAGGATTAGAACTCAATGAAAATTTCTATGAAGGGATTATCAGATTGTCCTAAAACTTGGCATACTAATTAGTCATATTCAGGGTCAGTATTCAGGGTCGTAAAAAAGAAAATTAATACCACAAAATCCAGAGAAGACACACATAAGTCTAATAAAAAACTGTCAAAAAATACCACTTTTAGATTGTTTGGTGCCTCCAAATTTTTAGATTACTTAGAAAAAAGGATACTCTTTCAGGAAAACCCAAAACTAAAATTTGACCAAACCAAACAAAAACACATTGATTAAGCTCTAACTGAAAATCACACATTGCGACTTTTTGGTGGTTTTGTGGTGCCTGCACTCTTAGAAATGTTGGGTAAATACCACTGGGTAAATGAAGGTTGGGCATAGGTTGGTTAAATCTTGCTCAACTTTTACATGCATTTACCCAACATTGGTCAAAAGATAAAATTAAATTGGTAAAGTTTACCCAATGTTGGTCGGATACATAACTACCCTCATGTTGGGTAAATTTTGGGTAAAATTTTGCCCAATATTTCTAGAGATGTGGTCACATTTGTAATGAGATTAGACAAGAACACTAACTGTACTAATGGTACGAACTGTAACGAATATTACTAGAAGCATTTATTCGATTTCTTCTGTAAAATAACCATTGAGTTCGAACATTAACATAACATTAACATAACATTAAAAAAATGACAATACCCGGAAATGTAATGAAAGGTTGCAAGTGGAATTATGAGATGATATCGCTTAAATATCAAACGTACGTACTCAAATGTTATTCTTGGAACAGTAATCACGTTTCAGCTATGTAATAAGATATGAATGTGAGTGGGAGCCAGAGGTTTCAAAAATTGAAAAGCAAAAAAGGAGGGGGAAATGTCATTTTGGTTAATTGGGGTAGGGGGTTGGGGCACACGAGTAAACGTTTGTGTGAAGTGTGTATTTGTAGTTGTTGAACACGCTACTGTATATCATAATTATGTATGGTTTGAATAGTGGTAGTTATTTTTCACCAACCAACTATCCCTTTAAGCATTTGGGAGTGAGTACAAGGGGGAATCATTATAACTCATTCATGTTTCAGCGGAAACATCACGAATGAGTGTGCACTACAACGGTTAGGCATGATCCAATTATATTAATGTGCCCATGGTTCCTAGTATATAGTGCCAACACCCTGTCTAACTCCACCTCAAAAGCCTTTATTCATTTCTCTCTATCTTCTGATACAAGATAAGTATCATGATTAACTTTACCGATATTCAGAACTGTAAATAGCAAAACAGAAAAGCGCGACACATAATACGTTTATATAATGTAAGAATACAAACAAGAGTACACAAAGGGATTAAGAATATAGCTGGGTGAGGGGCTACGTGTCTATCTAGTTCAGCACCAACGCTTAAAGATAGGAAATTCTTGGAATAATCATAATAATATTGATAATAATAATGGTGGCTTCTTGTACAGCGCTCAGGTCCGTCACGTTGTGACGCTCATGGTACTCCAACATTATTACTCCGGTCATAGCTTGGCGGCTAAATATGTATAATGCTCTACACCCGGGTGGAGATTGGCAAAAGTAGATTAATGATTAAGGACGTTAGTGCCGGCTGGGATTGGATCTCTCAACCCTTTGATTGAGAGTCAAGTGAACCACTATACCACGACACCTCGAAAGAACAGGTTCAGTTCTTCAACTTTGCTCAAAAAGATGCGTCATATCAGTTCACTATTAATTTCTCTCATTTTAATCCGTTAACATGGGATATCCTCTTTTTTTATTACTTTGTTTGCTTTTCTTTTCTCTATGTTTAGATCTATGTCTAGCTCAGTTCCATGTCTAAATTCATTATTTTCTTACTTCCAATGTTCGTTTATTCATGCTCTGTCAGTCTGTCTGTATTTATCCTTGTCATTCCATGCATGCAGTACTCATTGATTCATCAGATAGGGCGATCACCTGTCTTCAGGGCTCAATCAATTACTACAACATTCATTCCGTGTGAGAATCAACCCAACTTGGCAAGAAGAGGGGGCGTGTGGATCATGATTAAAGGGGTAACAACGCACCCCTTATCACCGTCTCTTTCCATTTCTGGCCCCTCATACTATTACACCTTCCCATATAATTTCATTCTGTTGTACATACCAATATGTACAGAATTGGTATCACTGGTGCTCATATAAAGTTTGCATCGAAAATTTTTAGTTTGCTACCTTGTTGTGCCAATTTGGCCCTCTCAAACGATATCGCACATTCATTAAGGGATATAACTTACATCTCTCCACGACACGACTTCCATCATCATCATCACTACCGGTAAGAATAGTGAGGAACGGATATTAGCAAGTCAAGTAGTACAGAAACGAATTGAATTCACGTTTTTATGTATGGCCTATTCTAATGAATTTTTATCACCAGCAGATAGTTATTATTTTGAAGAAAATTCCAAATGACTGCCGGTCATATCAACATTCATGTTTTTATCACGGAGCATTCAATGTTGCCTTTAAGTAGACCAGATAACAAAAGTCCTGACATTATAATCTTAAAATAACATGATAAAGCATACCCCGTTTGAGTTTTGAGATTTGCGGTATAGGTGAGGGGAATTCAACTACTATATTGAATTAAGAGAACATACATGTAGTCATCATAAATTGGCACGAATGATCGTGTTGAACCACAGAATAACAACATATATCCTGGAAAGGAATAAAACACGTCTGGGTGATCTACAGAACTTCTGTCATTCCAGGTTACCATGGTTACATAACTGCCAGACGGGGAGACTTGGTTGCATGATGCATAGTCTGAACATTTGTCATTCTTAAAGCCCATACATTTGCCAGATATCGTGACACTCCGATGAATGCGAGTTGGTCTAGAGGTCTGGTCAGCGGTACGGTCTAGATTCTGATGGACTCGGTTCAAAACAGAGTCGCATAATTATTTCGGATGGTGTAGTTGAGGGGTCGGTACCCAGACGTACATGTAAATACTCATACTTGATTGATACACGTCTGTCATAAAACCAATTACAAACATCTGAAAAGGAACTCCAAACTATAAAGGCTATAATTAGGTATATACATTTATTTAATTAGCAATACCGAGCTTGCCCAATGCAATCTCACTGGGGTTCATACAAGGTCGTACACTCACATCTGCCAGTTGGCTTCACGCAAGCAATTTGTACATGCAAATTAAATTATTATTTTTTATCTCTCAGTTGTTCAATTCAAAGAGGTACAGAATTCACAGGATCGTTATTATCTTGCTATCTTATACCTAAAGAAAGAAAAAAGAACATGGCGGACAGTTTTTATAGGGCTTACAAAAACTGTACTTGAGGTTTTCAAGCCATCGTATCCTTTCAGCTTGTGTGTATTGTCAACTCACATTTAGAACAGTAAGGTTTCAATGCTATGCGCCACTCACACACAGAAAGAGATCAATGAAAACAAAATACATTATCAAATACCAGCAGAAGCGCCGGCATACATGCCTGATAGCAGTTCGTAGGCCCTGGCTAGTTCATTTTGAATAATTACATTTTGATAAACCTAATAAACATATTTTCCTTAGATATGTACAACAAAAAAATACAGTGCAGTACTTACAGATCATTTTAGGAGACGGAAGGGGGGGGGGGGCATGGAAATTTGTTTTATATTTTGGTCTAAGTATCTCCTAACCATTCTATATAGGTAATTCAAAGAATAATAAAGCTCTAGATAATTTGTTAGTTTTTTCGGTTGACTGATGGAAAATGATGGTTCAGCCTATACTATCTCATTGTCCCCGCCGTTGCAAATGAAAATAAAAAAAAACAGGGAATAAGGTAAAATACCTTCTATCCGTTCCAAAGCGCATGCTATAGGCTTTATATCACACTGGCCTTATTTGAGCTGGCATACTGCAGCACACATTCAGAGAAATACCAGGTACCCATACGCCAGGGTCGAGAGAGGCAACTGTAGATAATGCCTAACTTGTCTTAAAAGAGCATAGCATCACGCAAGGGCTCGAACCTTTAACCCTGTCGATTTAAAGTAAAATGAATGAACCACTATACCACGATCTTCATAATGATGGTGACCAAAGTTTGACCTCATTAATTCGCCCGGCCGGCCTACCTAACAATTATGCTGTAGAGCCCATATCCAGCATTTGTTAGCACCTGGCGAATCGCCGTGCTTAAAACAAACTAGCCACGCCCTTAATGCCATGTCTAAACTTTTTATGCGGACTGTTCGTTTTACATTTGGCACAGAATTATAACCGCTGCTTGGACGGTGAAGTCAACCTGAAGCAGTAGAACAGGTTTTAGGTCATCATGCAGGCTTTAGTCATCCTTGACTTACATCACTATAAAGGTTCTCATAACAACCTTGACCGTGGATCTAGTTCCAGTCTGTTAGGTAGTTATGTCGATCCCTAGATTGGACAAATGAGGGCATGGCAGGGAGGCGGGGGGGGGGGGGGGCTAGAGAGGGTTGATCCCATAATAAAGGGTGCGAGAAGGGTTAAAGAGAGAGAGGAAAAAATAAATAGAATGAGAGAGAAAAAAAAAAAGAGAGAGAGAGAAAGAGAGGCGAGAAAGAGCGAGAGATTCGGGGGGGGGGGGTAGAGAATAAAAAGAGAGAGGGGCGAAATAGAGAAATTTAGGGTCAAAATACGAAAAGGGCTAACCACAATGCGGAAAGTAATGGGATATATTGCAATATAATGAAATGAAAATGAAAGGGAAAGGGAGAGTGAGAGAGAGAGAGAGAGAGAGCCTTATATGAAATATGATGATGATGATGATAATGATGACGAAGAAGTAGAACAAGAAGAAGAAGAAGAAAGAGAGAGAGAGAGAGAAGGGGAGCGAGGCAGAATTTGAATGACACACATCACGATAAATACAGAAGATAAGAGGCAAGAGCCGAAATATGAAAGTCGAGAACAAAATGAAATCATGTCGCTTCATCTGAAACAGTAGTGGTGCTGCAGCTTGCCGATGCATAATTCATTTATCCACTGCGGTGATTTACTTAACATGTATATCCGTCAACGGGAAATCCCCTGGGAAACGTTTACTTTACAACTTCCACCCGAGGGATCAAATCGATGGTTGAAATCCCTCAGGAGACAATTGTTGAGACAATGAGGGTGTCATCCTGATTCTATCTATGACGTCATTATTACGTTAACCCTTTATTTTTGCAATTAGACCGTTGGCTATCTAATTTGTTGAGATAAAACATTTGCCAATATGGGCTGGAGAGACGCCACTGTAAAACTGACCGAAGAAAAGGAAAACTACAGTTACATCACCTACAAATTAGGCTCATTTTGCATCATAAAGTTTTATATTACTTTAAAAAAAAATGTTATGGTGTATACTAATCAAATATACCTTGCAATGAGAGACTCCAGTTGAAATTATTGATTCTCGGAGGTGGCTGGCATATCACAATTTTCTGAGGGGCACAGCCCCGAAGAAAATAGTAACTATGCCAGTCATCGAAGAATCCATAATTTCAACTGGTGCCTCGAAAAGAGTGTATGGTATATTTGATTTATATCCTACAAGAGGAAGCCTAGATAGATACAAAATAAACACTCAATGTAGAACCCGAGTAGACCTACATACATTGAGAGGCTCGTCACGCACAATATATTGATATCTTCGAATTATCTAGAATAACAATAAAGTAACGTCAAAATATTGGTATAGCGAAAAAAAAATTCTTTATGGTGAAAGTATTTTATGTCACATGAGATATTCCTGGCCAATCCTTGCAGGAGAGTTTCATGATGTAGGATATAAATGTAATTATTACGACATAACAAAAAAATAATGTTCTTTTATTAAATATCTGTGAACAAAATTTATACTTCGAAGCAATTGATTTTTGATGAAATTATTGTAAATTCTAATTAAATGTAATTCATGTCATACGTAAAATTATTGTTTTGAAATAGCTACGAACACCATCCCAAATCATACTTTTATGTCAAATAAAAGAAGGAAAGGAAAAAAAGAACAAAACATCGACGTGGTATAATGCTCCAAAATGTGGACGTGAAAACCCAATCCCTGGAAGAAAAAAAAAGATTCTGTGGAACAAAAGATGGATTATGTACGATGGGCTTTATGTAGAGTCATCCTTTGTAATTTATGAACCTCTTTTGAAATTGATGAAACCTAAATATGTCCTTGTTTGTTTAATATAAAATACTGAAGTTCAGAAAGAGACCATCCGTACAAAGCTTCTGAAAATCCGGGTCAAGGGACTCGGCCAGACAAGGGTAGTAGAAAAACAAATCTTAATTTGTCGTCTGGCCTTCGACGTAAATGTCTCGATTTGTCTCCGTTTGGGATAATATTGTAACGAATAGAAGAAATACTGTTTGATTTTTCCCAGGGACGTGGCTTGATCGTTGTCCAACCTTGATCTTGAATCCCCATTTAGTCAAGATTGGTGAAGTAAGCAAACGTGCACTGAATAATAATTGGGATTATCAAATAGGGCAATACCACCCATCAACTGTTTTCTTTCGGGTTCCTTGCCCGAATTAGCCCGTATAATATGTATACATGTATATATAGAAAAAGAATCGTTATAGACAACGCGCATGATGTATACATACAAAACAGGGTTATTATAGAAATATCTATCATATACACTCTTAGAAATATTGGGCAAAATTTTACCCAACATGAGGGTCCTTATGAGTCCGACCAACTTTTGGGTAAACTTTACCAATTTCATTCTTATTTTTGACCAATGTTGGGTAAATGCATGTAAAAGTTGAGCAAGATTTAACCAACCTATGCCCAATCTTCATTTACCCAGTGGCATTTACCCAACATTTCTAAGAGTGTACATGAAGTTAACTAAGGATGGATTCAATTATTTTGATGTTATTCATTTTCCAACCATGATGAATGTATTAACACAGACGCTCTGTGAGTTGGTTGATCAGTAATGTTGGTGCACTGCCGTAGCGTATGCTTAGTTATGGGGAGGGGCACTAGTTATGGGGAGGGGCACTGGTTATACGAAAGGATATACATGCGATGAAGCAGAGCGACCGAAGAGCAGGGAATGTTGGAGGGCATGGAGGGGTGTGCCATGTAACCATCTTCTTATGTTCTTTTCATCTATCTTTGTCTTTCGTTCTCTTTCTTTTGTCATTTAATTTGGGGTAAATGGGGGGCATGTGCCCCCCTCCTGTAGCTCCACAACTAAGAGGGTATAGAAAGTTTATTCGATTATTCATTCGCTATTACCATGGGCCGCACAATCCAATATGTGTTCGTTATTAACTTGTCGACGGATATGGTTAAATCGTCCACCGCCTCTCCTGAGCATAACGTAGACCTACAACCTAAAAGGAAGACGAGGTAGAATGTCTAGGGCACCAGTCTGCCAGAGTTGAGATATAAAGGAATATATATATATATATGGATTTCTAGCCCCAATCTATTTGATCTGACTGGGGTCTCGTCGAGGTGGTCTATGGATTATGGTCCTGGGGAGTGTTTCATCAAGCGTTTTGTCAGTGATTTTTACAGACAAATTTGCCCTCAGCCAATCAGATGCAAGGATTTCAGTACCTTATAACAGTTGTCGGTAAAAATCACTGACAAAATGCTTGATGAAACGCTCCCCAGATGACTTCATACAGCTTTACAAGTGTTTATATGGGTCACCGTGACGTGGGCACGAATCCACTTCTTCGGAAGGGTCGGAATGAGGAAGGGAAAAGTAGTTTTGAATATCAGTAAAGAGGATTTTCGTCAATACAGTCAAGAATTCTTATTTAGATCTATGTAGCTCGTTCTTCATTTATAGGCTTACAAGTTACAGTAAATATGACAGTAATGGCGAGCTTCACAATAATGAGGAAAAGGGCACCATCCTGTTCATTTTTTTATGTAGATAGATCATAAAAGTACTATAATACCACTGTGAAGAGATGACACAGGGGATACAACTATAAGGAAAATGATTTAGATCATACATGGATCTAATAATTCTAACTGCTCAATTACTCCACTTAAAGAATTACAGCAGCTTTGAAATCAAATTTGCAGAAAAGAGATAGATATGTCCGAGATGATGCACATTGTAATAGATAAAGAGACTGCGATCTAGTTGAAGAAAGAGAGAGTGCGAGTGAGAGAGAGAGGGGAAAGAGAGAGGGGGAAGAAAGAAAGAGAGGGAGGGAGGAGTGATGGAGCCAGGCTTTGAAGAGAGGGAAAGTGAGGGAGAGAGAGAGAGAGAGAGAGGAAGGGGGGTATCTGATTTTTGTTATTGTGGTGCATGGGGGCAAGCACCCAGTCATATTACTTTCCAATATGAATATCCTGAACATTGACTGAGAACGCTTAATTTTTGTTTCAAACCTCGCTACTGACATTGCGATAAAATAGAGGCGGATGAGAGAACTCTGGTATCTCGACAAGTATGACAAGAGTTTGAGTGGATGTTTACACGTGTATGATGTTATGAATAAACACTGAGGTGACGGAGAAGAGTGGTTCATTGGATCATTTATCACTCCTAGACATTCGATTACAAATAGACGAGGGCAAGGAGAAATACCCAACGTTACTCATCTAATCCATGGTTTAAATGAACTAATTAACTTATTTGGGGGCTATATGGCACAAAACCAATACAAATGGGTGTGAATTAAAATAGACAGACAAACAACAAACAGAAAGGGAGGGTGAGAGATGTTGTACATGTATAAGTGAAAAGCAGGTTTGGATACGCAAGATGATATCGTATGAATACGTGTAAAGGTAGTTTTTGGTTGAAAGCGAGTTTTTGTTACAACATGCTTCAACCAAATATAGAATCTATCCAAAAGTGATACAGACCATCAAAATTTGACTACCTGTAATCAGGGAAAAGCAACAATATTACGGGCCCCTTAGGGCCCTTATAATGGTAGTGAACTGCAGAGCTCATATCCCCATGCAGCAATGTGTCACCACTCTTCATAGTTGGGGGTCATAAAAGAATTGTGTCAAAGCATTTTTATCAACCAATACAGGAATAGTGAGTGCATCATTTTTGTAGAGAGATCCGCAGTAATTTGATTATGTGACCCATAGGAGCCATAATGAGTCAAAATGCTCAAACTGATCACATTTTCAGGTGAAATTTGACCCAGTTGATTCATAATAAAAAATGATTTCTGAATGGACAGCGTCTAATAATACCTTAATTCCTTATCAAGTTACTTGGATGAATGAATATCAAATGTAGATTGAGGTTAGTTTTCAAGGTCACCCCCTATAAAGACGAGGTGCCATTCTGGATTTGAAGTCTCTTTGGTTTACCTTTGTATTTCTAGATTAGCAGATTATGCTTTATATCATCCACTATACATCAATATCATGTGACGTAAGAAACGCATCGATTAATGTGTTTTCGAGTCGGAAGATGCAAACTTCTATTAATAAGCGATTGAATACCAATGTGTTGCCGGCAAGGTCCATAGTTGGGTTAAACGAAAAAGAAAACGATGATAAAGCTATCAGCTCAATATTCAGAAATCTTTACAATCATTTACAACGCACTAGAGAGATACAAGTCAAATTTACCTGGATGACATCGACTCTCCAGGTAGGAGATTGAGTCCCTCTTCAGTGACGGTGGCAGCTTCTTCGACCAGGGAGCCAGGCTCGTTGAGCACGGCAGCGACTACGGGGACGACGAGAGCCAGCCGGCAAAGCAGTGAGATCCGAACATTCAGGAATCCCAACACTGATGTTCTCGCAGAAATCATCTTCAAATCACTTTAATAATGCTCCTACAACATCCAATGAAGTATATCCTTGTTATGATTCCGTTTGATGGGCATCTGTAGATCAAAATAAAGAAATGGATCAGGAAACATGGATTCAGGATTACATTTCAGGACACGCTCATCATCTCATGATTCAAACATCAAACATCGAATCATCATCGATCATTGTGCGACTTGGCTCTCTATTCGTCATAACTCGTCAGCTCTAACTGCCTGTGTTCTCTCTTCTCATCGCGATAGTACATGTGCCCTCCTGTCTAGCCGAAGCGGTACCTCGATTATGTTTGATAACTCAATAGACCACCCAGGAATCATATTCATTTTATGTTGCTTCCCGAATTGCCAAAGCTATATCTGACCTAGCAACAATGATAATCTTTATGTGATTTCCAGATTTTGTAACCACGTGAACATTTTTTCATATTTTTATTCTCCTCTGAACAACATGCATGATTTGGGTAGTAATTAGAATTTGGGAACGTCTAATTATATAAACACATTAATTCTGCATAATTATAAAGTTATTAAAATTATCATTTGTGCTCTTCTGTTATTGTATTATTCAAAAATGTTTACTAGCCATTATAATGCTGAAAACAATTATATTAATACTATATCAGGGCAAATTGATCAGGGTAAACCTCAGTGTGTTTTTGCGAGTATAGTGATTCAATTTAGATTTTTGATATATCCATCGGGAGCCCCACTCTAGCGACAAAGCAATGTCGACTTTGATTGAGAAATAATTGTCTCCGCGTCCAATTCCATAACGAGCATTTTATTAATATTTTAAACTGCGCACTGTATGATTGCGATTATAATATAGATAGCGATACAACATTGAGCGCAATGAACATTCATAATTTAATTTACCTGCGCATAGGGATTTTCGCAGTCATGAGTAGTTTGATGTACGGGTATAATACAATTACTATACAATGTCTATTTGTTGATTGATAAGGTATGATTTATTATCTTATTATATTCATATAAATGATAATACAGTATGAAGATTATACCTTAAAAAGAGAAAAGCTAATTTTATAAGCTTGTTCTGCCCTTCTTGATCAGAATAATCAAAGAGAGCTGAGAATAAGTTGTCTATAAGGTCAAAATATTCGACGAGTCATCTCCTCTTTGGTTTGGTACTTATCGATATAACTGGAATTTATCAACATGAACTTCAATGCTTGAAGGTTATCTAGAAGTAGTTTTATCTTATAGCTGCTTTGGGTCAAGCAAATATTATAAGGTTATCACATTCGATTTACAATGCCCATTGTTGTCTAACCTACGGAGTACACCCTATAACTGCCTAATGCACATTACACTCGCCTATGGTGTGCATAATGTTGGGCCTTGCCAAGATTATGTCACTTTCAGATTTCCATAATTCCGTGCAAAAATTCATGGTTCCCGAAAATTAAGCCCACCAGACGGGTAAAGCTTCAGACCCCTCCCCCTTCCCCCATCCCCGTCTCCAAACCTACAGCCCGACCACCGCTCATATCATTTGTAAGTGGCATGGCTTAAAGGTAATGACGAATTTGATTGAAAATAGGGATTCCGAATAAAATTGTGCTTAAATTTTATTGGTAAAAGTACAAAATAATTTGCGAGCTATCTTTGTTTTTTCCCCCCATTTTTAAAAGTTGGTAGAACATCACAATAGCAACATTGAAGGGTTGCTCTAAAATACTCTCATATACAGCAACTACATAAACATAGAGAATGATTTCTGGATGACCTTTTTTAAAGACTTGTCAATGTAAAACAAGAGTACATTTTATGACGGGTAATATATCGGAGATATAAAGTCGTGATTGAAGAGGCTTCCGAGACAACTGTGGTGTCAGCTGCATTTTTTCCCCTCTAAATTTCTTTATAGTATCTTGCTAAATAACATTATCCAAATGTATACCAAGCCAACTCCGCGTGTGACATTAATGAAACCTCAGGGCTAAACAGTTATCACTTAAGTCACCACACAATAAATCCCAAATGAGGTTACAAGCCCCTCCTTCGACATGACTGTATGTATTCCTTTTTTAATCCCAAATTTATACATTATGTTGAGACATGACAAAATAATTAGCTAAGAAAACCCAGATTATATGATAGTAGGTGTTATGCATGTCATAACCTGCTGATGTTTTTCTTTATAATGTTGTGTGAAAATGAATTAAAACCATGTGATTCAATGTAACATGTATATACTCACATGAGGAACATATGAAAGGAGATTTATACACAAACGAAGGCACGATGTTTTCAAGCATAACAAAAGATAGCCGTGCTAGTCACGGGCGTTGATTCAATGTTCCTGCCCCATCCATGAATCGCCCCCGGTATAGCAGGGGGGGGGGGGGGGGGGGGGGGAGTAATTGTTTTTCCGAAGGTTCGTAATTCCGAAACGCAAATTTCCCATAGCAAGGGGTTCATAATTTCGAAAATGAAACAGGGTTCGTAATTCCGAACATTTGATGCATTACTCCGAAGGTTTGTAATTCTGAAAATGAATTAGGGTCCGTAATTCCGAAAATGAAAAGGGTTCATGATTCGCAAAATGACATAGGGTTTATAAATCCCAATATGAAAAGGGTTCATAATTCCGAAAATATAATAGAGACCTACATAACTTTTCGGAATTACGAACATTCGCAAATATGAACCCTTTTTTCATTTTCGGAATTATGAACCCTATTTCATTTTCGGAATTACAAACCGTATTTCATTTTCGGAATTATGAACCCTTTTTCACTTTCAGAATTATGAACCTTCGGAAAAACGACATGTAACCTATCAATTAGCATACCTTAGTACATTAGTGATTATATAGTATCCATATTAGGACATTAGAGTTGGTGAGAGATGAGGAGTGAGCTAATAGATAAAGAGACAAGAGAGGGAGAGAGTGAGAGGTGGAAGAAGGAGAAAGCGAGGGAGCTCATTCGGCATTTAAGTTGAAGAACTGGGGAGCGTTTCATCAAGCGTTTTGTCAGTGATTTTTACTGACAAATTTGCTCTCAGCCAATCAGATACAAGGATTTCAGTAGCTTATAACAGTTGTCAGTAAAAATCACTGACAAAACGCTTGATGAAACGCTCCCCAGTAATTAACATTGCAAAGCCAGGTCATAACCAATATACATGTACATGTACATATTAATATTTAGGCCTATATACGACAATCGCTGACAATTGACATTGTTCCGGGGTCAACCCAGGACCAAACACTTTACCTAACCATAGCCCTAATTCTAAACCTAACCTAAAGCCCAATCGCAACCTTAACCTTTTCTATACTGTCTTTGACGAAATAAAGCCCAGAGCAAAGGACGCACCACTTGCCCAGTAAAATTCATTCGGTACCCAATCCCAATCTTTACTGAAATAGAAAAAAAAAGGACAGAGCCCCCCTATTCTATAAACTATTCCTAATTAAAAGCTCTTCATAGATTACACTATAAACTCATCATAAAGTCACATTCACGAGGATCCTATATAAACCATTTTCTTGTAAAATTGTGCTGGTAGCTAGAGCTGAACAGGAAAAGTGACTTGACCAAGAGTTAATGAGGATGCTGACAAATGCGGGAAATGTCGTGACACATTTTGGAAGACAAGCCGAAGCAACTGACACGTCTGTATGGACATGGTTCCTTTCTCTTTACATGGTGACAGTTGGAAGTAAGTCGTGAATGAATAAAGTGGGGTGAATGAATAAATTAAGATTAAGATTAGCCTTGTAGCTGTCAGCCAACGAGGTATTCTGAGAGTAATACTACCACCGCTTACAAATGCAAATTAAATTATGCCTTGTATACCTTCAAACTTTGATACAGGAATGGTTCAGAATATGTGTTGAAATCATTACACTCGTTCCAGGTGTTTAAAACCCATATGACACATTTTTATGTGAGTGTGGTAAAACACACTTATCAGAAGCTAAGCTTTTATCAACGCTATTTCTTCATATAATAACATTTTCAAAATAATTATTAGAAATTTTAAACATTTAGGTTTCCAGACTAAAATAAATTAAGGCTAATCTGTGTTTCAATAGTTAATTAATAACCTAAAATCATATTGTGCATCACACTTTTGTAACCCCTGCAAGTCATGGATTATAAATAGTATTGGGTGGCAAAAGGTCGTATGAAATGGCAGTAATTTTAGCGTCATTACATACTTCATATGACTTGCGTTATCTTTTTGTTAATTTATTGAAATCAGAGAATTCAATTGTGAAAGAAAAATTGACGAGATAAGTCATGCAAGAAATGAGCGTCCACCAGATCACGAAGGGGATTTCTGAAGACAGGTGCGTCATTGTTATAATCCTTTCGAAGAATAGAAATGGTTGATAAGTTTTTTTTTCATGCAACAAAGATACAGACATATATAGAACGTGTCACAGTTCAACTGTGTCGTTAATCATTTCGATTAAAATGGAAAAAGGGTACTCATGGCAATGTTTATCTTCGTGAGTGTCAGAACGCAACGATATCGTTAAAATGATTATAGTTACTATCATAAAATATATGACATGACCGGATCAGTTCTCGAACATCGCTTGTCTACCTTCACCCCCTCCTACACAAACAAAACATCTAAATTATAACAAATTGTAACATGCATGTAGTCTAAATAGAAGAGGAAATGTGAGCAAGAATGAAGACGAGGAAGAGAGAATGAGAGAGGAGGTAGAAAGAAAACTAAAGAAAGGCAGAAAAATGAACATGAGAAATACATATGTAGACACTGACAGAAAGTTTGATTGTACCTAATCTAATATAGAATGGAGAATGTGAGACAAAGAAATAGAGACGGTGTAGAGATAAAGGTAGAGATTGATAGAGAGAAAGAGAGACAGAGATAGAAAGAGAAAGCGAGAGAGAGAGAGAGAGAGAGAGGAAACGGAATGGTGGGGGGGGGGGGGGGGAGAGGGGGAAGTAAAATATGCATTGTTTAAAGTTTAAACCCTATATATTATATCATTTATCATGTTCTAAAAACAGGTGTATGAAATACCTCTCTATAACTCGAGACGCTCAAGTATTATTATGATGAAATCATATTCGAATTCATTTTGAATTCTCGGTAACGAAAACCTTTGTCATACATGAAGATATGCAGTGGGAAAGACATGGTGAACTCTATTTGACCTTGATGCAAAATTCTGTTCGATTAAAAGAAATGATAACTCAGACGACAGTTTGAAAAGATAGAAAACGACATCGGTTTAAAATAGTCCGTGGCATGAAATGGGACAATAAATCTGGAGCAAGTCTGGTGGCTATTTATGCGTCTGCTCCACACCAAAACGACCACAATGACATCAGCTCTCGGCGTACCTCTAAACCAACCGCTTTTTATTCTTTCTCTAATTGGCTTCCGAATCGACTTATTTGCTCACGCTATTATGACAAGTATTTAAACACGCTATGCAAAGAAACAAGATACACCAAGCTACGAGGGGCCAACCAGATAAACCTTCAAACTTGAATGTTCCTGAGTGGGTTTGGGTTCCATGGGAAGGAGTTGTGTCCCGAAGTGCTTGGGGAAGTTGTTTGCTCATTTCTCAAGTGTTTAGATCAAACAGCATGGCATTCCTCATAGTCATATAGGAGTGTTTAACCAAGGTACGCCACATTCTCCAATTCTTTGCTAAGAAAAATAGAGCAAGATTATTTTCCTCATTTTCTGTATTCAAATCAGTAGGTCTATGATTCATATTAAGCTTTCGTTTACTTTAAAGGGCCGACATGCAACATAGACGGTTTGAAATTAATGGAAAAAATCTCTGAAACATAGTCGAAAGCATTCAAGTGAATGTTTCGAAAAGCAAATAAACAACAAAATACATAACTATTTCAAACCTATATAACATGAAGGTTTTTTTTATAATTTTAAAAGGTGGAAATCTAACAATAATTCATGGAACGTTTTGTCGTTCAAAATTCGTAGAAAAAGAGAAATAAGACAACAAATTTAAGTGTGTCAGTCCATCTCCTTTAGAGTGCGACGTACTTGTACATGTACTTTTAATTATACATGTATTCTCGATAGCATGTTAAGGTGTACAAAATGGCTATGGGTAAATTAATCGCTTTAAAAGCATAAATTCTCACTATCAGGTAAAATAAGCGAGAGTGCAGGAACGTCATACAAACTATGAATAGGATATATTTTGCATTTATGAAAAAATGCTACTTACTAGACATGAAGGAAATCGATCAATCCGACTTAGGTAGGCCTCTGCAGTCTTTTCGAATAATCCAAGTTTAAAGTGTTGTCAGAGCTGGCACAAATTAGTTAATAGACATATCAGAACGCGAAGAAGCAATCCGGTAAAGAAATGTAATCGAAATTCATATTCTCCTTGCTGATTTGAACTAAAGCAACAACGACGGATAAAGAATCAGCAAACGTATACGGAGGCCCCTTTACCGGTGTATTTTAGATAAAAGACCATCACTTTTACGATTTCAACCTAATCTTCTCAACATGGATTTAATTCAAAGTCGGCTCCCATTCAGATGTCTCTGCTAATCCTCCACGTACAAAAGATGTACAATAGAATGTGCATTTCTCTGTCTTCTTGGTTACTCCATAACTCTGATACACCTCACTCACAACGCCACAGTATAGGATATCTTAAAGAAAAACACGGCTGCCCGGAAATTTCCGAGGCGTCCTCTGAACATGCTGAAAGAGCAATGTCCCCATTTTCGCTTTGTTCAGATTGATTTAAACAAGGTCTAAATCCGTCGACGATTTTTTGTTATATTTCGTTGCAGAAGTCATTTGGAAGTTTTCCTTAAGCTTCAAAAGGCCTTGGAGTAGTTTCAAAGAAAAGAAGAAGAAGAAAGAGTGAGGTCTTGTCAGCGTGAATGTGGGGAGGGGGTTAGATTTTGGCACGTAGGCGTTGGTATTCTGCGGGCGAACTTAAGTCATTGTTCCAGCCCGCGACGAAAAAGACCCGTACCGGCGGACTACGTCTGATGTAAACATGTTAAAGGTCTGGATTTAGATGGAGGATTGTATATCAAAGAAGGATTCGACACTTCATACTGTAAGGGACAGAATCATTAGGAATGGTGATACGTACGCCCGATTTCGAGAACTAAATGGATATCCGTGCATCTTCTTTTACCCCCTCCCAAAATACAATGCAGAAAATACATGTATATTTCACGTAATGATTATCCCTTACTTCTTTTCTAACCATGATCTGTAAGATTATATTACGTAATCTTTATTATCTATGACATGTTGAATAAAATGAAGGTTTCGTAGTGATCGAACTCTTTGTACTCTAATCCTTTGATTTTAGGATCAAGAGGTTTTTCGCAAGACAAAGTACACTTCTATAACCGACTCTCAAAAGTTATACATGTCTTTATTCCTTAAAGAAATATGAATGACAATCAGATCATTCAGTGAAACACACACACACCAGCACAAAAAAGAGAAAACACATGAAAACATGATATCTCGGGAATGAACTTATAAAATTAAAAAAAATAGAAATTATACGCAAAAGTAAATAGACTTCTTTCATTATGTTATTCAATGAACGCACAAAGTTATCTTTACTATTTTTTTTCCTCTTGTATTTTATTTTTCATTATTGCGCTTGACATTTGCAGGAAGGATGGGTAATGTTAAAAATCAACCTTTATCTCAGCCATGCCTGCTATCCATTCCCTCCCGTTCTTTTTCTTTGACATGCAAGTTGGGAAAGTAACTTACACAAATTACAGTCAAGGTAAAAATATACAAGTGTATCCTCGTCCCATATTACTCCTCGAGTTAAAAATAGGAACCTTAACGTCTAATTTTACTTTTAGTCCATTGCGGCGATTTCTTTTTTGTGTGAAAATGAATATATATATATATATAGATATATATATTAACAAGTGTAAGGAAATAACATATACAACAGCTTTGGCAAATCTCGTGGAAATAAATACAAATGTGAAAGAAATTGCGAGAATAACGTTGCGTAGCTCAATCAAAGTTCCCCAGAGCTGTCCTCCCTTTTTGAAATTTTTGCAAAGGCTGAAAAAATGTCTCCGCCGGGAATCGAACCCGGGTCGTTGGCTTAGAACGCCAATGCCTTAACCACTAGACCACGGAGACGGGTTAGTGGTTTCGGCGACACCAGATTCAATTGACCGACAGATTGACAAATCCTCAACCTTATTAATTAATTCCTTTGTCGGGGGCAGGTGAGTTTTGAACAAAGACAAGCCGCGTGCCTCAGCTGGATCCAAGCGAATGCTTTGAATACATGTATACATTAGAATAATTATTAACAAGTGTAAGGAAATAACATATACAACAGCTTTGGCAAATCTCGTGAAATAAATATATAGATATATAGATATATATAATTATATAAATATATTGTAAGGAAATAACATACACAACAGCTCAGTTGGCAACTCTCGTGGAAATAAATACAATGCGAAAGGAAATGAGAGAATAATGGTTGCGTAACTTAAATCAATGTTCCCCAGAGCTGTCCTCCCTTTTTGAAGTTTTTGCAAAGGCTGAAAAAATGTCTCCGCCGGGAATCGAACCCGGGTCGTTGGCTTAGAACGCCAATGCCTTAACCACTATATATATATATATAATCATGAAACGTCGATAGACCGAGGGGACGGTTGTGCCCTCAACTGATAATTTTGGAGAAACATTATTTTTTTCTTGCTTGTTAGATTTTTGAGGCTAAATATGGTTATGAAGATGTGATAGGCACTCTTATATTTGCTTGTCGGAGATTTGAACACAAATCCCGAATTTTGCCATGGAACGTAGATCTAAAATAGCGAGCAAATTTACATGACCAATTTCAAAATGAGGTGCTTTATCCTGAATTCATGCATAATCAGCTTTGTGTCCTCGCAAAGGGGCTTTCATTTTCCTGTCTATATTTTGCGAGACGACGTTTACCATATGCACGCTGGTTTGTGTTAGTTCTACGACCTATGTCAATATGCTGGGTAAAGGTGAGAATACACACAGACGAAGAGTAAGCAATGCTCAATGGAGTATGAAACAAAACATCACAAATCATAAAGAAAGAGGGGAAAGTGACGGTGGTAAAAGGGGGTGCGTATGTTTATGTGAAAAAGGGAGCGGGGTAAGAGGGAGAGACGAGGGAGAGGGTGGTATGGAGGATGAAATAGAGCACTGGCACGAGGGAGAGGGAGAGAGGATAAAGATGGAGGGACAGAGAGAGAGAGAGAGAGAGAAGAACGAAAGAGGGTAGAGAGAGTTAGAGACAGAGAGGGAGACAGAGAGAGAGAGAGAGGGGGGTGAGAGGGGAGAGAGAGAGGGGGCAGGGGGGGGGGGATGGGAGAGGACTCACTGAAATACTGACAGGAGCGCTATGTTTCATTCTTTTTTCCCCCCTGCTTGCATATTATTTATCATCCTTAGTTTTAATCCCAAAATAAAAGAAAAAGAAAAAGAAAATAATCAAGAATTAGCAAGCACCCTACCACATACCTTCCGAAAGTGCACGATGAAACAATACTACTTTTATAAGAAAATGAATTATCACTTCGGTATATTAATCTTTATATTTTCACTCTACAAAAAGTCTCTGCGTTGAGGAAAGGCCAATGCAACCCGTCCCCCAATATATAATCACTAGCAGAAGCAGCCCGTGGACATCCACGGGCGCTAGCTGTGTTTATGATTAATCACCGTGATTTTGTCACAATAATCAAGTGAATTAAAAAAAAGTCGGGTAAAGTGTCATTTTTTTTTACCGAGAAGTATTTACAACATAATTATGCAGTATGTGTTATTTATCCAAATCTTGCATGTGTTCTGAAGAAAATACATTTTCATCTTGATGAAGACTAAAATTGATATGGATATAATTATGTAGTAGATCCATGCATAGAGCTAGAGGGAGCGATTTGATCTTGCCATGTTTCTGTGGTTTAATACTCAGAGAAATTAAGGCCATGAAAACATAACATGCATAATGAGCGGTACGTCCCCTGTAAAGGATGCAAAAATGAGACAAAATGAATTTGTCATTTTATTTTCAGGGGGATTTTGGACCCCTTATATGGGTCTTGGGAGGACCGACGGATTGACTTTTCCCTACTACTCCCCCTCCCCCTCACCCCCATTCCATTGGCATCCCTACACCCCCAGCGCGAGGGGAGAAGGGATTAATATCATTATACGTATTCATATCATAGTGGAAATATTTTCGAAGGAATTTTTTTTATTGATTTTTTTAAAATTAATTAATTTTTTTAAATTTTTTATTTCATTTATTCATTTATTTATTTATTTATTTATTTATTATTATTATTATTATTATATATATATATTTTTTTTTTGGGGGGGCTCCTTTTTTACACCGTTGCAACCGATATTCCTAAGTGACGTGATCTCCTACACCTCCCCTCCCCCGAATGATGTCTACATATCGGTTTAGTATGTCAGCTGTTGATATTAGGAATGACTTATGCGACAACCACTCAAATGTGCGGTTAGGTAAACCCTAAACACTAACCCTAACCCTAAACCCTAAACTCCAAAGCCTATACCCCCCTTTCCGCGGATCTTTTTCTTATCATATCTGAATTTTATATCCTTTTTCTTGATTTTTGCTTTTTTGGATACCATAAACGCGTAACCCGGGTTATGCACTTCAGCGAGACATGCCCCCCCCCCCCCTTCCCGGCGACCGCCGTGAAATCATAGAGTTACATACACACAAAACTGTGTATGTGAAGCTACAAAATAATGATGTAACTCTATATGCGTGAAACCAAGGAGGTAAGCCTTCTAGGCAAGCTTGCCTAGTACCTCCTTGGTGAAACATAGTACATGCAGTAGGCCGCGCCTACATGTAGAAGTGCGATGTGCGAACGAATAACACGTGTGTTGTTGCTCCGTGTACGTTGAAGCCATACATGCGCTGTGCGAACGAATAACACGTTGTTGCGCCGTATATACTGTAGGCCTACATTGAAGCCATCCATGCATACGGATATGGATATATACACGTCACGCTGTTCTAATACACCAATTGAGGGTTGGGCATGAAGCTACAAACCCGCTTCATGGGTTGGCAGAATTATTACTCCCTCCGGAAATTCAATGTTTAAAAATGAATTTATGAAATATGGACGGCACGTCAGCCCTTAAGAAGTGCCTCCCACCACTCTAAGAACCATTCCCCGCCCGTGGGTACCAAAAGGCGGGGACCGAAAGGGCCAGGGGAGACGCCTATTCGAACCAAGAAAAGGCCCAAAATCCTTAGCGTAATATATATATAGAACACCAGCAGAAGCCGCCCGTGGACATCCACGGGCGCTAGCTGTGTTTATGATTAATCAATAGTACCGTATATTTGTCACAATAATCGAGTGAATAAAAAGAAAAGTCGGGTAAAGTGGTTTTTTTTTAACCAAGAAGTATTTACAACATATTAATATGTGTTATTTATGAAATCTTAGATGAGTTCTGAAGAAAACACATTTTCATCTTGATGAAGACTAAATGACGATTGTTTTACTTTATGAATGACTTAATAATGATTTTATTTACAGGGTTGGAAAAAAGTTTGGAATATTTTTATTCCAAGAATTATTTCTTGTCTTAAACATATCCCTCGTCATTTTAAGTTCTTCTTTGAGGTTCAAATAAAAGATATGTGTCCCTTTTTAACTTTAAAAGCACAACATTAAAAATCAGGCTTATCACACAGTGCAGAGGTCCACTTGGAATTCGGAAGCGTATATTTGCTGTTTTTGCAAATGTCTAACGAAAAAGTTAAATAATCAGATACAGTTTAATTGCTATACCGAAGTCCTCAAAATGACTGCAAACTGCACGTAGCTTTTTCAAAATTCCACGTGAAGTACAGAAATGTATAACAAGATGTTCAAACACAAATAGAGCAAATCTGACAACATGTGGTTCATTGGTCAGCCATTGTAACATGTTTAACAATATTACGTAATCTTTGGTACAAGATGGAACAGTAGACTTCATTCAACACAGTTAATCCGATTTGGATGAATTATTCATCACAATATAGTAGAAACTAGCATTTAAAATCAGACATACTCATCGCCAAAAAAATATTCCAAACTTTTTTCCAACCCTGTATGTTACGTCGGCCCTGTGGCCTGTGGATGACACACGATCTCATTTACACCAGGGCGGGATTCTCGCACATAGAACATGGATAGATTTATAGTAGTATACCATAGTATATCCACAGGCGTAGCCAGGATTTTTCAATGGGAGGGGGCAGACGGTCCCCAGGGGGTGGGTGCAGGGAGGGGGAAGTTTTCCCGCGGGAAGCCCGAAAGCTCTGACGTTTTATAGAAAATCTGGCTCGTAGCACTTTTTTTTTAGGAGGAAAGTTATTTCAACGTCCGGACTGCTTTTTAGTTATGTTTTTTTAGTTGCTGAATAGGAGGGGCCATGCCCCCCCCCCCCCTGTGCCCCCTGGGAGAGATTTGATCTTGTCATGTTTCTGTGGTTTAATACTCAAGAGAAATTAAGGCTATGAAAACATAACATGCATAATTAGCGGTACGTCCCGTGTGAAGGATACAAAAATGAGAAAAATGTATTTATTGTCATTTTCTTTTTCAGGGGGATTATTGCCCCCTTATGTGGGTCTTGGGAGGACCGATGGATTGACTTTTGCCTACTACCCCCCCCCCCCCTTTCTATCGGCCTCCCGTCACCCCCAGCGCCAGGGGAGACGGGAGTAATATCCTATACGCATTGATATCATTGTGGAAATATTTTCGAAGGAAATTGTGGTGGGGGGGGGGGGGGGGGTCTCCTTCTTTACACCGTGGCACCGATATTCCTAAGTTACGTGATCTGCTACACCCCCCTCCCCGAATGATGTCTACAGAACGGTTTAGTCTGTCATAAGGGAATGAATAATATATTTGAGGCGAATAACATGTTTCCAACGGTATGAGGGCCATTTTCCCTTTCATGTCCAGTTAGTTGTTGATAATAGTAATGTGCAGTTATGTAAACTCTAAACCCCAACCCTAAACCCTAAACCCTAAACCCTAACCCCAACCCTAACCCTATACATTGTTTTCATGTTGGGTGGCTGTCGCAAAAGGAAGTTTACCCTAGTATATGCTTCCATGATATAAGTAAAAACTAGAAATAAATTTAATCGATTTTAAAGAGTCTTAAAATATGAAGTGCCCGAAACTCCCTCCCATTTTTTTTTACATCTAACAGTTATATGTTCCTGCCCTTCACCCTTTCACCCCACAAAAATAAATAAATGAATAAATAAATAAAAATAAATAGATAAAAATAAAATTAAAAAAAAAATGTTGAGAGTTCAATTTAGAAAGTAAAATGCTTACATAAATCAAACTTCCTAAGGAGCCGAATTTTCACAAATAAAAAGTCTACGGGCTCCTGAATCGATCCGAATCGATCGCGACGACCACCCCCCCCCCCCGGGATATTTCATTGAGACCTGTACATCATCCGCGTAAATCACTTGCTGAATTGAAGCAGATAGAAGTAGGGGAAGACCCGTCTATCTCTGATTTTCATACCATTAACGGCGCTTTTATATTTTGCTTGGTATTTTACATCCTATTTAGGCCTACATCATCACCATAGACTTCTTTTTAGCCAAAAAGGAACCGTAAAGGAAATGTAACCTAATTTGGGGCACATTACCGAAATATAGCCCCCCCCTTAAGCGGATCTTCTTCTTATCAGTCTCTGAATTTGTTACCTTTTTTCTTGATTTTGCTTTTTTATACCCTAAACGCGTTACCCGGGTTATGTGCTTATTGCTGAAAAGGTACCCTTTTTATCCGTTTGCACGTGGATGATGTACCGGCCTCAATGAGACATCCCCCCCCCCCCCGCGACCACCGTGAAACCATAAAGTTACATACACACTAAACTGTGTGTATGTATAACCAAGGAGTTAACTATATGCGTGAAACATAGTACTAGTACCTGCAGGGAAGTGTAAGAGATTCCCTGGTGCGAACGAATAACACGTGTGTTGCGTCGTATACATTGATGCCATACATGCGGATATGGCCTTGGAGTATAGTCTATATACACGTCACGCTGTTCTAATTTGGCAATACACCAATTGAGGTTTCTCCCCTTCACAGGTAAAGGCTATGGGTTGGGCATGAAGCTACAAACCCGTTTCTTGGGTTGGCAGAATTATTACTCCCTCCGAAAATTCAATGTTTAAAAATTAGTTTATGAAATATGGACTGCACGTCAGCCGTTAAGAAGTGCCTCCCACAACTATAAGAACAATTCCCGCCCGTGGGTACCAAAAGGTGGGGACCGAAAGGGCCAGGGGAGACGCCTATTCGAACAAAAGAAAAGGCCCCAAATCCTTAGCGTAATATATATATAGATTGCACATTTAAAACATCAACTTTCCTTTATCACTCCCCTTCCCCCTCTCTCTCTCTTTACTTAAAACATCAACTTTCCTTTATCACTCCCCTTCCCCCTCTCTCTCTCTTTACCCCGTTCGCAAAACACGGGAAAGTTAATATTCCGGCAAAAGGTGTCCCCCTTCGGCAATAGGCTGCAGACCTGTATGAACAAGATCTCTACAACTGTGATTTTCTTTTATTTGGGGGAGATTAGGGTGCAGCATTTTTGTCGGCAAACTTGGGTGTCACACCCCCTATTCAAAATGTTCTAGCGACGCCCCTGCCTACCATTCATAGCCATGAGCATACTAACACGTACACCCCATCAAATCTCCAACCTTTAATTGAAAGTCGCGTTGTTGTTATAGTTATCGGACAAAATAATGTGACCAGCCCTTACAAACCAATAATTAACGGAAGAATTATAATGACGAATTAACCTATCCAAAACTTCAAATCACAACGAAAAGTTTACGCTCGCTCGCGAATAGCTAGAAATTCATCGTAACGACATCATAATTTTGTAAATCATGAAGAGATGCATAACATGAACAACCATCGTTCAGATCCCCCCTCGACGATGCGGATGATGGTCTGGAAAAGTGATTTTCTTGCTGGGTTACCATTGGCTTGCCCCCCCCCCCGAGTTAAAGCCCAGACACGCCACTGATGGCGAGATATTATACAAACCTCCATTTACAATGCCATTGCTATAAGGAAATTTATATCGGAGTTGTACTTTGATAATTTGCGTAGGAGTTTATTTGATGTTGCTACTGTTCTGACATGCTCTGCATAATTATGTATGGGAGGGGGGGGGGGAAGGGTGTTTAAGGCCACCGATGACCAGATTTTGAAATTACAATTTGGATGATGAATATGTAAACTGTATCTGACTGAGGTATAAATGTAAATAAATTGAATTTGCGTGGTATTCGAGATCTTCCACGCGAAAAAAGAAATCAGTCCGGCTACCCAGTCAGAGGCCAGTCGTGTGACTGTCATGATAACGTCGCTATGATTCGTAGCCGAATTTTCTCCGACTGCAGGCGCTCAACACTCTGCAATTCGACATAATAGCTACATTCACATTGCGCACAAGCTTAAGCCGCTTACAAAGTGTTATTACCCTGGCATTAGTCCAGCTGCACTAACATGCCCAAGATGCTGAAAGCATTCAAGGAAAAAAATCCTACCAGGTACCCATTTACTTCACCTGGGTGGAGAGTGGAAAATGTAGATTAATGTCTTGGACATTAGTGCCGCGGCTGGACTCGAACCGCGAACCATAATTATTATCCAGTCTGGTGACGTGTCCATTATACCACGACACCTCTACATTACCACTCATATGACGACTCGCCACCCGAGTATAGAATTTATATAATTTAAACTTCATATCTGATCCTACTTAAATTTCTTTCAAAATCCAATGGTAGTCGGGTCGTAGGGTATACAATGGCCTTTACGCTGACTTGTAAAAAACTTTGTTATACATGTATTGTGATCTATGTCGACAGCAAGGCCGACGTTACGGAACATAATATTTTCGGAACATGTGTATCGGAACATTAGGGTTAATGATTGTAGGAACATAGGCGGATGGCAAACTTTCAGACTAATGAACCTCGGATGAATGGCAAATATTTAGACTAATGACGAACCTCGGACGAATGGAAAACTTTCAGACTAACAATGAACCTTGGATGGATGGCAACATTTCAGACTAACGACGAAGTTCAGACAAATATCAAACCTTCAGACTAACGATAAACCTTTGATGAATAGCAAATCTCTTCACTGTAACAACGAACCTCAGACGGATGGTACACCTTGAGACTAATGACGAACCTCGGACGGATGACAAATCTTTAGACTAATGACGAACTTCGGACGGGGGGTCAACATTTGATGAATGGCAAACCTTCAGACTAACGACGCATCTCGGTCAAATGGCATGCCTATAGACGAACGACGAAGCTTAGACGAAACTTTCAGACTAACGATAAACATAATAAACGTTGGGCGACTGGCAAACCTTCAGACTACAATGAACCTTGGACTAATGGCAAACCTTCAGACTAACATGACTAACGACGAAGCTTAGACGAATGGCAAACCTTCAGACTAACGATAAACACGATAAACGTTGGACGACTGGCAAACATTCAGACTATAATGAACCTTGGACGAATGTAAAACCTTTAGACTAACATGACTAATGACGAAGCTTAGACGACTGGCAAACCTTTAGACTAACATGACTAATGACGAAGCTTAGACGAATGGCAAACCTTTAGACTAACATGACTAATTAAGAAGCTTAGACGAATTGCAAACCTTCAGACTAACATGACTAACGACGAAGCTTAGACGTATGGCAAACCTTCCGACTAACATGAACAACGACGAAGCTTAGACGAATGGCAAACCTTCAGACTAACGATAAACATGATAAACGTTAGACGTTAGACGACTGGCAAAACTTCAGACTACAATGAACCTTGGGCAATCCAACCTTGGCAATAGAATGATTTGTGTGAAAGCAGAAAAATGAGAAAAACAGGATTTTGAAACTTTGAAAGAAATCGAACAAGGAATAAGAAAGTAATGGATGTTTTGAGATCAATAAGTTTATGCGAATCTCAAATTGGCAATTTTGTGAGTCGATTGTGACATACTCTCCCGTTTACCGTACACTAAAATATCATGCATTTGCGGTTTTCTCTGGAGCGCATTTTCCCTCGGGGCAGTACTCAAAATATATTGTAGATAGCATATTGTTATAGGTCCTCATAAAAGAAAAATATTGTACTAATACATTTTGAAAAAAAAATGACATTTTAGTAATTTTGTGTGTTGGGAGCAAATGGGCGAGTTGTCCGCTACTAAATCACAGTTACATTAACGATTCGGCCAATTTGAAATACCATATGATTACAACTTTAAAAAATTCACCAATCTGCTTCTCTGATTTCTCCTCTTGCTTTCAGAACAACTTGCCATTAAGGTTTGATTTCCCTTTAAGGTGAACCTCGAACGAATAGCAACCCTCAGAACTCATGGCGATCCTTGGACGAAGGGCAAATCTCTTCACTAACAACGAACATTGGACATATAGCAAACCTTTAGAATAGTGACGAGCATCGGACAGATAACAAACCTTTAGATTAATGACGAACCTTGGACGGGCAGCATACATTTTAGAATGATGATGAACCTCGGACGGATGGCGAACCTTTAGACTAATGAACCTTAGGCGAGCAGCAAACCTTCAGACTAATGACGAACCTTGGACGGACAGCATACCTGTAACAACAAACATGGGATAGATAGCAAACATTTAGACTAATGACGAACCTTCGACGGATAGCAAACCGTTGGAATAATGACGAACCTCGGACTGATTGCAAACCTTAAGACTAATGGCGAACCTCGGATGGATAGCAAAGCGTTAAAATAATGACGAGCCTCGGACGGTTGGCAAACCTTTAGACTAATAACGGACCTCGGATGGACCGCAAACCTTCAAACTAATGACGAACTTAGGACGGACAGCAAATTCAGACTAATGACGAAACTCGGACGGACAGCAAACCTTCAGAATAATGACGAACCTCGGATGGACAGCAAACATTTAGACTAATGACGAACCTCGGATGGACAGCAAACCTTCAGGCTAATGACGAACCTCGGACGAACAGCAAATCTTCAGACTAATGACGAATCTCAGACGAATGGCAAACCTTTAGAATAACGACGAACCTCAACGGTTGGCAAACCTTTAGACTAATAACGGACCTCGGATGGACGGCAAACCTTCAAATTAATGACGAACTTAGGACGGACAGCAAACCTTCAGACTAATGACGAACCTCGGACGGACAGCAAACCTTCAGACTAATTTCGAACCTCGGATGGACAGCAAACCTTTAGAATAACGACGAACCTCGACGGTTGGCAAACCTTTAGACTAATAACGGACCTCGGATGGACGGCAAACCTTCAAACTAATGACGAACTTAGGACGGACAGCAAACCTTCAGACTAATGACGAACCTCGGACGGACAGCAAACCTTTAGTCTAATGACGAAACTCGGACGGACAGCAAACCTTCAGACTAATGACGAACCTCGGACGGACAGCAAACCTTCAGACTAATGACGAACCTCGGATGGACAGCAAACCTTTAGAATAACGACGAACCTCGACGGTTGGCAAATCTTAATAACGGACCTCGGATGGACGGCAAACCTTCAAACTAATGACGAACTTAGGACGGATAGCAAACCTTCAGACTAATGACGAACCTCGGACGGACAGCAAACCTTTAGAATAACGACGAACCTCGACAGTTGGCAAACCTTTAGACTAATAACGGACCACGGATGGACGGCAAACCTTCAAACTAATGACGAACTTAGGACGGACAGCAAACCTTCAGACTAATAACGGACCTCGGATGGACGGCAAACCTTCAAATTAATGACGAACTTAGGACGGACAGCAAACCTTCAGACTAATGACGAACCTCGGACGGACAGCAAAGCTTCAGACTAATTTCGAACCTCGGATGGACAGCAAACCTTTAGAATAACGACGAACCTCGACGGTTGGCAAACCTTTAGACTAATAACGGACCTCGGATGGACGGCAAACCTTCAAACTAATGACGAACTTAGGACGGACAGCAAACCTTTAGTCTAATGACGAAACTCGGACGGACAGCAAACCTTCAGACTAATGACGAACCTCGGACGGACAGCAAACCTTCAGACTAATGACGAACCTCGGATGGACAGCAAACCTTTAGAATAACGACGAACCTCGACGGTTGGCAAATCTTTAGACCAATAACGGACCTCGGATGGACGGAAAATCTTTAGACTAATAACGGACCTCGGATGGACAGCAAACCGTTAGAATAATAACGATCCTTGGATGGACAGCGAAACCTTTAGACTAATGACGGACCTCGAATGGACAGCAAACATTTAGACTGACGAACCTCGGACAGCAAACCTTAAAATAATGACGAATCTCAGACGAATGGCAAACCTTGAAACAAATGATGAACCTCGGTCGGATGACAAAGCTTCAGACTAATGACGAACCTTGGACGGATGACAACCCTTAAGACTAATAACTATCCTCAGACGGGTAGTAAACCTTTAAAGGACAAACTTAAGACAAATAATTTTTCACGAAGGGAAATCTTCTAGAATAACAATTGACCTTGCACGAATAGTGAAAATTTACAATTAAAAAATTAAAACGTTAGACCACCTGTACATGATTGATACACATTTACTCTTACGACCAACCTTGGGCGAATGACGAACCTTGGACGAAAATGGCATTTTTTTATAGACTAACGACTACAATTTGAACGAAAGACAGACCTGTGAAAAACTAACAATAATTTTCAGTTTTATAAAAATGAATATAATCAACCAAAAAACGAAGTTTCAGCTTACGATAAACGATAAGCCTTTATAAGAGCTCCACATTTCGGACTAGCCATAAACATTTGGATTATCAACGACGTATAAAGTGGACCTATTGACTGAAAATGGAACATTTTTCAAACAAGGAATCTTGCCTTCCACAAAATCTTGTATCAATACGAACCTTTGGATCACGATTTTTTAGACCAAGGACAAACCTTTCACGTCAGAAACAACTTCCAGACTGTCGGTAAAATTTTAAAACAGCGAACGGTTACCAGAATGCGACCCAACTTGGTATTGTGTTCGTTTTTTTCAATGATGATCTGCAATGAAATATTAAATATACATTTACAAGGAATTATATACATATATTACGTTTATAGTAATATACATGTATTTTTTTCTCTACTTCCGAAATGTTTACGTTCAAGTTTCTAACATGGCACTAGTGGTATGCTGTATATTTTATGACATACAAATAAGGAAACATACGACTATAGAAGCAAAACATTATGTTGTTTTTGGAAGGGACTATACCCTTATTTTATTTCACCATTGCTTAATGGAGAAGTAATGAAAATATTTGACAAAATGGCAACACACAAAATGAATTATATTCACATTTTAAACGAGATATACATAATAGCGATACGAGTACTTCCGTATTAAATACATATCTTGAAAAGACAATATACACACGTTTACATAGCATTTCAAATTTTACACTTTACAATTATAGTACTGTGGTTAATTTGTCATACGAGTCTTATCATAGTAACTTTGAAATTATTAACGAGCTGGAGCTGTGTCTTCAAAGATAAAATGGACAGTAAATTCATTAACAAATAACATTTACAGGCAGGCATATTTCAAGAAAAATGACCTTAACTACAGAATAGATTTTCATTCCGATAAGTCTTAAAACCGTATTGCTTGCGACATCGTCTAGTTTCATTACAAAATTCAAAAGTATTTCAGATATAAAACAGGGGAAAAAGTGACAATGTATTACTCTTTAACTTGAGAATTTTTAAATATTTACATTAAAACAAAACAAAAATCTCCAATCGAACATTTGAGAGGTACGTTGGACAAAACAATTTTAACGGACACACAATTTGAAAAAGATACAGAAAAGTTCATCACTTTATACAGAATGAAACACGCTGCTTTATGGTCAGCGATGTACAGGTGTATTTGTTTTGAGGCTTGTGATAGTAATAAAATGGTGTTTATTTACAGATCATTAACTTGCTTCGATCTCTACATCAGTGACATCTCGAACGACTTCATACCGACCGATTCTTGGCCTTTCGTGGTAATAGAGTCCCGAAGTGATGACGTCACAAAAAGCTATTTTTTCATTTTGACATTTTTTATACCATTTCTCAAAGGAACATGGTGAAAAACATCAAGATCCCAAATTTTATGGCAATTGGCTCATTGGGCCCCGAGAATATGGCTGCATGAATACCTCCTTTGAAATTGGCCTGGTTCTAAACTGTTAAAAACCAGGCCAATTTACACTGACTTCAATGGGGCTAATTAGATATTCATATAGCCATACCTTGGGCCACCATGATCTGATTCATATCAAATTTGATGTGTGAACGTTTTCCATCATGCTGTACCTAAATATGGTCATAAAAATACTGAAATACAAAAATCAAAATTTGATGACGTCACACTTCGGTACTCTATATGATTTTGTGTTCAGTCTGGTGTGGGTCTCGTTGATAATGACAGATGTATGATTCGTAATGAAACAAATCATGGTGATATTTTGGGGTGGACTGGCCAATAACGTCTTTGGAATAGACAAAAGAATCGGCCAAGAATACTGCACCGTATGTATAGTAAAATAGAAGACAAACAAACAAGAATATCAAAAAACATTTTGCATTTACACAGCAGGTCGATTCAAAATTCGTAATATGCAGGTAGAACATATTAGTAAGTGATCAATCGTATGTGCATAATATATAGGGTAAACACAATTTTTTTTTAAAATCATTAAAAATGAACTTAATCTATACTACGAAAACTGTAATATAAATTATACAAACGTTAGCATACTACAAGAAATACAACAATCTGCACTATTCCGAGATTGATCAAACCTTAATTTTCTAAAACAACTAACATAATGCCCACCATTTTTGAAAGACGAGTCGATATTTACAAAGTTATCTGATAGGAATGTACACAAATGCAATATCATACAAAAGAACAGCGCAAAGGACGTTAAGGTAAAACCATAGTATATTTTCACAAAAATCTATTAACGGTATTAATGATAAGTACAAACAACTCCACCACCATAATGAATAATTAAAAGAATACAAAATAATAAGAATCGTAAGATCATAACTACTATTCCCAAAACCGTTGGTAACTGTACAGTATATTTTAAAAATCTCAAATGAAAAGTGGGTGAAGTGAGTGAAGGAAAACCATAGAGATCCATTCATAACAAGTTTCTAAGGAGAAAATCTAAGGAAATTGTCAAATAACCTTACGTAATATAATCTCTACAATGTCTATAAAAGTCTCTTTGTATCGAATTCAAGGCCTGTACAAGTTTTTCCTATCTATAAGCCTTTACCGCACGCCCGAAATGGAATATTCACCCCATTATATCCAGTTTTTATTTTTGTTTGTTTTGTGATGTAATATAAAAAAAAAGTTTCAGGTCACTCCCCGACAAGTGCCTCATATTTTGCCCAAGAAATGCCTCCATTGGAGATCTTAGAGCAAAATTTAAAGTCGGCGCGCAAGAGGTGTCTCCTTGGCCCGAGGCCCGATGCATACGAGGCGTTGTTTCGGCTGAGCCATTAAAGGGCATCAATGCGCAATCTCTAACCACATACGCAACCATAGAAGCAAGATCTACGATGGCCTGTACAGGGTGGCCCAGAAAGAATGCAACACCTGCAATTTCAACGACATCATTGACACAATATCATTAGTTTTTGTTTTATGGGATAGACATTTTCTCCGAGTAATATGACACCAAGATCATCAATTATGGGTAAGGCGTTTCAATTCTATGGATATTAATGTCAGTCAATGTCATTTTCAAAATTTGTTACTAACGGAGATTGTATGGAAAGCCCTCATAAGCAAATTTTTCCCTGCTTCAAGAATGACTACGGTTGCAAAATAGCAAAGTGTGAAAACAGGGGCGGATCTAGCTTTTTTTCCAAGGGGGGTTTGACCCAACGACGATGCTATTTTGAACCCCCGTAAGTGATGTTTTCCTGGCATCTACTAACGCAATCAAGACCATAAAAAGCCGCGAAGCGGCGAGCCGATTTTTTTTTGCTATTTTGAACCCCCCCCCCGTAAGTGATGTTTTCCTGGCATCTACTAACGCAATGGAGACCATAAAAAGCCGCGAAGGGGCGAGCCGATTTTTTTATTATTTTGAACCCCCGTAAGTGATGTTTTCCTGGCATCTACTAACGCAATGGAGACCATAAAACGCAGTCCATGATAACGTGTGGGTCTGGACATATTATGATGGCGTTTTTCTATGCACATTAAATTTTTACTTGGCAGCCGTAGAATCAAAATGCCTTCCCCAAAATTGATGACTGATGACCCAGTACTGCAAAAACTGATGATATTGAGACGTCATTGAAATTGCACATCTGAGGTTGTAAATTATTTTGGGGCCTCACTGTATGGCGCAATGTTTTGGATTTTTCCGGGGAAAAAAAAAATCGATTTCGACGTAAAACTGGTGTAACCAAAGAACATTTGTGTGACAACTCCGGGTGCAACCGCATTATCTGTAGGGGCCTATTGTTCACTGCTCACTGTGGTATGAATTCAATCGAGCAATCAGTTGGCGTAATAGACCGGTTCGGTAATGTATGTAAATTTATGCACATATCTTCTCTGAGCACCTAGTGACGAGCTAATCCATTAACCTGCTTTTTATAAATGAGCCTCAATGCTTGCAATCCAGTTTGCATACATTGCTTGTTGCTATGTCCGGCAAACCTCCGGCAAGCATTCAGGTGGTCAGGAACAACCTCTGTTAGAAAGGTATGTATAAAATTTGAATACATTACCGAAGCGGTCTATTGGCGGCAGTTGAATAACGCCTTGTTTACATCAGGCCACGTTCACATGTGACGCGGCAAAACGCCTCAAAGAGATCACCGCTACAAAATTAAGCGTAGTGCACTGCACATGTCTGTATCGTATTATACACAGATAAGCGAGTAGCTTGGAAGCCTTTGTTGGTATTAATTTTCATGATTATCTTTTAAATTTGTAATCCTGACAAAACTATATTTGATAAATCAAAGACTTGTCGGACGTTTTTCCGACCTTGCAACATAAATATATTTTGTTTAAAATCCCCTTTTCTCTTTTTTTCCCCGACAGAAACAAAGAATTATTGCGCAAAAATTCGCGTACAAAATGGAAGATAAAACGCAAGCAGATAAATATTGACTATAAGTACTTTACTATTCTATTTCAGCGTTACTATAATTCGCTAAAGGTATGAAGTAAATGACAAAATAAATACATGGATTTATCACGAAGGCGATATAATTTTCAATAACTTACTGAATATACGAAGGAAGCAGTGCACAGATTGGAAAATGGAACGCACGGAAAGTGATCTCGCTATTTGTATGTGTACGCTAACAAATCGACATGACATATTCGTTCAGAAATTCGAGAATAAACTGTTAATGGAAGTATAATCATAAATATGAGAGGAAATTGACGGCTTTCTCTTCTGAATGCGGGAGAATAAGATCCACATTCGGTGTTATGCTGAGCAGTGAGGTACGAATAACGAGTGACGTCGACGAATCATTAGCGGTATAATATAAATACATGGTGACGTACATCGTGAAGAGGATACTTACTTCTGCGTGAATTATTACAATTATTACACTATGTTATAACATTATTTTATGAAACACTTTATAGGCCCTAATGATAAATGCGGCAAATTTTGACATAACGTTGTTAGTTTTAAAGACTTAACACGGCCTTAAGAAATATTCTTGCGACGTACGAGGAAATAACGCCACTCTGTCCCCGATATTTTTCTTTTGTAATTTCCGTCCTTTCTTTATCGTATTGCTACGATAACATGTGTCCTAAAACCAAATGAGATAAACAGTTGAAATAAGGTCTGTCTTTGACAGTGGAAATCTGATTTGTTACGGTCTATCTCATTCTGTAGTGATATTATTGGGCGTATGGAATTAACTTATTGGCAGATGTAAGGGGCATGATTATAATCACTGCCCGACAGAGAATACTTATATTTTTATCACTGACGCCCAAATAAGCAGTCAATACTTGTTTTATGGACCGCATTACCGATTGCGAATTCTCGTAAAAATACGCCTTTCAAAATGTACTTTGTTCGTAGTAACATTTATAAATCAAAAAAGTTTGGTAGTGCGTAGTTTTTCGTCTTTGTGTTATGTTGTCCACGCAAAAGAGCCTTTTCTCCGGGCAATGTTTTTCAATATTGCCCGGTAATAGACCTGTTTACTAAGTGATTCAAATTTTACGCATACTTTTGAAACAAAGGTTGTTCTTGACAACCTGAAAGCTTGCCAAAGGCTTGTCAGACATAGCAACAAGTAATGTATGCAAACTGGATTCCAAGTATTGTAGTTAATTCATTAATAACAGGTTAATGGAATACCTCGTTACTAGGTCCCCAGGAAAGAAACATCCATAAATTTGAATCACTTAGTAAACAGGTCTATTGTGACCCTTGTGACCAGGCGGTCGCTAACCGATTTTATGGCCGCAGTTCTGACTCATCGGGAGCTAAGAATCTTAGCATGTGGCATATAACGTACAAGATAATAAATTATCTTATCAAAATATTTGTTAAAAAATGGGAGACGCACGCAGCATCCTAACATACTATTTTCTTTAATATAATATGTTACCAATTCACGACTTACGGCCTGCATCGTCTTCTTGATATATGGACGAGTCTCATGACCACTTTTTATTGGTATGTAGCTGAACACCACTTATGGCCTCGTCACGCCACTCGCATTCGCTCCTCTGTTATTTTAGTTTCCAAAAGAGAGATACAAACGATAGAAAACACGATTGTTAAAAACAATACATTTCAAAAATATTTTGTAAAAGCAGTTTTTAAAAGCTCCATACACCGATTTTAAGGTATCACTAATCTCTAACAGCACGGAAACATGAGCTTCTTTTGGAAAATGGAAAATAAAAACATATCGAATGTCTATACAGCTGTAATGCTGAATGTACATGTACATGTATTGTCCATATCATATACCAAGAAGGCTCTATACATTCAATGGTATGGTGATAGAACATTAGCTCAGTGGGTCATAAACGGCATTATGTGGAATACCCTCCCCCCCCAAAAAAAAAATCCCCCAAAATCCCCCCCCCCCCCCATTTTGTTTTTAAATAAAAAAAATAAAATAAAAATAAGTAAAAATAAATACATAAAAATAAAATAATAAAAATAAGATAATAAAAGGCAAACGAAAATTGAATTAAGTATAAAGTATAGATGCCAGTAAAACTGTTCATGATCAAAGGGCCGTCTAATAAGCATGAACTCAAATATTGATATTTTAATTCTCTAGTCCCTTGAGAAGATTCATAAGCGAAAATTTGCTGTACATCATTCTTTTGCTTGTGCATGTAGTCTTAAAATACTAAATATATGTAACAACGCACATAAATTAAAAAAAAAAATAATTTAAATACATCGTACAGAATTTTATTTACATAATCAGAAAAAATAACACTCGAATGATTTTTATCCATGAACTCTACTACTGCTACTACTAATAATAATACAAGACATTACCAGATTTACGAGTGAACAACACAGAAATTAAGAAGGATAGAGCACCTCTCCTTGTTGAGTGTTATGGAGTACTTGGAAGTCAATTGTTCGTATTGCCGTAGTTATTCAAGCACGTATGGGTTCCTATAATAAGTTCAAACAACTTATAATTATCAACATGACAATCACATAATTATTCAGTTACAGATTATTAATTTTCGTACTACGAGTAAGTTATAATATCTTAAAGATATATTGCGCTAATATGTGTCACATGCAACATCAATATACCAATAAAAACAATACATAAATCATAACATGTATTTCAATGATGTGCGGGCCGCGGGGCGGTTCAGAACATTTGAATTATCAATACGGAGGCTCACTTGCATTACGACTTTGGGACTTGATTTGAGATGAACATTTTGATTTTGAATTTTATATAATCCATTCTGGCATTCTCCCGCTTTTCTATGTAAATACCACCTAGTATATATAAAGCATTTATAAAGAGTACAACTTTCAAATGAGAGCATGACGCAGAAAAGCATAGTATATCATGATGTGTTCCTTGTTAGCGGTTCACTCAACATGCACTGAACTAATAGTTTCTTTTTTTCTCGTTTGGGTGCGAAGGAAAAAAACTCCCACTAATGTGAAATTCCAGAAATTATGAAACATTCACCATTTTAAAGGAAAGAAAATATGGCATTCCATTTCTTTAGGATTCAAAATAGATTGCGAACGCACGAGAGATATTTCACTTTTCATAATCACAAAATTAAAGCTTCTACATGCCCACAGCTTTGAAAAAAAAAAAATACTTCAAATATTTATGGATTTGCCATGCACAAAAAGATCATTACACCGTTGAATTACTTCAATTGAAATATATTTACCAGTATATGAATATGCCTTAGCTTAAAAAAAGAAAAATTATACGTATAATTGAATCTTACCGAGACTGAAAATGTAAAAAAGGGAAATGGCTGTGATATTGATTACTGAAACTCAATGACATCAACAATGTACACACAATCCACTGATATGAGAATTTGGTGACCAAAGATCATGACCTTTATGATATGCTATATATTATTTGGTTGAAGGAATCACATACAGAGTATTATTTATGATATACTAACCCCAAACAAAACTATGAACACAAGAGCAGTAATACCATTATTGTGCAAAAATGAAACACTGTGCATGACAATGAAAAACTGAAGAAAAAAAATTAATACTTGCATGCATGTTTTCTTTTTTTCATAGCGAATGCTTTTGAGAAATAAGAGGGAAATTGAGCCTCTCCAAATAATAATTTTCATTGCTGGAAGTAGAAAATCATAGAAACAAATTACTGACATTTTCAGAAAGGCCTGAAAAATAATTAAATTATTTCTTGTCTGATTTATCTCAAAATTTCACTTGTTTCCTTATTTTTTTCCTCATCTAATTAGGCAAACCATTCCAGAATAGATATTGAAATTAGTCAAAAACAAGAAATAAATCAAACTTCCATATGTGCTTTTGGTTTTAAACCCAACACCAATCTACATTGATTAATTTATATAATTGCGCATATGAAGCAAAACATGAAAACAAACCAATACAGGTCAAATCCTGATCATATCATGAAATCTAAAGCCAAAATATTAACAAAAGAACCCCCAATAAGATGCTTTGATGTTTCTAAGACAATACCCAAATGGTTTATTTTTTGACAAACTTCATGAATTTTGGCTGCCTTTATCAGTAGCAACTGGCGCGAATCCATGATAATGTGAATTGACCTGAAGACAACGCAGTAATCACAGTACAAAGTGCTCATTTATAACATTTAAAATTCAGGCTGTACTTACATAAGAGGCTGATTCTACATTCCACTTTGTCATATAAATATGATAGTCCTTCAGATATAAGTGAGGTTACAGGAATAGAATAGATCAGTTGTTAAACCAACAAACAAAGTTAACAAACATACATGATTTAATATTCATGTTTAAAGTATTAAGCAGGATATCCACTTAAAAATTATATCATAACACTGATAAGTATTGGCAAGTCCAAGATATCACATGACTAGAACAACAAAAACTGACTGGAAGTAGTTGGGGATGTTGCAAGTCAATCCCAAAACAAGATAATTATATAAAACCAAAGCAATGATTCTCAAACAACTGCTACATATCAACAGCCTGAGAATTTTGTTTGTAACTCTCATGAGAAAATATAATCAATTAATAAATAAAATGGTATCTTTCTTTAAATAGAAATGATTTAAAGTAAAGGAATCCCAAACCACATAATCGTTCTCTATTTATTTCCATCGTTGCACACAACACTTAAAACACTATTCTAAGGTTTTGGCAAATGACCCTTCAGCTTTTGATGCCTTAGCAAAGTCCCAGGTGTTTTGAATGACAGAGTGCATACCTTACACATGTTGGGAAGATCCTGCTTGTGACGGTCCAGATGAGCCTTGAGGGAGCTAAAGACCTGGTAGCGAACACTGCATATCTTGCATGCATACTGCTTCACTATCCAGTGATCATTCAGATGTTCCTTGACTTCTTTCACTGTTGAAAACTTCCGACTACAGTTCAGGAATGGGCAAAGACCACCCTTCAGTTCCTTTGAATGCATTTTGTTGATGTGCACCACCAGGGGACCCGGTGCGCCGTCAGAAAAATCACATAATCTGCATTCAAATTTATATTTCTCAGACTGATGATGAGTTCTTTGATGTGCGGCTAGTGATGAGGTATCGGGGAAGTAACTATCGCAATGATGGCAATAGTCTGTACCAGTCTGTTGCATTTCAGATATTTCCTGGGAAAGTTCATTTGCTCTAATATCATGAGGCATGTGATCTTTGGAAGGAGTGTTTGTCAGAACCTTGGAACCATTAGGTCCCATTTTGGGGGTTACTGAAGCACGATATTTATCACTCAATCTATTACGTTTTCCAGTATCTCTATCATGACGATCTCCAGGATGGTTGGTGATGCTGTTAGACTTTTCTGAGGCAGCTTTCGTCCTGTACTTTTGAAAGTGTATTTCATTTACATGATTTTTCATTTCTTGACGAGAAGCCGTTTCAAATTCACAAAATTTGCACTGCTGGTTTATAAGAGCTTCTGGTTGGGACACTTCGAAAGTCCTCTTACTGCCTCTAGGTCTACCCCTCTTACGAGATCCAGAAGGATGTGGAGAAGCTGCAGCTTCTGTTACTTGACTGTCTGTTCTCACTGCAGGAATCTTGGAAAGAGTCATCTCATCAATCTGCTTCATGGATGCTTCATGAGCTCGCTTGAATCGCTTCTTTGGGCAATGACTCATGTCACTCATAAACTCTGTTGGATTCTGTTGGACCTTTGATTTCAACTGCTCTTGGTTATCTTCCACCTGCAAGTTAGATTCTGTTGAAGCAATTGCAATGTTAGAAGCTGAAACACTCCTCAACATATTTTTTGGGGCAATGTAAGAAACATCTAGCAGATTTTCGTTTCTCTCGACACCAGCAGCTATACAGGCTTTGTTTGTAGTTGGTGAACTGCTAGAGCTGTGCCTTACTTCAGTTTCATCACTTCTTGTTCTTTGGAGGTGATGTGTACCATACAACTGTTTATCTTTAGAGTTAGTTGGTGTCTTTGCATTGGTTTCATATGGAACCTGTTCTTGTCTTTGAAGAACTTCTACTGATGACTTTGCTGACCCAACATTTTGTAGAATCGTTTTAGGGAGTGAAGTGAGGTCAATAAGCGGAATGTTTGAAGCACTTGTGGATGGCGGATTGACATATGTATTGTACGTTTTTGCAATTTTCAATCCAGGTCCTTCAGAAGTGAGTCCATGGTGCAGGAGCTCACTGAAGGCATGAGGTTGTCCAGCTCTGTCAATATATACATTTGCTCCTCTTGCTGCATATTGCTCTTGAACGGATGATTTCCCCATCATGTGCTGACTTCCCAGGATATAGTTTGCTGCTTTAGTTGATTCACAAGACATCCCATGGTGTCTAAGCTCACTTCCATGCAAATCAGTGTTCAAAACTTTCAGATCTTCATGGGATATGTAACCAGCTTGTTGGAGGCTTCTTTCTTGGCCAGTTTCTACGGAAGCATGTGAGTTGCTTGAATGAGTTATTTCTGATTGAACGGGACTCAGTGATCCAAGGGCTTGGGCTTCATCATATGCCTTTACGACATCACTGCCTGAGTGTTCCAACCTTGATCTTGAAAGAGTATCCTGTGTCCCATTATCCTCAAAGACCTCACAATTTAATTGTACTGCTTGCTGCTCCTGTGACTCAGCATCACATATTCTTTGTTTGCAAGACAGATCAAGAGGGGCAATTAGTTTTTGTTCAACATGTACCTTTGTTCTCACTTTACAGGTAAGATCAAGTGGCATATCTTCTTGAGGAGTAGAGTTATTCTGCAACAGCTGAGATTTTGGAAATTCTACTTGTGCTGGAAGAGTTGAGTCACTAATTAAGTGTGGCGTAGTCGATGGAGTGCAGTGACTCATTGGTGTTGGTGTTCTTGATAGAGACACGTTTTCTAACTCGGATGACATGGGCTGGTGAGACAGAATGGTTAAGTTGTCACTGGCATATGTTGTAGAGGTGGTACTGGATTTTGGTGTAGGAGTTCGGCTTAGCATTCTTGGCGTGGGGCTTCTTAGTGCTGTGTTGTGAAAGTTGATGGCAGCACCTGTCAAAGAGTTATCCTGACTGCCTTGCACTGTGTTTGGATGATACAACACATGCTTGGGATCAACCATATTCTTTCTTTGTTCAGCAATTTCTGTCAATGCCGCATTTGATAAAAAACCCTCAAGTGGTTGGTTCAGCGGTTGATGTAATACTGGATTAGTAGTCGGTGAAGGTTGGTGAATCATAGTAGGGATCTGGTTGAGCCTCTTGTTCTCTAACATATGTGCAGATTCTGAAAGAGGAATTCCTGAAGTCTGAAATCCTAACTGATCTCTCATGATATGAACATTTCTCACAGAGTTAGTCCCACTTCCTCCAGCATGAAGTTGCCTTAGCGCATTCAGTATTTCGTCTTGATCAACAAGAGACTTAGGAGTTCTTTTGCCAGGATTAGATCGAGGCTGTTTTGCTGCAGGGAGGGATTTTCTTGTATGCTGGTGATTCAAGGGAGGTGGAATTTCATTCTGGGAAATAGGAGCATAGAGAGCAAGCAGCTGCTCTTTTGGTCCAGTAGCAGTATACACTGGAATATCTGCTGCATATGCCACCTGATGTTGAGCAGGTGACACAGAATATCCTACTCTGCTGTGCTCTGATTTGTTAAGAATTTGTGATTGAAATTTTGTTTTGGGTAGCTCATCTGCAATAGGAGGGCTAAATGTTCCTGCTGTTGAAACCCTACTCCCAGGAAACTGTAGCCTCTCACTCTCCTTATGTGCTAATCCAATGTTGCTGATGCTCTGAGCTCCAGAAGGATTCTTATTTTCTCGGACAGGTAAATCCTTCTGAGCAGAATACAAATAGCGTTCTGGGTACATTTGTTCTTGAAGAAAAATCAAGGGCGCATTCTGTCTATTTGCTGCATTTGTACTTTGCCTTTTTCTTTCCAGTTGTGATTGCATTCTTAAAGCTGCTAGTTGATTAAGTGCCAGATCCCTTTCTGATGCATGAATCACAGAATTTTGAAGTTTGGGGTTTTGCTGAGTGAGGTACCCTTGATTGGGAGCAGCTAATTGGCTCTGGGGTTGATGAAGCATCTGGAGATCTGGAGCAGAAAGCTTCTGTTTTCTCAGTAGGTGCTGTTTGAGCTCATCACAAGCTCCAGACTGTTTTGGGTATACGTGTCTCAGTGGTATCATAGGTACACCATGCTGCTGCGTAAGAAAATGTGTAGACTGTTGTACAGGAGATAAGTAGTAACTTGCATTTAAAGGCACTGTAGAATGTCTGTTAAGCTTGGGTTTTACTTGAGTTTTGTCCTTTCTTGGAGTGCCAAAAAAAGTTGCTTTATCTTGAGGAACATGCTGCATAGTCTTAGCACATACATCAACGTTTTCTGCCGAATTTTTTGCTGTGTGCAAGATGGTACTAACTTCTTTTTGAGGATTTGTCATGTATCCTGAGGATGGAACAGTTGACTGAATTCCTACGACTGAAGTAGCATCTTGGGTAGTTGACAGACTCCCAGATGGGACTGAAGTCTGAATATGTGACACTAAGTTCCGTAATAGAGCTGAAACTGATGTATCACACGATTCCTGGCCAGCCGATAGCGTCCTGGGCGTACTAACATTATCCTCAATGACTACTGGATCCTCTACACTTACAGTTACATCCACTTCCACAGGACTTCCATTCAATAGCTCACTGCCTTTACAAACACCATTACTTGGCCTATTTTCTGGACTAGAATCCGCTAATTTTTCATCAGTGCTATTTGAATTCATTATTTCAGACTGCGTGGTGGCTTCAGCAGGACTTGATTCAAGGATTTGAGTGATATGACAGTGCGGACTATTGGGAATGGAAAGTTTACACAAAGTATTGCTAACCAGTAGTGTCTCCTGTGGTGAATTTTGTTTCTCTAAATCCCCTCTGATTTCTTTCTCTATTGATGGATGGTCTATCATTGCTCTAATTGATTCCTGATCAATGGCCACCTCTTGAAGCAGTGATTTTGGATTTTCTTCTTGTTCAAAGTCATGTTTTTCTGGAAGCTTTGTAGCTGTGTCATCAGACTTGCTCTCCAGTGTGGCAGCTGCATGAGCTACAATTGTCATTTTGAGATGTCTCTTATCTTGCCGTTCTTTTGATTTTGTTCTGCTTTCTTTATGCTTTTTGTTTGATTTCCTTTTGTTTTTTGTATGGTGTCGATCTCTAGATCTCCTTTTCTTCTTTGGCTTAGTGAATTTAACGGTCCATTTACATGCAGTTAAAGATGACGTGTGTTCCACATCTTTTCCATGAAGTCCAGTTGCCGGTACACTTGGAGTATCTTGTACAGGGGGTGACAGACCACCTTCAGTAACATTATTTTCATTGGGTTCAGGTTGATCATTCCAATCTTCTCCATCACTGAGTGGGTAAGCTATCGTAGCACCCCCTGAGCTTGTTGTAGACATTGCATCCTCATCATATCCCCCTATAGTTTCTTCACAGGCAACTGACAACATGTCCATAGTTCCATCACTTGATGATACTCCCAAGTACACATACTCATCTGGGTTGGTTTGTTTCTTTGCTTCAACAAGACCAATTAACTCATCTGATGCTTGGGGAAGTTCTGAAGTTAGAACATTTGTAGAATTGCTCCCATCTTGTGAAGTAACAGTGAGGTTTGCTGAATTTTCATACAAACCATCTGGATGAGTATGGCTACTAACAGGCTCATTTTCCATGGCCTGATCTGTCCTACCACTCTCTGTAATACAATCCTGTCCCAACTCTTCTGTTACCAACTTTTTCTGGCTTCGGTCTAGTTTAGCAGTTTCTTGCTCCTGCAAAGCAAACTGCAACGAAAGTTGAGGATCTGCAGATTGATCTTCCATCATGTCCCCCTCCTTGGGCGAGCAGGGCTGAGAGTTATTACCTTCCTGCTTCTTATGATCCTGTGTTTCTTCTTCATCAGAGTTGAATTTTGAAGGGTTAGACTGTTGCATTGCATCAGCCATCTGATTTAGCTGTAATGTTGACAGTGGTGCTGGTTGTGAGTGTTCCATGTCAGGGTCACTGTGTAGATCATTGGAAAGTGGATTGTCGTTTTTCCTTTTAGTGCTATCTGATCCAAGTTCTTGTTGTTCATTACCCTTAGTCTGGTCTGGTTTACCATCTGTTTTGTCAATACTGATTGTACAGAATTCCTTGACATCAGGACTGGTGGATAATGTTGACTGAGTTTCCTCAATTTTTTCTTGTAACTCCATCACTTTAGAACAGTCTTCAATATTTGATAGTGAAGAGGTACCCTCATCTGCACCCTCTACAGATTCCGATGTATCATGCAACTCTTCAATAGTAGTCTTACTAAGTGGGAAACTTGCAAGTTTAACATTTGCATCTGAATGTGGCAGCACTTTCACATTATCTGATAGTTCCTCCTCCATATCCTCAGATGTGCTTTTAGTTTCATTCTTAATATCCTTGGATGATGTTTCTATTGTCATAGGGCATTGATCAGGCATGACCTCCTGCACCTTGTGCAAATCCATTTCAAGTCTTACACCCTGCAATTCAGTTTCATCATGCTGTGTTACTGGAGAATGTACTTCAACATTGACATTTTCTTCTGGAGAAACTTGACCTACAGAATCACCACTACCTAGTTTATCAAGATTTTTTTCTGGCACTTCTGGCACTTCATCATATACATGTACTTCCTCTTCTCTTGTACAGACTTCAAAATCTGCATTTTTTGAAAGTAAATCAGTAACACCTCTGGAGCAATCTCTTGATGTATCTTGACCACATGGTACAGTGTCTCCTTCATGGACAAGTGAAGCAGCTTTGCATTCTTCAGAATTTTCCACATCACATATTTTAGAGTGAGCAGATTGCTCTTCATTAAGTGCATCTGGTGAACATCTATCAACAATAGATATGGATATTTCTTCAGCATCAGTCAGAGGTAATGATTCTTGACATTCACCATTGGCATCATCTGTGTTACTATGATGTGCTTCATCCTTTGCTTTCCCTGTATCGACTGGTGTGCTTTGGGAATGCTCACCACTCATATCTTGAGAATTATCAGGTTTCTCAGATTTCTCATCATTGCATTCTGCAGAATTGTTCATCTCACTGGATTGTTCATCTCTTCCTCCTATCCCTGGTTCAATATCAAATTCCTCAGTGTCTATTTCTTGCATCACTTTGTCATCTGCAAGACTGCTTTCATTTTGGGCCATTTCTTGAACCATTTGGTCTTCTGGCATCTCGCTTTCATCATCTTGCTTGGAGATGTTGTCATTGTTCTGTGCAATACTGTTCTCTTCTTGATCATTTTGAATATTTATGATATGACTTTGTTGTTCATCTCTTGACAGAGGTTTGTGTAATGCCGTTTCTGATCCATGGAACTCTTGAACCGCATTAGCATTTTCATTCAGTCTTTTAGTATTTTCTACAGATGGGATAGGGAGATTCTCAAGGTTGTTTGATTGGCTTGACTTACAATCCTGAATTTCTGTTCCTCCTCTGGGGCTTGAATTACCATTGGTTGATTTAATTGGTAATGATGTTGAATATTCCAAATGGTTGGGTGAAATACCAAGTACGGGAAATGAATTATTATACTGCTCATCATCACATTGGTGTTCTGCTTCTGTTTGTCTTTCACCTATTTTTGGAGTGCACATCAGACTGTCTTCATCATGGATATATTCTTGCTCAGAATTCAATGAACCACTGACAGTGATGTGACTCTCTATGGGACGTTCCTCTGATGATAAATTATAAGGATGGGTGGTCTCAGATTCCATTGGTGTCTCAAACTCAAATTCATCCTCATCTTCTGCAACACCTATTGCTTCATTCTGAGGATCTTGATGAAATGGTTCCGCTCCTACAATTATGCCAGTCTCAGACTGAGGTGGACCTGATCCATCAGGCCAGTTATAAGAATAATTCTGTCCAGGAAGATCATCTGATGTCTCATCAAACTCAAAGGCAAAATCAGATGGGTTCTCAAATTCAAATTCATCATCGTCATCAAGGCAAGTATCATGAAAAGCTTCTTTTTCTAATACTGGTAATGTGTCAGATTCCCCAGAGTTTGGACTGTTGTGGGAATCATAATCACTGTGACCACCACCATAAGCCTCAAGGTGAGGTATCTCTGGGTCTGATACATTCATTAGCTCCTGGTGCCAGTCATCTCGTTGTGTTGAACTATTAGAACCAGATTGATCCAAGTCTCTATCCAGATTGGAACTTTGAGAATTCAAACTCCCTCTCAATGCCTGGAAAATGTTTTCCCTCTCCCTTCTTGGCAAAGAAGAAGAACCCTCTACAACTTCTATTGGAACATCACTTGAACTGGTGATCAAATTGGCTTCATTACAATGAGTGTCCACATCTTCAGATTCTGCACAGCTACTTGGGAGTTCATCTTTTGACAAGGAAAAAGTCTTTGCAATTCTAATCTGTGACAGTCCATCAGATTCTTGAATAGGATTTTCTGTAGCTACCATGAACAAATCCTGTGAATTCTCTTGACCATCATTAGAAATACTCTTGGTTTGCTCTCTGCCACAAGAATTATCACTACTGCTTACTTGAAGAACAAAAGGAGAACATGAATCTAACTTGTCCAACAATTCTTGGGAAGTGTCTGTAATTGTTGAATCCTGATGAAAATGTGGCAGACCAGGATTTGATGAAGGTGAAAAAGCAATAGCTATGGCAACGGAATCCTGATTAGAAGGTGGCCATGAGGTGGTGATATTGCTTGGAGTTTGACATTCTTTCTGGATGCTTGGTTCTTCTAGAGTTTGAGGAAAGTCATCTCCTGATGTTGAGAGGCATTCGTTTGATCCTGGAGGTGTCAAGCATGTAACTTGATCACTTCCCCCTTGATATTCAGATGCTGGTTTGTCCTTCCAACTTGGTGTCCCGAAAGCACTGGACATATGATCGTTGTCATCTTTTACTGGCTTGGGTTGTGTATGATGTAATAATGACACATCCTTTTTCTGTTGTCCAATTTCAACTAATTTTGGAACAAAGAATAGTGTGCTGTTTCTATCTGTTTCAGGAAGTCTTTCTTGTTGAAGTGGCAAGTCGGTGAATTCTGCTTCTTTTTCCACATCTTTTCTGACATATCCATTTTCCTGATATAATCTGTCAGGTTTCTGGACATGAAATAATTTGTGTGTTCCTTCTTGGCAGTTTTTCTGTGATTTTAACTCATTAGTTATGAATTTCCGTGGCCTACCACGGCTCCTTTTCTTTTGAGGTTCACCTTTACCATGTACAATGTCCAACCTATCCAAATTTCTGGATGAAATCATTTCTGACTTGTTCATATAGTGTTTTCTATGAGGTAATCCTGTCCTTGACAGGATCTGTTTTGTTCCTACAGTATGGCCAACTTTTTGTCTTGAAGGTTTTCCTCTTTTACACTGTGGCTTATTTGTGAGTGGAGAAGTTGGTGCACACAAACTCTCATCTGTAGAATCAGTGAAATCATACACGTTGCTGGTTTCACTCACATGCTTTTCAGAACATCTTGAAAATGGTTCCCACGTTTTCAGTTTTGAAGATGGATCCACACATATTGGCGGTGAAGGAAGTCTTTCAACAGAGTGAGATCTCACCAGCTTGAACATGCTCTTTGACTTCTTTTTGGAATTTCCCTTCTCTTTCATCCATGCTAAATTGCCTTTTGCTGGAGATATGGCAGAAGGTACACCTTCACATGTTTCTTTAGCACTAGTCCTAGGTTTGTTCCCCCTTGGCTCAGTACGTCCAGGATTAACACATGGTTTACTTTTACAACTTTCTGCAAGTTCTTCTTTGGGTTCCTTGATATCTTGCGAAATGTATTTTGCCTCTGATAACCGACTAGTTACACACTTAGTATCTTTAACTGTTCTCTGAGAGGCTTTAGTAGTACATTGTCTACTGTTCCTTTTTTGAGAATGAGCAGAACTATGTCGAGCAACTGGTCCTAAAACTTTGGCATATCCAGGGAATCTTCTGGTCACAAGTTTGTCTCTTGATGTTGAATGAAACAATCTTCTCAATGGGTAGTTGCGAACTATTTGATCCTTTATAGCTGGGAAGCCAAGCTTTGACTTTTTACAAGGATGATTTCTTTGACTCTTTGTTGCACCAGAAAAATGACTAATAGGAACAGCAGTTGGATGTACTTTTTGTGCATTTCTATGGCCAGTTATTCCATTCTTCCGAGGCCTACCACGCTTTCTTGGTGGAAAGACTGTTGATTCACTGTGAGGTTTCTTACTACAGCTTGTGCTTTCCGTAACTGCACCACCTACTTGTTTAGGATTCTTTGGTGGCCTCCCACGTTTCCTCTTGATTTTGACAATTTTTTTGTCAGCTACATCCTCTGTTCTTTTGACTCCTTTGTTCGAGTTCAATCTAGGTTGTAATGGCTCATTGTCTTTGCAAGTTTTTTCCAGTGTCTCCTCATGGAGATTAGAATGACCCACATCTAAGCCATCACTGTCTGTCATTCCATGTCTGGTATCAACCCCATTTTCTTCTCTTAGACCTTCAAGGTCTTGTCCATTCTTGCAAGGCCTTCCAAACTTCTCTTGATCTCTTGGTCTTGGAACAAGATCAGGTAGGGATAAGTGTAACTCTCTTTTAAGGCGAACTAGCGGTGATAGAAGCTTGAGGCTAAAGTCATCACTGAATTTTGAGATTATGTCATCATCACTTAATCCCAATTGATGATTTAAATCATGATTGCTCTTCTCTACCACTGTATTACTATCATCCATACTTTTTTTGTGTTCAGGATGAAATGTCTTCCTTGTATTTTCACATTAATCATTCTTTTCTGTGGCATTTCTACCTGTTTACATGACTCCAGCCAAACTCCACAGAATAGAAATCATCTCAGAAGAATGGCTTCTGTAATCTGGCAGCCCCTTCTCAATGATATTGGTGCGAGGATTTCTGCAGATTTGAAGACAAAATAACGCACTCAAATTTAGAAACTCAGTATAGAAACAACCATAACCATTTTCCTAATAGGATTAATAGATTAATGCTCAAGGCTAAAAAATTTTAAATTTTATTCACCATTTAAAATTCCTTAAGAATCTTAGCAATATGAAAGCTTTTTAGATATTGCTTTTTATCATTTCAGTCATTAAAAACAAAGCACATACAAATATAACAAATCCCTCATAATAAATTCTGCAAGTCAAGTTCGAGCGTTGATATCTCTCTTGTTACTATATTGTATTTCTGTATGGTATCACTGAAAAACACATTTTATTGTTCTTTACAATGATGCCCCATTTGAACTGATTATTTAATCATGGAATATACAGTACACCTGAATACTGGGCCAAGTCAAAAGTGAAATGTTGCAAAATGCATTGTTAATGTTAACAGGGAATTTTCCTTTTTTCATAATGTTTGGAGGATGAATTTGTGTTTTGAGTGATGTTGAGGTGGTTATTCATGAATGCAGTGATGTTTCTTCTTCTGTTTGGAAGATGAAGTGTGTTTTAATACACTAATTAAACACAAGTCAAAAGTAAAATGTTGCAAAATGTCTTGTTATTGTCCACAGTGAATTCTTCATTTGTTTGGAGAATGGATTTTGTGCAATGTTATTTTCACCTTTTGTTCCTAAGAAAAAAAAACCACATTTCATCTTCCAAACAAAAGAACCATTATACAGTTCATGAATGACCACCTCCACATCACTCAAAACAATAGTCACCCTCCAAAGAAAGGAGAATTCCATGTTGACAATAACGATGCTTTTTCATTTCACTTTTAACTTGGCCCCATATTCAGGTCTACTACACACTGCATAATTACATAATCAGTACAAATGGGGCATCATTGTAAAGGGGAATAAACAGGCATTTCTGTGATACTAAATTCAGATATGATGAATGCATCAATGAGAGATATCAATACTCTATTCTGAATTGTAGAACATTTTTGTGCGGGTTATATTCTACAATGTATAGTATTTCTCTGAAAATTCTAGATTAAACTCCCTGAATACAACCTGGTATTGAGCAAGTAGGTTTGCCTTGAACCAAATTACCATCAAATCATGGTAATTTTTTTATTTTTTTATTTACAAGGGTGTTTCTTCTTAATGTTCCCCTTGCAAGTTTTTCTTTGTTATCTGCCCATTAATCCTTCCAAAGATCTCATGAGAAACTGATTTTTCTCTCTCTTTGAAAAGATAAAATTCTAAAAACATTTCAACACTTGAAAACTAAACTGTGTGAATCAAGTTTCTTTCCAAAATCAGACAAAATTGCAACTTTACAAAAAAAAGTAGCTATGAAAGCTACTGAAAAATAGTTTTGACATTTAAAAAGCAAGTTACATGTGAGGAAGAACACAACTTCAATTTTATAAACTGATGTGATAAGGAATTAGCCTCATCTTTTCTCTAATTATTCAAAAATATCAAATAGCTTTGACAACCTAAGTGAGAACAACACATGTGTATACTATACAATTTTAAATAAATATTTCCTGTTATTTGGACTATCAAGATAAATAAGTGGCAAGTGGAGTTAAGATATTAAATCATTCATATCAAAGGGGAATACATCTTATATGGTTGAACTTAGTGATCTATTAAAGAGGTATGCATTAGCTACACTTTATTTAAGAACATACAATAATTGTAAAAACCCAAGTTATGAAAAAACAAAATACATACATAAGTAAATAAGTATTCTTTGAAGTTTACATTCACAAATTGTAGTTTTTCTCTAAAATGGGGGAAATGTATCTATTTTTTACATTTAGAATGTGACTCAGCTCTTCAAACACTCATATCAAACCATTTTTTGTTTACAGATAAAAAATTTGTGCTAGTAACAGGAAGTATATGTGAAAATGAATGCCTACTCATGTTTAAAAAAACCAAAACATTGATATACTACCCTTACTAATCCTTGGTTTGGAAGCATATACATTTCTTCATAACATGCTCAAAATAATGAGAGTCAAAATACAAGGTATAATTTTTAACCAGTTCACAAAGTTCATAAACTTCTCTACATAACAGCTTCACAGTATCACAAGTATACAATACTTACTTGAAACAATATAAAACACAAACTTCCCAAAAGTGCATGAACAAACCAAATGATAGATCTTTCTTTCCTACTTGTCCTTTTCAATACTTTCAGCAAAACCAATCATCTATATCTAGGCGGTGGTGTATCGTGAACACGTTCCTTTGAAAACTGAAAATCATGAAAGGAACAATGCCCTTTTACATTCAAATTTCTCAAGCATGAAGTGTCACAGTAGTCACTAGTTCCCACACAAGTACAAGATTTTACCTCCTTCAGATCAGCAACAACATACCAGTATCTAATTTCTTTTAAATACCTTCAACTTAACTCCATGATGATAGAATGCTCACAGTCCAAAATGATACATACATTTGTATCACTGTGCTGAAATAATAGTGGGTTGGGTGGTTGCACTAGTCTCACACTTTAATGCCCTTACACCAGGCATGGAATTGTAAATGGCATTTTTACAACCATGGAGTTGACAGAAGAGGTGAAATGAAAATTGAGTATGGACAGCGGTTTGTATATACACCAATACAATTAAAATTGATCAGTCATAATCAGTCATTCTGTGGTCTCCTGCTCAACATAATTGAAATGTATATCAGGCCATGGTTAGTTCCAGAGTAGTGTGCACTGTTTTAATAATGACGGTTTATAATATGGGTATTCAACCATTATGATGATATAATTTTTTTTTTTTTTTGGGGGGGGGGGGGGGGACGGAGGGGTTGAACTGCCTACATCACAGAAATGTGTGAGTGTCATAACGTTTTGATTCTAGATAAATAATGAATGATGAATAAATGTAAATTACAATTGCAATTGTATTTGGGTTCCATTGCTTCACAGTTTATGATCATATGGTGTTTAACTATTAAAGTGCTATAAAAGTTTTGTGATATAAACTGCCTACAGTACTGAAATGCTTAAGAAAGCACATCACTTTTATTCTGGATCAAGATCTGTTCAATTCAGAACCAAGAAGGGACATTAATGATATTCATCATATACACAGAATGTTTTTCATTTAGGTTTGATTTTTCAATTTAACCTTAATTTGGAGGTAAATGTACATAAATGTATGAATAATCAACTCTGCAATAAATGGAATTAAAGTTATCTTCTCAGAAAACAATCATCAATATTCCTCCTTAAAAAAATGATTTCTGTCATTGCAAGAATACCAACATTTAAATTTTGTCACAGCTAATTCTTGGACGAAGCATTTGCCTTCACTTTCAATACGTACATTAGATCATGATTTAATTATGTAAATATTGACTATGTTCTCACAAAATGGAAAGGATTTTCTGCAAATTCTTACTCAAAACACCTTAGTCAAGGTAGGATGATCGTGCCAATTTTTCATAACTGCACACCTATTACCACTAGAAATGCATGAGTCTGATAACTCATCAGCATGATGCTGTCAGGAAAGCAAGTAAGTTAACCGCTGATCACAATGCTGATAGTAACAATAGCAGAGTTCGCAGGTAAACACTTTAATATCAGGTGCTCTGCACAGCTGCTCTCTGATGCATTATACAATTTACTGATCAATTAATTTGAATATTGGAATTCAGTAAGGAGAGAACCAATCATGTTAATTGGTATTTTCATCTCACGTGCAAATATGAGTCATCCATTAGATATAAGCAGATGGATGCACATTATTCTCTAGAATGATATACATGTATATCATTGTGGAGGGTACTAGTCAAGAAACATAATGCAATTGTTCAAAATATTTTGTTATATGTTGCAGCTTGTTCATTTCATAGTAAATTTATAACCGACCAGCTTTGAAATAAATTGTTTCTGAGCTTAAAAAAATCACAAACAAGGTTCAATTCTCCATGAGAGATCTTAAAATGTAGAATAATAAGGTATTCTAAATTAAGAACACTCTACTTAAAGTGTACCAATCACCTAAAAATATTTTGCTATGTTTGTTCGCCGTTCTATGTTGATATACTATATTTAAAATATGAGCTTCAAATGTTGATTTTATAAAAAGATATTGCATGTTGAAATACACTCCCAATAAACAATACAGCGACTTCTGAGGAGACTAGTCGACACACCCGTACGCGCTCACATAGAATATTTAACTCATTTATTTCCAATATCCTTTTTGCTACCAAAACTGTACATGAGCTTAAAGGGGAAATTAATTGCTCTGGCAGGACAGACAACTTCAACATTTTGGTCACTGGCTATTTGAAGAAAGGTTGATTAATGTTCTTTTTTAACCATCTGGAGAACTTACATGAACATATTCTTTAAGAAATCCATTGATTTGACCAAGACTGAGTATTAGCTTCAGGGAAGAATTGTAAATATTTAAATATACACTGCATCTCCCAACAAAGTTAACAATTGGAAAAGGTCTCCTTGAGTAAATATTTCAAAATATTTGTACGAAATTTTCATACCTGTAGATAGCTTAGGGTCTCTTCTATTAAATGCCACCAAAAAATCTGAAATATTTTAAGCTTGAATGAGCAAAAGCAACTTTTGAGTAAGGGTGCAAAATCCAGACTTGACAAGAATTACTATTTTGTTCTGGCTGGTATGAACAATTTTGAGAACTCTTAAAAGTTGACAGTTGGAAAAAAGTATCCCCAAATGAACATATCAAAATATGTTCCTGAAGTTTTCAATCCTATGGATAGCTTAGGGTCTCTCTTATTAAATGGTACCAAAACATCTAATGATATTTGACAGTTGAGTGAGCAAAAGCCATTGTTGTGAAATGGTGCAAAATCCATGGTTGACAAAAAATTTGTATTGGTTCTCGCTGGTATCAGCAAAGTCGAGAGTCTTGAAAAGGCTTAGAAACTTTCATATTCTGATCATTGAACGGCAATTTATGAAAGAATAAGCTTTGTTTTCTGTATTTCCTGACATATCCCATCAAAACTTTATGGTTGACAGAGAAAGCCCGGTTGAATTAAAATCTTGCTAAAACTGACATTTCAAAATGCTCAATAAAGTAGTTAATTGCTCACTGAAGCATAACAAATAGTGATGAGGGACTTTTTCTGACTGTTAACTTTTTCTTGAATGCAGTGTATATTCCTAATATGCATTTATTAAAGACAATGACTACAAAGAAATTCTTTTAAAACATATCATTATGAGATAAATCAAACTGACCAGAAATCAGAACAGATTTCAATCAAGCCAAGTTACACTGATGAATAAGAACATGAAAAAGCTAACATCTAGTGAAAAGAAATAATCACCACTATGCATTAAGTTTCATTTCTAATTTATTGAAGTTAATAGAAGTAGAATCCACAACTATATCTCAAAAAAAAAAGACTGAATATTACCCCCTTAAAACAATTACTGCTTTTAATTAGAGGACAACAGAAAAACAGGATCAACATATATATGACAAGAATTTCAATTCAGCAAGTTCAAAACTGAAAAAAAGGGAGAAAGAAAAACCCCAAGAGGAATAAAATAAAAAGTTTTTGCGCTTGAGAGTCCCACACAGGAGGGTTCATATTCGGGTCAAAGGCATCTTTCCAATGACACACAGCTGTTTCAAGATATTACCGAATATCAACAGAATTTTCTAGTCATGCAACAGTGAATAAAATACATAGGAGCAATAGCCCTGGAAACATCCAAATGAGGTGTGAAAAACCACAAAACAGCTCTGAAAAAACAAAAAGACAATAAAGATCACCTCTGAGGAAATGGCTCGTATCAATAAAATATATTTTTTTTATAAAGAGCTCTCATGAACAAAAACATAATATTTACACTATCATGCAATAAAATAGACTACAAACCACAAGTGTCTGACTTGTTTGATATGCTTATAGAGGAGAAGGTTGCACTGTAATATAGGTGGTATCAAAGTTGTGGACCTTCATACCACAAATAAAAAGTAACCAAAAAGAATATTTATTTGACAATTTATATGGCTACACACCTCATATAAAGACTGTATGTGCCCAATGAGAATGCACAGCAATAAAAGCAGCTACATTAAAACCAATGAATTCATCACGAACATAAACTCAGAGAATATATGTATGAATGCACTCACCCCAGCATTGAAAAGCGTGCTTATGATTTGGGTGTAGTGCATAAAATCAATATCTTGGATGTATGGATGATACATCATGACGTGTCCAAATGATTGCCAAGCTCTCTATAGCCTATTTTGTACAAAACATGTTTGCAACAGCAAAGCTACTCTTTGTAGCCAAAACCATCTCACATGAAAAAAAAACCCTGATGGTTTGAACATGGAAGAAGTATGAAATTTAGCCAACGCTTCAATATATAATAGAAACAGGCTGGAGGACCTGCTCGCTAATCATATTCCGACACGTTGCTCGTGATACTACACTCCACAGCACACAAAGAGCGTGATCCTCCTCCTAAATGTATCCATGGAAACCGCATCATTTTCATAAGAGGCTTTTGTGCCATATACCTGGATGGAGATTGAGGAGGGGTGGGGGGGGGGGGTGGAAATCATGTATGAGTAATCAGCCTACCCAATACCTGGTGGGTCTGTGTATTCAATATTATGGCATGGTAAATCCAAACCCATTCATCGCTTTATTCCTTTATTCGCCTTTATTCCTGGCTTCTCTTATGGATAAAAGATATGCCTGGATGCATACCCATAATTTTTCTCCATCATTTCATTGAGTTTCTATGACCCTGCTTGTATGCTTGATTGAAGTTTCCAGAGTGGGGTGGAAATTGTAAAAATGCATTTTTTTTTATCAAAAAAAAATAAAAGGATTTTGCAGTGCAATATCACAAAGAAGTTCCCATAGGATTCGATTCAGTAACCATAAAATGCAGAAAAGTTACATTAAGCTACAACATCATTCTCCAATAATTTAGTCCAATACTTGTGATAAACTGTAAGTGAAAATATGGCAATTTATTTATTTATTTATTTTATTTATTTATTTATTTGTGCATGCTTCAGGAATCATATTTACAATCACATAATAATACAAAGTATTACACAGTAATATTGTTTCATATTGAAACACACAGAGGTTTGGCAAAATAAGCTATAAGCTTGAGAGGTATTGCCACACCTGCATACTTAAAACAAACAATATAAACGGGTAAAACCATTATAATAAAATAAACATAAATCAAAACGAACCTTAAAATGGTAAACGAGATAATAAAAACAAAATAGGAAAAAAAAAAAAAGAATATGGAAATATACAAAAGAAAAGAACCCCTATATAGTTAGTAAGTTATAAAGATATAGATTTACATGATTGGGAAAACTATGTGGTTTTAGAATACATCAAACTATAATGACAATGATAATATTAATAGGGATACAAAATAGGGATACAATAAAACTAAAACATTGTCGTACATCAATCTTGTCAGGACCTTCGATTTAGAAAGGAAAACTCGTAAACATCCACTCATAAATATTTGCAAATTGCCAATTCACTTATTACTTTCATGTTTCTACTGGTACTATCTCAAATTTCAAAGCCAAAACATTGTTAGATATTACACATAAATCTTCCATATTTTGTTACGTCAGTCATATTAGCAAGCATGCACATATCAAGCAACACCTAGTAAATCTCTGTTAGGAAAGAAAAGCCAATGCAAGAGTGATTTTGTTTGGTAATTTTTGTTCCATAGTTTTTCTGCTGCCTCTAATTCCCCAAAAATGTGTATTTATCAGCATGCAGCATATCCGATATTTTAAGATGAATAGATGGTACTATGCTGTAACAATCCATGTCATGAGATGCAAGCTTTCAAAGACCCCCTCATAGATTGATACAGACAACTGATACAAGTGTACTGATCCATGCACAATGTTTGAAAATAAGTTTAGATATATAGAGAAGTTCAAGGCTAAGTATCAATTTCAGCAGAACAAGCAGTTTTTGAAAATTAAAAAAAACTTGCTACTTCAAAGAAAATTACCATGAAAGCAGACAGGCTAAAATTTCTGAATTCTGTAAACCGTAAATGAGAAACAACAATAACAAAAACAGTATAGGTAATAACAATAAGGACGATTTTGAGAATGTCATGATGCATACTTGTTTTGACTTGGGGCAAGACTAAAGCTATACAGTTCATTGCGTCTCTTTGTGAATTCTAAAGTGCAAGAATAAAGCATTTTGGGGGAGGTATGACCTCAAAAATGAAATTCTTTGTCCTCATTGAAAAAAATATTCAACTTCTTTTCATATTGTGAGCTTATTCCTCCTCTCCTAAGTTTGTTTATTCAACTAACTGAACAAGAGATCAAATCTTTAACGGTAACTATAGATGCTAAAAATCTCCTTATACATGTGTATCTGCACAAACTGTTCTCCGCAAAATGTACCTGCATTCCTTTTTTGGCAGAAATTTTCAAATATACGGACAAAAAAGAAAAACACTAATAATAAGATATATGCAATTAATATTTCAGATTTTTGAAAATTTTTCATAAATTTCATTCACCTTATTGTTTTCTTTCAAAGCAATAAACATATTTCATTCTATGATTGCTATAGAATGGCTCTCAAAAATTTGTTTTCGGATGTAAAATATTATAGATTTGTTTATTGTATATATTCCATTATGTCATATGTCATCCGCCATTCATCCACAAAATAGAATTCACAATGAGCCGCTATGAATGATGACGACAAGAGTGTGTTATGGCCAACGAGAAATCATTATGATGGTGATATTAAGGATAAATTGATTAATAATTAATGTCACATTAACAATGGGAACATAATAATACACTTGTTATGCAAAACTCTCAGGACATTTCAGATTTCACATTGATAACCAAGTATTCCCCGTCTACTCTACTTGTTTCACTTCCGTAAATCATTCTATTTGAGTTTTTTCAAATGTAATGATGAATAAACCCAAGTTGTGATTTAATTTCTTTCCATGAATCTATTACACTGATGTATGATAAAGTCTTATAATTAAATCATTACAATTGGGGGTAACATGAACATTTTGAAGTTGATATACGGATAAATGTAGGGCTAAAGTGACTTGAATATCTTCATTAGACTAACTGAAATATGGCATTGTGATACTGTTACCAATATAAATGCTGAATTGTATGCTGAATTCTGCATGGAATTTGAACAACATGAATGTATACACCTAGTGTTAACGGGGTCCACTCGCTATTCCTAAGGACCGCTATTCATTTAACACGCGTTATAAATAACGGTCCTTATGAATACTTATGAATAGTGGTCCTTATGAACGGAGGTCCTTATGAATAGTGAGGTAATTTGTCTATGGTTTGCTCGCTATTCATAAGGACCACTATTCATACAAAACCGCTATTCATTTAGTGACGCGTTATGGATGTGGTCCTTATGAATAGCGGTCCTTACGACTAGCGAGGTTACCCTGTGTTAACATATCTCTCAGCTAAAATGTAACTCTAATACACAGGAGGTGGATGCTACTCTGTGTCCTATGGGACAAATACCAATGTTTATGATGAAAAGCAATCCCCTGACGTATATGAAGCATGTCATAAGGCTCAGCACTTAACCAAATTAACTCTTTAATAATAAATCCATGAGTGAACGAAGCCTGAAAGCTTGGTAAAATAAAAATTCCTCTTCGTGGCTCTACATGACAAATTAGTCTCTTTTTTAATGCACACTCATAACAAAAGAGCAGCGTGGGAACAAATTCACTGACTATTCTCTTTGCAATATACATGTAACTATGCTTTCCTGATGGCATATGGGCAATTTCTCTTCTATGGAATCACTTAAATAGTTTTAGTCCTGCCTGCATACATGATACAATTTTATCAAAAGGCTATCCGAGGAACATTTGGTTTACATGTATTTGAATAAGTTTTTGTGGACTAATAAAAAAATACCTGTATTATGCAAGCACACGGGCATGACAAGGAACAATAGCTGTGGACACTGAAATCTCTGCTTAGGTACTTGGTACAAGTTCGTATTTGAAACTAAAAACTGGCATTAAAAGAAACAAGGAAATAAAGAATGGAACGAGTGGACACTTTTGATCATTAATGACTCAATAAGTATACCTTGTATCAGACTACCGGTAATGTTTTTACATTACAAAATTGATTATAAGATTTATTGGCATTTCTCTGAACACTTTTCTGAAAATATTGCTCTGAATATTTGATTAGAATTTTCACTTTTTGAAAAACAAATGCCGCAAAATCTGTGCGTATCAGTAATCAATTTATAATACAAGAATTGTCATTGTGCATTGCAGCTGAAATTCCAGAACACAATTTTAACTCAGATTCACGAATTACTGATACTGGAAAGCAAAAGGTTGGCAGAAATGACAGCTGCAACACACTGTGGCATTTGTTGTGTTCTGAATCAATTACTGATACACACAGATGTTTTGGCATTGATTTTTCAAAAAGGGAAAAAAAAATCTAACTAAAAGTAAATACATGTATTCAGAGCAATATTTTACGAAAAGTATTCTGAGAAATGTAATAAAACTTGCTCCCAATACATTTCACAAACTTCAACTTTACACTGTAAATACCTCAGTCTGATACGAGGTATAATTTTTGACTTGAGATCAAAAGTGTCCTGGATCTGTTTTTTCAACACCTAGTACATATACTCCAGAAAATATAGTGCATATATTGATGAAATTAGGGGGAGGGAGACTTTACTACTGCTTTTATTGATTTTCTTCATAAAAAAGCATCAATTTTTAAAAATTGAATTCATGTACCCCGTAATTCTAGGAATACACATGTGTTCTTTTTCTATTTACAACAAATACTTAAAAAGTAAAATATTTTCAGTCAATCAACAATGTTATAAAACTTATCCAATCAAAATCTACACAATTATAAAATCTCACCAACCATAGTTCATTTCTTGAAGATTAATTCACTGGTTTGTTGCTGGTTTCCCAAACTGACGTACATCGCAAGCTTAAGCATATGCAAGTATAATTTGTAATGAAATAGTATGTAGGTTAATCTAAGTAAGATAGTAACATATTCAAGACACACTTCTGTGCACACAGGCAAATAGATAATAACTGTCAGTTGAATAAAGGCAGTTTTGTTGGTGGGTGTATAACAAGGTTTGTATTAATTACTATTTATACCAAAATATATAATATAAACTAAGCTCTCAGACAATGTTATATTACAGTAATCCTACATACTATGAAATATGAACATATACTTTTGCCTCAAAATTAATTATCACGAAAAGTAGCGGAAAATAAATCACCGTACACATCACTAAGGGACTTGAGGGAATGAGAAAAAAGATATACATTAAAATCAAAATATTGAATTAAAAAACAGATGACAAGAAGAGTACCGGTATATTTTATGGTCTTCCGTGAGTCTAATTACTTACACAACACTTTAAACATAATTTCTCTTCATTCCTGTCCATCCATGGGGCGACACATAAGGTTCATAAGGGTAACTTTTGTGAGTTCTAAGTGTACACATAGTTTTGGGCAGTTGGTACCACAGACAAACTACCCTTTAAAGGACCTACATGTATGGAATGCAAGTACATGTTGATCTTTGACGATGTGTATTGTTCTGTACATCACAAAATTTACAACCATTTGATCTGAATATGTGTCATTTTTTTTGAATATTTTTTGTAATTATTTTATTTTACCTGCTAAGCCCCGCCCTAAAAAATCCTTTGAAATCTGATTCTTCACATGACATCATCAGTCAATCATCAGTCAACTAAAACAAGCCAAACAAAAGACACTGGTATGTAAAGTATCTCTCTGTTTTGTACTTGCTCACAATAGCATCGTGAGTTTTCATACAACAAATTTTCAGTACGTCTTTTCCTGTGATGCTAGAGCATTTCTGACATAGCATCTGCTATTGTGATTAAGAGTTTATGTGTTGGTATTGTATTAAAACATGCGATGCTATTGTGAGCAAGTGCTATACTGAGGGATAGGTACATACCAATGTCTATTGTTTGGCTTGTTTTAGGTGACTGATGATTGACTGATGATGTCATGTGAAGAATCAGACTCCAAAGGATTTTTTAGGGGCGGGGCATAGCAGGTAAAATAAAATAATTACAAAAAATATTTTAAAATATATGACACATAGTCATATATTTTTGGGTTTTAAACTTTGTGATGTACAGAACAATACACACATCAAAGATCAACATGTACTTGCATTCCATAGGTCCTTTAATCTGGTGTCTGATTTATGGGCCAGTCACAAATCAGTTGCGATGCGATGGGTAAAACCCGGGAAATTTTAACAAAATCTTGAGACAGATCTCACGATTTTGCACCCGTCGGAGGCGCTCTCCAGATTTTTTAGGCATCGCCACACCCGTCGCGGTCCCCAACTTTGAACTTAAAATTTTAAGATTGCTCGCAAGATTTTTCACCCATTTTGGGCATCCCAGACATAATCTCCGATGACCTACGATGCCCTCCGATTAATCGGAGGCGTCCTCCGAATAATCTGAGACTAGTCGCAAGATTCTGTGTGGGATTGGAAATTCAGGTTGAGATTCAATGTCTGCGAGTAGTCTCCGGCGCCCTCCGACTGAATCGGAGGCGCCCTGCGACGATTCGTACGCTTTCTGTGATCGTCTCCGACGAATCGTAGGGTGGAATCGTAGTAAATCGCCGTGTATATAAGGGCGCCTCCGACCGGAACGCTAAAAGTTTTCCCCCACATATACCCAGGGGGAAAAATTTTTTAAAGAAAAGACGCTCGCAGATATCGTCTCCGATCCCCTCCGATGCAATCGGAGGCGATCGGAGGCTAATCCCACAATTTTTCGACAAAACCGGGTCAAAATCCTTGAAAAAATCTCAATGTGACTGCTCCACTTTTATTAGGATTATTGCTAGGATTGTTCAAGGATTCTTTATTTTCTACGACGACCCCCGGCCAAAACTAATCCCCGACAGATCGCCGACATTGTGACTGGGCCATTAATAATCTATGCTCTCATACATGGGATTCAGGAACTTTCTTTTTCCTGTGAAAGTGTAGGCAAGAACATAGCTTATCTTTTATATCCGGTGGGAGATGGAAATGCCTTGATTAATGCGTCAAAGAGAATCATTTTTTTTTTTAATTGCTAGTAACATCCCCTGTTAAGTAAAGGCACAGTCCAGCTCAAACTCAGCATATAAGGCTAATTCTTTTTTGAACTTGGAAGCTCGGACTTACTTTTTAATCTGCTAAAATACTTTGCTATTATGGTCACAAAAAATGAACAGAAAACAAGATCTTGACAGTTTGAAATAAATATTTTCCAAAGAAATGATCTGTGATCCATGATACAGTTGAACCTCGTTTTAAAGAACACCATTATAACAAATAAGGTAATTTTTCCTAATCTAACTCCTTTGTATTTTGTTTTTTAGTCCTCATACAAGGTTTCAATATAACAAGGACATTTCCTTGGTCCCAAGGATTTTGTAACAAGGCTCCACTCTACATGTAAGCAGCTCTCCATCTCATTCATAAAATTATAAATAAAATATCCCTCTTCTTGACTCGGGGTATTTCACAGCAGATTATTTCATAAAAGACTCGTGAAAAACCAAGCTTCCTACAATACATCGAAGGCAAAGATACAAGAATAAGTTTTTAAAATATGTGCATAAATCACATAGAAATTTGTTTTTACATATGTATTCACAGTCGAATGACAGACGTCCCAATTGATTGCTCTTAACTACTTAAAAACAAATTCATATTTTCCTGATTTAGCAGATTTTTACTCTTCTTCATGCCATATTGAGATCTGTTCTGTCTTTATTCTCCACTTTTGATGTCAACAACTTGGTGGTAGGGTTGATGGCTTTGAAGTCAGACAAAGATTGTCATACATGTACAATTGTATCCACATTAAAAATTTTAAACTCCTTTTCTTTTCTTTTGCTGCAGAACTATTTCATAGCCTCATTATGATGGTTCTCCAGAGAAAAATAAAGAGAAAAATAAAGAAAGGATAAATAGATCCATCTCCAGAGGAAATATCAACTACTATTGCACACAAAAGAACATCCTTTATTCTTATCACTCGCTACAATTTATACGTTACGTAGGAAAACAGGAAACTGAAAGAACAGATGATGAACGTAGACAATGGGTCATGAGGGTAAAATAAAACAAAAAATATATATGAGAGCGACTGCTCTTTACCGGATTTCCTTTGCCACGGTTTCAGGGGAGCCCATTTCCTTCCAATGCTCTCTTTCATTACCAGTTCCTACCAGTCCCATACGATTACTGGAGGAAATTATGCCCACATTGCTAAATAACTGCTAAATTAGCAACATTTTCAATCCCCCAAGAAATTTAATTGCAACAAGCAAGTCATAACATGTAGAAGATATTACTTACATACCTCGTGTGTATTTTATGTCCAATCAGCACTGTACACACATTGGTTGCACATCTCTCTTATTAGTTTATAATATCTTTTACGATAAGCACAATCAGTCTCAAAGTCCAATCTCTATTTACAGCTTTATGTAGCGTCACATGATGGAGGTTGTGAGGTAATACAATAAGGTTAGAAATCTTTGTATCTATCACACAATCTATCATAGCAACAATACTTTATGGTAAGAAGGACAAACATCAGATAGGACACAAAAAAAATATTATATGGGGTCTTTGGTCCAACCTCCTTAACTTAATCTATAAAGACTTGACATAATGCCATTAAAGTCCAAAGTTCAAGGTAATTAAGTGAGAATGAGATAGCTATATAGGCCTATCTACTTACCTATGCTTGCAGGAAGCTTCCTATGTATAACCACCTTTTTCTTTAAATACTAATTTCCGTAAATTCTTTTGATTTTTTTTTTTGTGGGGGGGGGGGGGAGGGTAAACTTGTAATAAGTGGCATATCCTAAAACTGATAAACAATGGGTGAATCCTCTTAACATTGGTGGTGGGGGGGGGGGGGGGGGGAAGGGAATTTGGAGGGCATTTGAGCCTCCTTCGAGTTAGACAAAAGAAAAGAAAATTAGAAAGTTATATCCCCTTCATTATAGCCAGTATATACATGTACTACAGATTGGAGAAATCCCCATTACACATAAAACTCTGGTACTCAAAGTTGCTTATTTCCCCCAGCTGTTCTAAATTAATCAAGTGTATCACCATCTACTCTATATCCATTGATATTCCCATAACTACCTCTTTTTAAAATTTACAATGAAAAAAATGAGGTATACTGTCAAAGGTTTGTGCAAATGCTTCAATTATAGTTGCATATCAAATTATGGGCTGTCTGGGTATATAGACAAAGTGGAATTGATTACCATGGTTATAACACAATGCAATTGCAAAAGAAATACGTCTGTCTCCATTCAGTAATTGACCCAAATGATTGTAAGCTTAATATGATATGTTTTTTGCTGAAAACTTTTAATTGCTCTTATTACTTGTATTTTTTTAAAAATCTAGAACCCCCCCCCGACACTGCTAAAGGGAAGGTCAAAAGGATTTTCATAAGGCATGAAAATTTTAGGCAGTAATGTTGATGTAAGGCCATTTGAAATGGTTACATGTCGTTTTTCCGAAGGTTCGTATTTCCGAAGGTTCGTTTTTCCGAAGGTTCATAATTCCGAAGGTTCGTTATTCGAAGGTTCGTTACTCCGAAGGTTCGTTTTTCCGAAGGTTCGTTTTTCCGAAGGTTCTTTTTTCCGAAAATGAAATAGGGTTCATAATTCCGAAGGTTCGTATTTCCGAAAATGATATGAGGTTCGTATTTCCGAAAATGAAAAAGGGTTCGTATTTCCGAAAATGAAATAGGGTTCGTATTTCCGAAAATGAAATAGGGTTCGTATTTCCGAAAATGAAAAAGGGTTCGTATTTCCGAAAATGAAAAAGGGTTCGTATTTCCGAAAATGAAATAGGGTTCGTATTTCCGAAAATGAAAAAGGGTTCGTATTTCCGAAAATGAAAAAGGGTTCGTATTTCCGAAAATGAAAAAAGGTTGTAAATCCTACGGTGGCTGATTTCCGCCAAGGTTTTTTTTTTCTTTGTTCAGTACGGAGTAATAACGCCCTAAATTACGGCGATATTACTCCCTATTACGGCGTTATAACGCCCTAAATTACGGCGTAATAACGCCCTATTACGGCGTAATAACGCCCTAAATTACGGCGTAATAACGCCCTATTACGGCGATATTACGCCCTATTACGGCGTTATAACGCCGTACTGAACAAAGAAAAAAAAACCTTGGCGGAAATCAGCCACCGTAAAATTCAGAGAATACGGCGTCAATCCGTATTTTTGATAGGGAGGAGGGGAAAGACGGCCAAGTGTAAAGATATTCATTTCGTACTCAATAATCATAGCAATGATGATAACAATTATAATAAAATCCAGAGAAATAGCCATTATATTATCGTAATTTCTATCAATATTATCATTATTATTATTATGATTATTATTATCATCATCATTTTTGTTATTATTATTAATATTATTATCATTATTATCATTGTTCCTATTATAATAACCAATATTTGTGAGCGAGCGCCTCAGGAATACATGTTTCATTTCTCATAAAAGGATATTACTTCGGTGATTAAAATACATACTGATGTATTGAAGAGAGTGAATGATCGGATTCCGGATTAAATTTGCTACAACGAAATTGGCTTGAAGTTATTTATATTGCATATACCGCTTTGGAAAATGAGACACACCATAGTTCCAAGTAGATCTTTACAAGCAGAAAATGGCCACGTAATGTTTTTTGAAAGGGGGAGCTGATGCCTCTTGGCAGAATATCATACTCCCCGTTTCTACAATTTGCAAGCGAGCGAAGCGAGTTAGAAAAAAACATAAAACCCTTTTTTTAATTGTAATGGAAATGCAATTTCGCCATCAAAAGACAAATATAGAACATGTAATAATGAGCCATGAATAATATACCCTGCTGCCGAATATGGAATATTTGGGCACTTCACTCGCCCTTCATGGGCGTTCCCTGTCCCAAACTATTCCGTTTCTAAATCTTACGCGCTATTGAGCAAGTAAACAAAAGGAGATATTGTCTATAGAATAATGATTTTTGAGTATCTTCCCGCCCACAGATAAGGTTAGCCGACCATCTCGCTTCCCAAAATAAAAGGATGTTCGGGCACCACGCTGCTGGATTCCAGCGAGCCAAACATTGACACTTTATTATCTTTAAGACATGTAAGATGTAATTACTTCGTCAACATTCAACATAAATTGTGATTAAAAATGTATACTTTGAATAGTGTATACTAAAAATAAGGTGGGGGCGTCCTGCATCCCTAGCCCTCAGAGCCATCTATTACAGAGTTTGGCCAACTCGGCTCCATGTAGGTAGCAATATGGCGCTTGTTGCTTTGTTAGGCAAGCACTAAACAAAGGAATATACGCCATGTTGTGCCCAAATAAACCGAGTTGGCCGAAGTCTGTAATATGGCTCTGTAGATGACTCTACAAGCCCTCCCCTCCGGTCCCCAAAACAACAACAGCAATAAAAACAACAACATAATTACAGAGAGTTCATAAAGGAGTCACTGCTATGTTTAATAAATAGCCTGATAAGTAGCACAACATAATAACAAGCATATTATTGATACGTATAGGCTATAGGCCAATTATACGATCATGACAAGGGAAATAAAAGAAGCAATAGTAGAGTAACCGGTGCAATATCTAAGTCTGGTCGCATAACTCCATCCAAAATGACATCGTCATCGTAATTCTGGGTAGTCCACCTCATAATAACAATTGTAATAATAATAATAACAATAACAACAACAACAACAATATTATCAATAATAAAAATTATAATACTGATAATATTAGTAATAATAATAACAATGATAAAACAGATAATACTACTACTCATAATAATGATAATAATAATTATAATAATAACAATAATAATAATACAAATAATACTAGTAATAATAATAAATAAATGAATAGATACCATAAACAACCAAAGCCGAAGAAAGATGGATCGTAACAAGTTAAAGAAGGAGTCTTATCATCAGGCTGATATGATTATCATAAAAGGAAACAAAAGTAAAACCAAACTATAATGCAAAATATCTTAAACAATTTATGCAGCATTGCAGACTGAAATCATTGAGCATGTTTTATAACCTTGCAAAAGTATTAACATTTCTTAAAACAGATTAAAATCTTAAATTGTAGAGGTAAATGAATGAAATGCAGCAAAGTTTGCTGTAAGTAATGACCTTGCTTACACAACTATACAGCATTTTGTTTGCCGCATATCTGAAATGATCTATGACGCAGATAGTTTTCAAACACTTTACAATTCCAACAGAACTTTACAAAAGCCGTGCAGCAGCTACTTCTTAAGAAAACCAAATTCAAGAAAAGAAAGATAACAAGTGAGCAACAACAAAAATGTTAAAGCCACTGCTATGTAGCACACCGCATCTGAAGAATAAAAATAACTCTTTATACTTGCATATTATGTGTAAGTATATAGGTCAGGTGCAATCGCTAATTGAATATAATGATAATGATTAAAAGCAACATACAACCAAATTTGAAGAATAGTGGATCAAAATGTTAAGTTTTCTTTCAGTCGGGCTAAAATAATTATCATACAGGGAATAATCCTAACTATCTATGCCGCATAAATAGATTAAAATCATTGAACATGTTCTTTAACTTTGGCAAAATACAATCATTTCTAAACATGGATGAAAATCTTTCATTTTATACAGCTGCTTACAGCATAATAAATTTGTACAGATTTTAATGAGTTGCTTCATTTTACCGCACAGTCTGCGTTTTTAACAGTTACAACCGCTGACCTGAAGTTTGAAATAACTTTTACAAGCATAACGAATTACAAAACACTAAAAGACACTGAGAGTAAAACAATCCTCATCGTAAAAAATAGAAATAAGGAATTACACATGGAGAAGAAAACATTCTGACCTAAATTAATGGCTTTTATCAACCAGTGCCCCGCCTTATAAGGAGTTGAAGCGATTTATTTGAAACAATCGCAAGTTAAAATCAATCGCAACTGTGTACTTAACATAGGCCTAGGCATAGGCGTACGAGAAGGGGGGCTGCTGCAGCCAACCCCCTCCCCCGGATTTTGAAAGTGCCGATATTCCGGCAACTCACACCTCATATTCAGGGAGTGAGGTGCCCGAATATCCTCATATTCCAGTCATTATATGCCGAAATATGTTATTTTTATGATTTTTCACAACGGAAAGGCACAATTATTTCTGGTCGCTAGCTTCGCGCGCTCGTAAATTTAAAAAAAGGAAAGTTGCTATCATATTTTTTACAACAAAAAGGCCATAGGTGCCGTAACAGGGATCAAACCCCCAACCTTCGCGTATCCAGTCAACACACACACATAAACACTTATTCGATTTTTCTAATCTCGTCCTCTTATTTTCGTCTCTTTTCTCTTCTCCTCTCCTCTTTTATAAACCTTCCCAGATTTGTGTCTCCATTTCATATTTTTATTCATTGCGGGGGTGGGGGAGGTGCTTTTCGTCGAAAAGAGATCCGCTTTTTGAAGATGGCAATTAAAACCATAATATCCTATCGTTACCCTAAATTTTCCCTTTAACAGTGGCGTAGCTAGAGTCTAGCCATTGTGGGAGCACTGGCACCATTGGAGGCACAAGTCTTTTGGAATAATCTTAAAGCTAATCTAAGACGCCGCTGGTGGAAGAGGGTTGGGGGGGGGGGGGATTGCCGGAAGGGGTCCAACCGTCTTCTTTCCTATTCCATTTTCTTTCTTTTTTTCTCATTTTTTCGCCATCCGATGAGGGAGGGGTGGGGGCGTGCCCTCCCCCCCCCCCCCCCCCCCCCCCCCGTTGCTACACCTCTGCTCCTGATGAATTCGCCTTTTTTACCAGGAATTATGACCCTATTTCATTTTTCGGAAATACGAACCCTATTTCATTTTCGGAAATACGAACCTTATTTCATTTTCGGAAATACGAACCCTATTTCATTTTCGGAAATACGAACCTTATTTTATTTTCGGAAATACGAACCCTTTTTCATTTTCGGAAATACGAACCTTATTTTATTTTCGGAAATACGAACCCTTTTTCATTTTCGGAAATACGAACCTTATTTTATTTTCGGAAATACGAACCCCTTTTCATTTTCGGAAATACGAACCCTTTTTCATTTTCGGAAATACGAACCTTCGGAATTATGAACCCTTTTTCATTTTCGGAAATACGAACCTTCGGAAATATGAACCCTTTTTCATTTTCGGAATTATGAACCTTCGGATAAACGAACCTTCGGATAAACGAACCTTCGGAATAACGAACCTTCGGAATAATGCAACAAATGTTCGGAATTACGAACCCTTTTTCATTTTCGGAATTATGAACCCCCAGGCATGGGAAATTAGTGTTTCGGAAATACGAACCTTCGGAAATACGAACCTTCGGAAAAACGAACCTTCGGAAAAACGAGATGGCCCTTTGAAATAGTAGGTATACTATATCCAATATTAATTCCAACATACTGCCTTCACATATACGCGATGAGTACAGTATTGTGCAAACACTAGATACTACATATCATTACCAGTATCAGACAAAAGCTATGATCAAGCCTATCAGCATTGCCCTTTCCCTTATGGTAATTCCTATTATTCATCTAATATGCTAAAATATCATTCGAATTTTGTCATTCAAATTCTTGAATGAGATCCATGTTAATGTAACCAATTCATGCATGTCATTTTAACCATTTGTTAATAAATACAAACTTTTCAAAGGTTCCATCCATTATTATGGCAATAATATCTCATAATATGCCCTGAATTTCTTGCATTCTTTCAAATTTTTCAGGTACTACTTGGTGATCATCACAAATCTTAAGATGTACTCTTGGTAAAACAACAGAAGACTCAAAAATACTCATCACAATAAAAAAAAAAATGTTTTATTTATCGAAATCAAAATAATAATCAACACATGTTCTGCTAAAATTGATACAAAGAAAGGTAAAATAATAGTGACAACAATCAAGAAATTAGAGGGATTTTATGGCCTCTGAATAAAATATCATATGGCTCTCTCTGGTATTCCTAATAAACAAGAACAGAAATATTGACCAAGTCTTAAGTTTTTATTCTCAATTTAACTTTCATATGGTTTAAATCTCATCCATTCAGTTTTTAAACCTAAAACACTACAAGGCATTAATGAAATTAAACAAATTAAGTCCTACTGATTTGTTTACAATATAGTATTACATTTACAGTCAAACCCGTTGTTTAGTCTATACTGGTGGAAGTATACCACAGCAAGTTCTATTTATATGGATGCACCTATGCTATAAGATCACAAGAAAGCAATATTGACTAAATAAAGGAAGAAAGTAATAATGACTAAATAAAGGAAGAAAGTAATAATGTTGCAGTGCCATGAGCATCAAACCATGACCGACATAAGCGCTATAACAACAATCCATTATTATTATTATTATTATCATTAATCACAACTCTATTATTTGAGAAGTTTAAACAAATCTTGATATATACATTATATTTTCTGTGCATTTAAATTTTTAAAGAACAGAAACAAATAAACCACTTCATCTCCAGGCTTGTAAATTTCTTGAGCAATGTCCTTCCTGTCAATGATCCTCAAACTCCTGCATCTTGGTTGCCATGGAAACTCACGTACATGTGGACCATTCTCACTGGTGTGAAGGATGCTTTCAAACTGCTTCTCTCCCTTACATCATGGTCATCACTATTACCTCCAGATCCACAGTTGTTGAAGTTTTTTTGTAAGCATTCTCCATTTCTATAATTTGTTCATTGTCCTTGTCATTGTTTCTCTACTACGTTCTCATCTATGGCTCCCTCTCTTAACACAATGGCACAATCATACCTCATATTTATTGATTTTTTTTTTTTTTTTAATACAATTTTCTTCTACATCAGCTAACCAACGTCCCAAGATTTGATATTACATTAAAGCCCTCAATATTGAATACAAAATGGATACAGCCTGTTATATGAAAAAAAAATAGTCCCATCCGCACGTCAAAATATTAGTTCTCTATTTCGAAACTACACTACGTATATGCTTAATGACAAAAAATTTATGTCAAAACAAACTATAAGCAATACCCTTTCTCCATTTGAACAACTATTCTTCTTCCTTCAGACTCAGGACAGTGTTTTAAACCAATCTATTATAAAAATAAGTATCTTACAAATGATAGTACACTGTATTGTCACAACATGTACCTCGCTATAGTAATCCCCTAGATCTCTATACTTACCAGACCGTTTCTTGCCAATGCTTCTTATAGCCAATATAAGGAAGGAGGGTCCAAATTCTATTAATGCCTTTAAAACCAAAGAATCAAACAAGTTATGCTATTGTATATATTTTTAAATTATATATCCATCAACTTATAATGAAGAACACAGATGCTGTCATTATTGGTATCTTCTTGTTTCTTTTTTTATGGGATGCAGAAAACTGTGCTAGCTTTGTGCCATAATCTTTCAATGTAATATATCTTAACAAAATGTGTTATTTATTTACTTCGTTTCTCAAGTATCTATGCCTTTCTGGTCGGGTCAAGCTACAGGTTTATTTCACAGCTAATGCATTAATAAATTCATTAGATCGGAGTTTTGTCATGGTAACAAACACTTTTAGTACCAGACAACTGGTAGTTAAAGCCTACGCCAGTTAAATCCTATGCTCATAGATTCATGGTAAGAGATATTCTGAACTTGAAAGAAATTAACAAGTGTTTTTTTCCGTAGAGTTTTAGGTCACAATCCTTGATAAGAAAATAATCCATAAATTTAAAGATAAAATTGAGCGCTTGTCAAGCAACTGCAATTTGAAAGGAATTGTCCCAAAGTCACTCTGAATGACTGATTACGTACTAAATAGGAACAATTGTCTACTGGAAAGTTTATGAATCATTAAAATAAAAAGAGACTGACTCAATGTTGATGAAAATCACATAGATTGAAAAGCATTGCACACGTAGATATGGAACTATGTGGAATCAAAATTTGGTCCAATATTTTTCATTTTTTCTACTCAATTTGAAATATGAGGGCATCGAAAAAGGAATCTTTTCATGTGACAGTGCTACTACTATATTCTTCCATGCACATGTACGAATACAAAGAATGAGAATATTCACAAATTAATTTGCACCTAGACCAGACCTTGACCTTCTCTCTAATAGAGTGTAAGTGAAAATTTGGCATCTTATTCTTACTTACCAGGTTTTTTTTAAGATCTTGAAGTAAATCTGTAAAAGACAATTTTCAAATAAAGATACATTTAAAGCACATGCAATCAGCAGGCAATCAAACATGATGCCACATTATGCTTATTATACCGATGTCATTTGAGCTGTTTAAATAAACTGTATCAAACAGCTGTTTCCTAGGAAGGGCAAGGTAACTGAAAAAAAGTGAAAAACAACCATGTGTGCAGGATCGATATATCCACACTTGTGTCACAGCAAATTTGATACTGAACCTCAATTTCACATACATATTAACACCTCAAAACATGTTTTTCCAACAAGGGTTGTGTCTCACTAGAAAGTTGTTGATTTTAACTCTTTTGAAGGTTATTTTAACAAAATCTAAAGAGGGAAAAAATAAGTGAAGAGATAATTTAGGTGTCCAAGTAAGGAATATTTAAAGCATGAAACTAATGCAGAAAGTAGATGTACATGACTCAGCTTACTTTCAGAAATTCATAATGTTTTATCTTTTCCAACAAGGGTTGTGTCTCACTATAAAGTTGTTGATTTTAAGATTTTTGAAGGTTATTTTAACAAAATCTAAAGAAGAGGGAAAAAATAAGTGAAAAGATAATTTAGGTGTCAGTAAGGAATATTTAAAGCATGAAAATAATGCAGAAAGTAGGATACTTCACCCAATTTTTTACGCACAACTTTGTTTTATTTTTACAAGTATGACTCTTACCTGCTATCTTCTAGGGCTTCTGGAAATACAGTTTCTGGTATCCTTTTCTCTCAGATCAGATCTCAAACTATCAGACCAACTTTACCCATCAGATCAGTTTCTACAAGGTCCTGGATGTATGTTTGGATGGAAGAAATATCTTATTTACTTGAACAATAACATTAATCTAATGTAAATTCTGGAACATCTTGTCTAGCAATAAAGATAGAGATGCTGGTCAAATTCTTATTAATGTACGTGTCCTAGAAAAATACTTAAAAAAAAAACCAAAAAGGAATTTAAAAAATTGATTTTCATGATACATACCAATTTTTTTCCACCTTTACAAATATTTCTTTAATCTGTTATTACTGAACTAAAAACGTTCTATTGGGAATAAATGAAAATTTAAAAACTGAATCTTTTCACATATAGTTTACTAAACATTTTTAACCTGACAAACACTATTGGGACAACAGTACCAATACGACAATCATCAGGTCACTATCAAATGAACAGAAAGAAAACCTGATTAGTACACTCTAACATAAATCTGATATAAATAAAAGCAGAAAATGAAACATGTCAGTAAAAGGGAAATCTGATTAAGCAAAAGAAAGATATCACGAGTTTAAACTGGGCGTTTATCATTAACAAAATTTCTGCATACGTGAGCACTTTCTGTTTTGTATGCACAGACCTATTCTAAATTACAGACAAAAGAATATCTAGGATCATGGAGTAATACATGTATGCTCCAAATGCTTATGATAATATATCTTGAACATTTTCTTGCAGACAATTGATATTTCACGAACAAATGTCTCTAAAAGGTTAGTTGGCAAGTCACAGTATTAATTGCCACATTGCATTGTTGTATGATCAATCAAAGCTTTTAACACACTAACTTTTACAGAACTCTTACTTCATGTTTAACAGTATCAGGGTAGACTTCCTCTTATAGTATCAAAATATATTTGTCTTTTTCATTTCTTTTGCTGATTTCATTATTTGAATCCTGATATCAACTGAATATCATGCCTATTTAAAAAAAAACCCCTCACACTTACATTATTAATTCCTTGCTTTTAGACTGGTATTTCCTTGTATAGCTTTCATTTTCAAACATAGTTCATATTGCAAAATTCTATTTAATTTCATACAATTACAAGCATACACATCCACATATCTACTCATATATCTCAGGTGAAAAAGATAAAATCCATCTTAAACTTTGAGCTGATATACTTAATCAATAACACCATCCCATTTCTTTCTTCTTCTTATATATACATTTTGATGTCTGGAATTAGAGTTAGAATTCAATCACACAAGACGACTTGTCTGGCAAAAGGTAGCTGGCTGTGAACTCACTCTCTGTGCTCATAATAGGCAATTAGGTAAACACCAACCAGGATGTGAAATATGCATCTGATTATAAGTACTGTTCTGAGAAATATAAAACTCACTGAAACACAAGACCTTCACACAAGATTCAATTCAGTGTTCATGACAGCTTTTTAAAAAAGATTTTGGGTATTTCCTTCAAGCGAGCGCCATATTAAATATTTTCTGGAGGTCACCGTGAGCTTTTTAGAGTTGAATTGCTTCCAACTTCCTGGCATATTCTATGAAATGACTGAAATGGTCATATTTATGTCCCTTTTAAATGCTTTTCATTGGCATGGCAATTATACTCATTTGGATAAGATTTTCATACAAAACAAATTTTGTGAAAAAAATCATAGATAAAATCTGAAACAAAATAGTTAAAACGCCTTGTTCCAGCACTTTACATGATAAGGGAAAACAAGTACCCAAACAGCAAAGTGAATGAATTTACAAATTATACCTACAATCCACATGCTCTGGTGATACAGCTATACAGTGAATATGTTGGATTCAACCATGCTCACTGAATCAAAATTTTGCAAGCATCACGATAATTACCTGGTTATGATGTGGCATCCTTCCATTCATACTAGTGCAGAAGGGTTCGGTATCCGGTACAAAACTGCAAGGGATTGGAAAAAGTGCAGAGGGAAAAAAAAGGATATTATACATGTGCAATGAAAAGATCACAAATCAGGCACGTTTTTTCTCCATATCACAAACCTCCGGTGGCCTAAGGACTGTGTGTGACCTAATGACATTTTTTCTCAATACCCACACAAAAATGAAACTGCAGAATAAACAGTTACTAAAATAGTTCCACTAGGTTCTCGACGACTGCATCTCTTGCTTCCATTGGTAGCATGAGAGAGAATCAAACATCGCCTTCCTACGGTACAAACCTATAACTGATGATAAGAGATGAAAACTCCAAAGAAAAGTATTCTATTCAGCAATACAATAGAACGTTGAGCTTGACTGCACATGAAAATTAAATGCCACCACTGCGTTTTCAGATCTTTCCTTTTATCTTTTTATTGTAGTTCTGCATGTGTGTACATGCGGCAAGGCCACATTCAGTATTTAGTGTGAGTGTGTGTGTTTGAAATGTACAGGAAGGCTTCTGTGTTTGATTACAGCAGAGGAAGTTCATATTGCTTTTATCAGGAAGTACGCATACACACACACACAAACACACACACACCCCACCCACATACACACATAAGACTGCACAAATCAAGTTACCAACTTTGGACTTTGGACCTTAATTTGCAATTCAGTCCCAATTTCTATGCAATCAAGAATTTGTCTACTGAATCAAACTTTATTTATGTACATGTACTACAGACTGCGGTGTCCTTCTAACAACCCTTTCACACCAACATATTTCCTAATATCATAGTAACTTAGTCAACTAATAATATTTTCATTTCTCAAAAGATTAAGGTACAATGTGTATAGAGACAAGTTCACTTCAATATGCTGCTGTCATACAATATGTTTATTATACACACATGTATATATTCTGTGATATACAGGAACATTGAAATAGATTTAGGTCTTTTTAGTTTGTCATCATAAACTTTCTTCTACTTGATTCATTTCAAAGTCTGTGATCAGTGAATGTAAAAAAAATTGTAAAGATATGCTGTATCAATCAGCCACTTAAAGGGGAATTAACCTCAAAATATAAATTTGCTTATATTCAAAGATGTAATCTATTCCTTCTTGTTGTCCTACGTAGTTTTGCATTAAAATATATACGAGATATGAGCAAGATTTATCATCTGCTAGCGATACCCGAGGGCTGCCATATTCTTGATGTGTACATAAAGATACTTTCAATCCGAATGCAAAATCGTCTTTCTTCCTGATAAAAAATCCCATTTGAGATTTAAAATATTTAACAAATATATACATATATTCTAAAAACGAAAATGTGTTTTACATTTCTTTGAAAATTACTAATTTACTAAATATAAATCTATTTTCTTGATACTATGACGTACGCGACGGAGCGAATTAATTCAAATTTATGGATGACTTTCCCGAGCGTCAATAGTGACAAACTATGCATTCACCTGCTTTGAGATAATGGACTTAAAAATTCAGAATGCGCGTTGTATAAATTATGTTCTGCTCTGCCAGGCAAGCCCAAGAAATCGATTTCTAGTTAGCAAAAGCAGAAAATTTAAAAAGAAATCTATAAATTTCAAATTTTAGAATATATGTATACACCTGTTATGTATTTTCAATCATATATGGGGATTTTTTTATAATGAAGAGAAGCAATTTAGCTTGACGATTAAGAATATCTTCCTGATCGAAACGGTTTCCAATATGGTTCATGAACAACTCCATGTCATCAAGAAAATGGCAGCCCCCATGTAAAGTGTTAGCAGATGATACCGTGAATTAGAATGTCTTGATTTAAACCCTTTTCTGATATTTTATTTCTAAAGTGATACAGGTCAATGATTAAGAATATATTACACCTTTGAACATAAGTACATTTACAGCCCTGGATAAAATTATTAGACCAAGCTTCTGTAATAAGGGTACAATAATATGCAAAACAAAATTATAAAAATGATTTGTCTTTGTATTTCATTGAGTGAATACCAAATTCCAGCAATTATACCTTGCTTTTATGATATTTTATTTCCTTCTTAAAGGCCAAGTCCACCCTAACAAAAAGTTGATTTGAATAAATAGAGAAAAATCCAACAAGCATAACACTGAAAATTTCATCAAAATAGGATGTAAAATAAGATAGTTATGGTATTTCAAAGTTTCGCTTAATTTCGCAAAACAGTTATATGCACATCCTGCTCAGTATGCAAATGAGGGAACCAGTGACGTCACCCACTCACTATTTCTTTTGTATTTTATTACATGAAATACGAAATATTCTAATTTTTCCTTGTTATAATGTGAAACAAGGTTTAATTCCTCGCTGAACATGTGTAATTGCCATTGTGGCAACCTATACATAATTCAATGAGAGCTTCCTAATTGTGAAATCTGCAGAAATTAAAATATTCTATATTTCACTGGTTCCCTCATTTGCATAATGAGCAGGATGTGCATATAACTGTTTTGCGAAATTAAGCGAGATTTTAAAATACCATAACTTTCTTATTTTACATCCTATTTTGATGAAAATTTTCAGTGTTATGCTTGTTGGATTTTTCTCTATTTATTCAAATCAACTTTTTGTTAGGGTGGACTTGGCCTTTAACACAAAAATAACAGTATAAAACATTCTTGGTCTAATAATTTTTTCCATGGCTGTATATTCTAGTGTTAATTCTCCTTTACGATCATCATTCATTTATACCTACAGGTAGCTGACATTAACACACCTTTTGACCAATATAACATACTACTTTATTTTTGGTTTCTGATGGGACATTCAGAGGTACCCTACAAGATTAAGAAGAACAATTGTCTTCTAATATGTTATGGAATGCCAGAAAACTTACCTAACGATTTGGGTGAAATAATTCTAAAAAAGCTGAAACATTTAGAAACACTGTATTTATGGCAAGTTTCAGATCTTAAGAGATCTTCAGCTGAACAAAAGTGGTCTAATTTCTCTTTTGACACATATAACATTGTTTACAATAAGCAATTTTGAGTATTTTCTTTTACATTTATAAATAGATTTGTGCACGCCATGATAAAGCCATCAATCATGTTGAATTGTACCTTAAAATGTGCCTTTAAATGGCATATCAATTGAATTTTCAGCTCAGAATTCATCTAATTAAGGATTGACAACACATTTTGAAAGTGCATTTCTGGAGGGCGAAGCTCAAAGTCAAGGATGGTAATTTTCAGAGAGTGCATAGACAGTTCACGGCTACATGTTCAACAATTATTAATTTCTTTCAAATTCAAACCAAGGTCTTCCAATGTTCCAGTAGCCTCTCAATCAGCCATACCATCCGATAAATTAGCCTTGATTTATATAAATACTTAAAATTTTTTAAGATATCCTACATTGTATAGCTCAGCCACTTATAAGGGTTTATTCCTTTCTGGCTGCTGCCTTCCTCAGCATGTAACTATGTAATTGTTTTCCTATATTTTTATTGTCATTGTTGTTAATGCAATATTCCACTTTGTATATATATATATATATATTTCACATGTTTTTACTGCTTTGGATAAATAAACTGAATTGAATTGAATATGCAAAAAAAAACCCCACCAATAACAGATAAATAATAAAAGATACGAATAAGAAATGGCTGTATATTTACAAATTATATTTAAAAAAAAAGGATTATTGTACTTGGTAATTATTCACAAAGTTCTACACATAATAAAAAAAACTGTCATAAATATTGTCTCATACTGTAGATATACCTTTAAGTATATCACATACGTCACTCAGATTAATAGTATCTTCAAGTACATATACATGTGCATCATTTACTTTCATCATACCATTTAAAGTACATTGTATATCACTTTGAGATATATGCAGGTATACTTGAAAATGTATTTAGGGCTCACTAACTGAAATGGGTCTGTCAATTAAATCTACATGTATACTCCCAGTAGCCAAAACTGAAACTATATTAAAGAGTCAGATGTATTCTTCTTCATCATGAACACGTTCTAATTAATTGATATGGCAACAGAAGGTCCTCATGCACAATAATATTCTAAAGGTCAAGTGTCAAATGATGAATAATCATAATGTAACATAAGTCTGAAAAATGAATCTACATGTACATATTTAAAGGGAATGTATAGTTTGGCAGATTTCTTGGTTTTTAGGTGATAAATAGCAAGATGCTAGCATTACTAAAGCTTCGTGAAATTTTTTTCTCCTGAAATGGAACATTAAACAAATGGAAAGTACAGAATAACTTAAATACCTGGCCCGGGACATAAATTCAAACAACATCAAAGTGCACAATACACAGGTGTAAAAAATATGCATCCGTGACACACAGAGAACACACACGCTATCCCCAAGTGAACCGCTGAGATGGTGGTGCGGGGAGCAGTCAGTCAGGGTGGAAGTGACCTAGCATAGGCACCGTTTAGCTATGAAGTCGCATTCCTTTCAGATATTTACACTAAATTCATCAGAAACCATGGATGAAATATTAAAACATCTTGCATATGTTTCCCTTGATACAAGGAGAAAAATATGGCACTATGTTCAACTTGTTTCATTCGAATTTCCTATTTGCAACCATAACTACATATTAGCTTTGGAGAACATGATTTGCACAGGATAAGGTATAATTCCATGCCATGAAATAATGCTTTGTATTTACAATACACAATCATTACTCTTTATGTACATTAAATATGAAATTTGATTTTACAAAACAAAACTTGCATTCATTATTTCCCAGGTCAGCGATCAGAAGATCTATAAAATACTATCTGAAAATCTGCTATCTGAACATCTCCTTCAACACAGTATGGTATAACCCCAAAATAGTTTTATATTTTTCCATGTGTTGTTTTGGTTTGATTCTAATTAAAGGAATACGCCACCAGACGGCCGTCAGGAAAGTCTGGATTACGTAAGCCCCATTCACACGTACACAAAATTTATGCGTCAAACACGTTTTTTGGACTACTAGGATTACATTTCGGACTGCCCACCGAATCTCGCACGAGAGCTCGAGCTCAAGCGGAGCGTGCATGTTGCGCGGCGACCAGTCTATCCGAAGTTTGCGCCCCGGCCCTGCCTGTGGGGCAACGACATGATCAGATAACGATCACGGTGCCCTCTCGCGGCATGAAAACAGCCACAATCTGCGGCTGAGTATCTCTTTAATGTGTAGAAAACGTGAAAACAAACAATATTATTGCAATATATTTACATTAGGCCTCTAATGGGGTGTTGCAAGAAAGTTGCGATTGATTGCAAGTTGCAACTGATCGGAACTGACCAATCAAAATCATTGTTGCAAGTGCATCTTCTGGAATGGGCAGACCCTGAACCATTCAGAATGGTTGTTCTAATTTGCTTTACAATTTGCAATTGATTGCAACTTTCTTGCAACTTTCTTGCAACGTACACCCCATAAGCTGTACAATTAAACATTTGCATTTTTGTTGCTCCTGATGACAGTGAGTAATATTTTTTGATGAACTGATTCTTCCTGGAAAACCCCTTTTATCCTACCGACACTGTGTACAACGATCATAACAAATATGTAACCTGACAATCTGTCATGTCTCAAATACTAACAATAAAAAACGTAAGGTTTGATGGTAAATGTTTTAGGCGTAGACAATTGATGTGCTCAGTAACTATTTACATCACAACTGCTTGGCTCAGATTAAATGCCTGATATCAATAACCCGAAACCAGACCCGCATAACCACAGACTTGTTTGTAATGTCTAAAACACAGGTGTATGCACTGGTGAAATAATAATATTGGCTGGCTCTACTTTCGGGAGATAACAAAAATATTGCCCTTCAAAAACCATATTGCCCTAGCCTTCGACTTGAGGTAATATGATTAGATACCCCCCTCAGGGCCATCCAATATTATACAGTGTGTCCCAGAATAAGAGTGGGAAAATTTGTCCCCAAATAATCATTTCATATTTGTACGAAATTTTCATACTTTTCAATAGCTGAGGGTCATTTCTATAAAAATAACATATAAAAAATGGGCGATATTTTAAGCTCGAGTGAACAAAAGTGTCATATGCAAAAGGGTCCAAAATCCGGACTTGACAAGAATTGGTATTTGTTCTGGCTGGTACTGATGAATTTGAGAACTGTTAAAGTTAACAGTTGGAAACAGTCTCCCCAAATGAACATTTCAAAATATGTTCATGAAATTTTCATACCTATGGATAGCTTAGCGTCTCTCCTATCAAAATGACACGAAAAGATCTAATGGTATTATACACTTGAGTGAGCAAAAGCCATTGTTGTGAAATGGTGCAAAATCCATGGTTGACAAGAATTTGTACTGGTTTTGGCTGGTATCAGCAAAATTGAGTCTTGAGTAGGCTTAGGAATTCCCATATGATCATCCAAATCCAATTTATGAAAGAATAGGCTTTGTTTTCTGTATGTCCTGGCATATCCCATCAAAACCTTATGGTTGAGTGAAAAGCCAGCTTGGATTAAAAACTTACCAAACATAATATTTCAAAACACTCAATAAAGTAGCAAATTGCTCACTGAAGAATAAAGATGTTGTTAAGTAAGATATATGTAAGTCCATACAGGGAACAAAACCTGTTCTTTCAAAAATTGTCTATTATTGATCAAAATAAGAAAATTTCTAAACCTTTTCATGACTTACAACTTTGCTGATACCAGCCAGAACAAATACCAATTCTTGTCAAGTCTGGATTTTTTTTCACAAAAGTGGCTTTTGTTTACTCGAGCGTAAAAATATCAGTTTAGGTGTCATTTAATAGAAGAGACCCTGAGTTTATATCCATAGGTATGAAATTTTGCTACAAATATAAGCTAAAATCACCGAGAAAATATTATCCCAAGTCCATGCAATGCCATCTTTGCAAGCTTGCCACAGATCTGCATATACATACACATGGCACATGTAGTGGTACCATGTTTAAAGGAAAACTGTAATTTTGAAGATCTCATTTCTTTGTTCCGCATTGTTTAATAAACTTGATTATGTCACAAGACATTCAATATAACACATAATTTGTTTAAGTGAAGTTCCAGAGTACTGCCTTAGAACTTGGTTGTTACATAACTTTTTATTCATGCATGACATCACCATAATTAAGGTAGATTTTGAAGGTCTCAGTTCTTTGTTTTTTATAGTTTGATAAACCTGCTTATGTAACAAGATTTCAATATAACACATAATTTGTTTAAGTGAAGTTCAACTACAGGTACTGCCGTAGGACTTTGTTATTGCATAACATTTTTTCATGCATGACATCACAAGTAAGGTCTAAGATATTTAAGCCCTTTACAACAACCCATCGGAAGAAATATGCACACAGAAGAAGTAGCTGATGCATAATATGCTTTGATGCATGATATCACAAATCAAAGCCAAATCAACATATATTGGCTTTTCATAACAACCACTCTCAGCCTTCTCATGAATCTGGTTTACAGTCCTTTTCAGGACTTCACACTTTCAAGAAAGATTACTTCTACACTCTCTGAATTTCTATCTCGCCTTTCCTTTTCTTCTCCTCTCAACTTTTCTCCACTTTCTTCTTCTTACTCAATAGTCCTTTTCAGGACTAACCACATGGTGAACCGTAATCCTTCTCCACATAACCTGTTGAAAGCGTAATAATGCTCACAAACGTAGATGCTGCATGCTAGTCCTACTGTACAGTTATATAATACACTTTCATGTATGACTGGGTCCTGTTTTGTTCCCATTTTTAAACACATGGCTCATTCAGGGTATTTTCCCCTCATAACTCATTTAATCATACATGTATATCTAGTTTTGATATACAGTATTATGAAGGATTTCTAGGCCTCTAAATACAGACAAGTGCTTTAGGTACCCATTTTCAAATAATGGGCCATCCCATATATCAAAATATAAAGTCACTCATTTGTTGAATATAAGCAAATGTTTCTCATTGTGATCAGCCACACATCACGTCTTTGAAATCATCAAGATATGTGGTGCAGGTGCCCATTATGACCAAAAAGACCAAAAAGGCCTAAAAAGGCCCAATTTAGTCAATGTGCAAAATGAAAGTTTTGTTAGATTTTAGTTTTAATGTTTTATGGTAGAAAACAATTTTGAAATCAAGGTCATATGAAAAGTCCACTTCAGCAGACACAGGTGCCCGTCGTTAGCCCATTGAAGACAATTGTTTTTTAATTTGATTTATTCCTTCACAAGAGGGTGGCCAAATACAAAATGGCTGCCAAATTTTAGGTGGCCCCATATCCAGAATTATACATCAAAGAATCTACCTATATGCTAAATTGCATGCTTTTATGAAAAGGTGCACAATTCCTTCCATTTTTAACATGAATCTGCTTGACTAGTGTGATTTTCTCTGTGAACACAGCATTTACCCCATATTAACTCTATAAATGTGGTTACACTGCAGTGTATACACCATGTGGTTCTCTCTTTGATCACAGTGTGACAAAACACATTGCAAAAATGATATAATATTTTCATACTTCGGTGCATAGTGCATTTACACATGTTTCCTTCTGAGACCACAGTGTAGAAATAATTTGAATAATTTTTTCAACTAATCAATAATATATGTGTGTTCATACTGTGGTACATACACAGTTTGGAAATAATTTGAACCATGTTTTCATACATGTACTTTGGTGCATAGTGCATATTCACATGTTTCCTTCTGAGACCACAGTGTAGAAATAATTTGAAAAATGTTTCATACTTTGGTGCATAGTGCATATACACATGTTTCCTTCTGAGACCAGAGTGTGTCCATAGTGTGGAGATAATCTGAACAATGCTTTCAAATAATCAATATATGTGTTCATACTGTGGTACATACACAGTAGGATTCCTTCCAAGACCACAGTGTGTCCACAGTCTGGAAATAATTTGAACAAGGTTTTCATACTTTGGTGCACCGTGCATATACACATGTTTCCTTCTGAGACCAGAGTGTGTCCACAGTGTGGAGATAATGTGAACAATGTTTTCAAATAATCAACACTATATATGTGTTCATACTGTGGTACATACACAGTATGATCCTTCCGAGACCACAGTGTGTACACAGTATAAAAATAATTTGAACAATGCTTCAAATAATCAACAATCTGAAAATGTTCATACTGGGGTGCATTCAAATTGTGATTCCATCTGCAACCACAGCTTCTAAATGATGTGAACAATATTCCAAATAATCAAACAAACAAAAAAACGTCAACACTGTGGTACATGTACATACACAATGTGGTAATCTTTATGACCAAAGCGTGTAACACAAAGTGAAAATTATTTGGACAGTCTTTTTCTTATTCAGGACTATGAAAGTGGTAACAATGTGCTACATATACACTGAGGTTCCCAAGACCACACTGTGAAGATGTAGTAAGGAGTGTTTTCACACATTCAACACTATAAAAGTATTCACACTACCATGAATTTTTATTTCTTTCGGTGACCACAGTGTACAACAGTATGTAAGGTGTGTTCTCACAGTCAACCCTAAAAGTTCACAGACTGTGGTACATGTACATACACATTGTGGAACTCTCTGTGGTCACAAGAATTGACAAATTATAAAAATAATGTGAACGGTGTTTTCACATATTCAACACTGCAAAAGTTGTAATACTGTGATTTTCTCTGTGACCAGTGTGAAACGTACATTGGTGTGATGATAATTATGTTGACAAACTTGTCACATAATAAAGTTTACCAAGTCTAGTCTGTGGATACACTACATGTACACGATGGTGTGTCTTTTCTGATAGGACCACCAAGATATTCCATTAGGGCAGAAATTAATGAATACCTCTTCAATTATACCGCATTTGAATAGACAAGTTTCAAATATTACTACGACTCCATACATACATTTAAAACAACTTTCAATATCAACAATGGGGCATGAATTCAATACAATTTGTGTATACACCCTCGGGACATGCAGTGAATATTAAAAACTGAAAGGCTGCAATGAAAGCAATGAACCATCAAGGCGATATTCAAATCTCTCTTTTATTCCATATTCCTTCTGTCACTCTTCATTTTTGATCTCCCACTGACCATAATCCACACACTGGAGGTTTTCTATTCAAAACTGGGTATACAGTCTTAGTATACACATATTGGTTTTGCATTAACAGCTTATTTAATCATATCTGTCACTGATGAATTACTGCCTAGAAATGAAAATGAGGCAATACTGCCTACTCAGTAACAAATCTATAACTATCTAGAGAATAAGGAGAAATACGTGTAGCTGTGTACACAAACTGCAACTTGATTCTTATGACAAAAAAGATAAAAATAAATCATACTTGAGAGCAAGGAACAAGGGGGCTTAGAGGACAGCACAACTTAAGGCACAGAAGCGACAGAATAATCAAAAAATTGTACGCCCATACAATGTATCCACAAACATCCTCATGGCCATGGTGAAAGGTCCCAAGCAGAAACCATTTGGTCCCTAAACTACCCCAAACTTACTCTGCTTGTTTAAATGCTGCAAAAGTAGAGTCCCGTGTTTGAGTTCCTCAAGGAAAACTAGCAAAGAGGAAACTAGAATAGAAACAAGCAAATTTTGTGCATTCAAGGGTATAGTGCACATATATGTAGATGTCATATAAATGATCAATTGTACATTTTAAATAATTTGAAAAGGATCCTTAAATTCTGGCAAAGGATGCTTTTATGTTACCCCCTAATCTGCAATGTAGGAACACTCACAAATAATAAATGAAAGAAATATATAACACTTTTTAGAGACCTATGGTATCAACTTCAAAAATTAAAACTACAAGTAGATCTACTTTTTGTTCACAGGACAGAAAGGTGCATTCCACAGGCTATGAGGATTACATTTCTAATTTTTTCATTCAAAGACTCTTTTTTAGTTTTCAACAAGTAATTAATTTTTCAAAAGTTACTAACAAAGGGTAACATCATATTTGGTATTACCAAGAAAAAAAATGATAGTAACATATTCATTACAAATGAAAGAACAATGTGCATCACTGCATCCAAAATTGGAAACCTCTCAAATCCAGTGCCAAATGTTCTATTTGAACCTTACCTACTGTACTTACATTTATAATTTGCTTTCTACAGCTCCCTGGATGAAAACCAGCAAGTCAATAAAGTTTTGAATTGTCTTTGATGAATCTCACTATCACGCAAACAAAACTTTTAAACCACAAATATTATCCTGGAAAATTCTCGCAAATATATCCTGCGTACTTTGCAAAGTCCACAATTTTAAGTTTTTGTATGTTAGTCTTCACATAAAGGCCAAATAATCTAGTAATGACTATCAAATAACGAAAGCATGATTTTTAGGAGGTAATGAAATCTCAGTTAATCTGTGAGAACATTTTCAGGAGCATATGAGTAGAATCAATTACAATCAGCCATGTAAAATATTGACTTGATTTCTGAAACATGTTTTCCAAATTACAAAAAGGTCTTCAAATAAAAACTATGTGTAATTACGGAATGGGGAATAACCAGAAGTATGGGTGTGTTGCAATGTCCTTGGTTATTGTGCAATAAGCCATTTCGGAGATGCAATCTGAGCATGAGCAGATAAAGGTCATCTGTACCAAATTCTAAAACCCACTGACACTAATATTCGATATGTGCTCATGAATGTCATGTAATCATTATTCAATTATGCACTAATGGTGCATTCCATGATATCCAGGTGGAAGTATTCTTTTTAAAGGGGGAAACAAAAGCTATTCATGAGGCACCTCTATCACTCCCAGAGTTATTTTTCTGAAGTGCACATAAAGGGACCCTCCATGTCTAAAATATCTGTGGATATTTGGGGTCATTTGTACCATGCGCTAACCCCGAACTGGCTTATTCCACAGGTAGGGGCACATTAATCTATGACCTAGCCTACATACTCTCCCTTTGTCCTGTCTATCCACAATACATGTCCAAAATTCACATAAAATCATATCTTGGGCACAATACAGAGTCTCATCTTAAAGGAAAAAGTAGAATACAAGTTCGTTGAGGATACTTTTTCAACATCTAATTACTTTGTCAGGAAATTGACCTTATGATCAAACTTACAGTAGAGTCATTAGTAAAGGATTTACATACAATGTATTATATAGATCAATTTACTTTATTGCCATAAGAGGAGGATCCATATTCTGTTTACAAACAACATGATGACCTTGAGGTGACATCACAATGCAACAAATTACTGTCAGGTTTTTTTTTCACCACAAAAACAGATATGTTATTGTTGCAGAGGACTTTGCCATTCCAAACTTTTGTACACGGTGATAGAAACTTTTAGTAAACAAATCAGCGTTAAAGGCAAAGTGCACTTTAGCAGCCCACTCTCAAGAGAGGGCAGTAGAGTTGAGAGCAGGCTAGGCCTGAGGCCAAAATAGAACTAAAATTGTGCATTCCACTCAGGCCATTAGTAAAATACATTCTTTGATTAACTACTTTAACATCTAGCATGTACCAGTATTATAAGTTTGCCACATATGAAGTTGTATTTCTCTGATGTGGAAGAAATCCATTTTTAGTATTGGAACCACTTTATATTATTATTTTTTCTCTATTCTGTCCTTCTTTCATCTTTTCTTCTATCATTTCCTATGTATATTGTATAATTCCTTGTTATGCTTTGTTTTCATCTTCCTTTATCTTGGCTTTCTATCTTTCCCTTATGTCATTCTTTGTTTTTTATTTTTCTATTATTTTTCCATCTTGATATATTTCCTTAATGTTATTCATTGCTTTGATCTTCTCTTCTCTATCTTTTCATTTGTTAGTCTTTGTTTTTATTTTTCTATCATTCTTTTCCTTCTCCACTATTTCCTTATGTTATTCATGGTTTTGATCTTCCTTTCCCTCTTTGCTTTCTGTCTTTCCTTTATGTTATTGTTTTTATTTTTCTATCATTCTTTTCCTTCTCCAATATTTCCTTATGTTATTCATGGTTTTGATCTTCCTTTCTCTTTCCTAATGTTATTCATGGTTTTGATCTTCCTTTCTCTCTTTGCTTTCTGTCTTTCCTTTATGTTATTGTTTTTATTTTTCTATCATTCTTTTCCTTCTCCAATATTTCCTTATGTTATTCATGGTTTTGATCTTCCTTTCTCTCTTTCCCCTATGTTGTTGTTTTTATTTTTCTATCATTCTTTTCCTTCTTCAATATTTCCTTATGTTATTCATGGTTTTGATCTTCCTTTCTCTCTTTGCTTTCTGTCTTTCCGTTAAGTTATTGTTTTTATTTTTCTATCATTCTTTTCCTTCTCCAATATTTCCTTATGTTATTCATGGTTTTGATCTTCCTTTCTCTCTTTGCTTTCTGTCTTTCCCTTAAGTTATTGTTTTTATTTTTCTATCATTCTTTTCCTTCTCCAATATTTCCTAATGTTATTCATGGTTTTGATCTTCCTTTCTCTCTTTGCTTCCTGTCTTTCCCTTAGGCCCCCCCCCCAAAAAAATTGTTGTCCTGGCGTAACCCGCCCGACCCTAAAAATGTCACCGACCCTAGGTTCTTTTTTTTTTTTTTTGGCTATCAATATAGCGTATCGTGCTGCCTTTGCGATCGTGATCGAAAAACCCGGAAGTGTTGCGGACAGAACTAGCTGCGTGTATTATGTACTATACTGTCTTTCCCTTATGTTATTTTTTTTATTTTTCTATCATTCTTTTCCTTCTCCAATATTTCCTAATGTTATTCATGGTTTTGATCTTCCTTTCTCTCTTTGCTTTCTGTCTTTCCGTTAAGTTATTGTTTGTTTTTATTTTTCTATCTTTCTTTTCCTTCTCCAGTATTTCCTTATGTTATTCATGGTTTTGATCTTCCTTTCTCTCTTTGCTTTCTGTCTTTCCCTTATGTTATTGTTTTTATTTTTCTATCATTCTTTTCCTTCTCCAATATTTCCTTATGTTATTCATGGTTTTGATCTTCCTTTCTCTCTTTGCTTTCTGTCTTTCCCTTATGTTATTGTTTTTATTTTTCTATCATTCTTTTTCTTCTCCAATATTTCCTAATGTTATTCATGGTTTTGATCTTCCTTTCTCTCTTTGCTTTCTGTCTTTCCCTTAAGTTATTGTTTTTATTTTTCTATCATTCTTTTCCTTCTCCAATATTTCCTAATGTTGGTTTTGATCTCCCTTTCTCTCTTTGCTTTCTGTCTTTCCCTTATGTTATTGTTTTTATTTTTCTATCATTCTTTTCCTTCTCCAATATTTCCTAATGTTATTCATGGTTTTGATCTTCCTTTCTCTCTTTGCTTTCTGTCTTTCCCTTAAGTTATTTTTTTTATTTTTCTATCATTCTTTTCCTTCTCAAATATTTCCTGTTATTCATGGTTTTGATCTTCCTTTCTCTCTTTGCTTTCTGTCTTTCCCTTAAGTTATGGTTTCTATTTTTCTATCATTCTTTTCCTTCTCCAATATTTCCTTATGTTATTCATAATTTTGATCTTCCTTTCTCTCTTTGCTGTCTTTCCCTTATGTTACTGTTTTTATTTTTCTATCATTCTTTTCCTTCTCCAATATTTCCTAATGTTATTCATGGTTTTGATCTTCCTTTCTCTCTTTGCTTTCTGTCTTTCCCTTATGTTATTGTTTTTATTTTTCTATCATTCTTTTTCTTCTCCAATATTTCCTAATGTTATTCATGGTTTTGATCTTCCTTTCTCTCTTTGCTTTCTGTCTTTCCCTTATGTTATTGTTTTTATTTTTCTATCATTCTTTTCCTTCTCCAATATTTCCTTATGATATTCATGGTTTTGATCTTCCTTTCTCTCTTTGCTTTCTGTCTTTCCCTTATGTTATTGTTTTTATTTTTCTATCATTCTTTTCCTTCTCCAATATTTCCTAATGTTATTCATGGTTTTGATCTTCCTTTCTCTCTTTGCTTTCTGGCTTTCCCTTATGTTATTGTTTTTATTTTACTATCATTCTTTTTCTTCTCCAATATTTCCTTATGTTATTCATGGTTTTGATGCTCCTTTCTCTCTTTGCTTTCTGTCTTTCCCTTATGTTATTCTGTTTTTATTTTTCTATCATTCTTTTCCTTCTCCAATATTTCCTTATGTTATTCATTGTTTTGATCTTCCTTTCCCTCTTTGCTTTCTGTCTTTCCATTATGTTATTGTTTTTATTTTTCTATCATTCTTTCCCTTCTCCAATATTTCCTAATGTTATTCATGATTTTGATCTTCCTTTCTCTCTTTGCTTTCTGTCTTTCCCTTATGTTATTGTTTTTATTTTTCTATCATTCTTTTCCTTCTCCAATATTTCCTAATGTTATTCATGGTTTTGATCTTCCTTTCTCTCTTTGCTTTCTGTCTTTCCCTTAAGTTATTGTTTTTATTTTTCTATCATTCTTTTCCTTCTCCAATATTTCCTAATGTTGGTTTTGATCTCCCTTTCTCTCTTTGCTTTCTGTCTTTCCCTTATGTTATTGTTTTTATTTTTCTATCATTCTTTTCCTTCTCCAATATTTCCTAATGTTATTCATGGTTTTGATCTTCCTTTCTCTCTTTGCTTTCTGTCTTTCCCTTAAGTTATTTTTTTTATTTTTCTATCATTCTTTTCCTTCTCAAATATTTCCTGTTATTCATGGTTTTGATCTTCCTTTCTCTCTTTGCTTTCTGTCTTTCCCTTAAGTTATGGTTTCTATTTTTCTATCATTCTTTTCCTTCTCCAATATTTCCTTATGTTATTCATAATTTTGATCTTCCTTTCTCTCTTTGCTGTCTTTCCCTTATGTTACTGTTTTTATTTTTCTATCATTCTTTTCCTTCTCCAATATTTCCTAATGTTATTCATGGTTTTGATCTTCCTTTCTCTCTTTGCTTTCTGTCTTTCCCTTATGTTATTGTTTTTATTTTTCTATCATTCTTTTTCTTCTCCAATATTTCCTAATGTTATTCATGGTTTTGATCTTCCTTTCTCTCTTTGCTTTCTGTCTTTCCCTTATGTTATTGTTTTTATTTTTCTATCATTCTTTTCCTTCTCCAATATTTCCTTATGATATTCATGGTTTTGATCTTCCTTTCTCTCTTTGCTTTCTGTCTTTCCCTTATGTTATTGTTTTTATTTTTCTATCATTCTTTTCCTTCTCCAATATTTCCTAATGTTATTCATGGTTTTGATCTTCCTTTCTCTCTTTGCTTTCTGGCTTTCCCTTATGTTATTGTTTTTATTTTACTATCATTCTTTTTCTTCTCCAATATTTCCTTATGTTATTCATGGTTTTGATGCTCCTTTCTCTCTTTGCTTTCTGTCTTTCCCTTATGTTATTCTGTTTTTATTTTTCTATCATTCTTTTCCTTCTCCAATATTTCCTTATGTTATTCATTGTTTTGATCTTCCTTTCCCTCTTTGCTTTCTGTCTTTCCATTATGTTATTGTTTTTATTTTTCTATCATTCTTTCCCTTCTCCAATATTTCCTAATGTTATTCATGATTTTGATCTTCCTTTCTCTCTTTGCTTTCTGTCTTTCCCTTATGTTATTGTTTTTATTTTTCTATCATTCTTTGCCTTCTCCAATATTTCCTAATGTTATTCATGGTTTTGATCTTCCTTTCTCTCTTTGCTTTCTGGCTTTCCCTTATGTTATTCTTTTTATTTTTCTATCATTCTTTTCCTTCTCCAATATTTCCTTATGATATTCATTGTTTTGATCTTCTCTTCTTTCTCTATCTTTCCATTTGTTAGTCTTTGTTTTTATTTTTCTATCTTTCTTTTCCTTCTCCAGTATTTCCTTATGTTATTCATGGTTTTGATCTTCTTTTCTCTCTTTGCTTTCTGTCTTTCCCTTATGTTATTGTTTTTATTTTTCTATCATTCTTTTCCTTCTCCAATATTTCCTTATGTTATTCATGGTTTTGATCTTCCTTTCTCTCTTTGCTTTCTGTCTTTCCCTTATGTTATTCTGTTTTTAATTTTCTATCATTTTTTCCTTCTTTATATATTTCCTAATGTTATTCATTGTTTTGATCTTCTCTTCTCTCTCTCTCTTTCCATTTGTTAGTCTTTGTTTTTATTTTTCTTTCTTTCTTTTCCTGCTATATTTCATTGTTTTAATATTCGCTTCTCTCTCTTTCTTTTCCTTTGTTATAGTTTGTTTCTATTTTTCTATCATTTTTTTCTTCTTTATATATTTCCTTCTTTTAATCCTCATCTTCTCTTTTTTTCCTTACGTTTCCCTCTATTACTTTTAGCACATATAATGACGTCGTAGAAGCATGATTTGAGATCTCTGTTGCGTTCATGCAATTTCATTTATACATAAGAACTACGAACATCCTCCCCTCTCCCCTCCCCCCCCCCAACTCTCCAATACAAAACATACAGAATCCAGAGTATGGAATATTTCAAGTTATCAAGGTCAGGATGATTTAACAAAGTGGAACAATGTTAATTCACATCTGCAAACTCGCGAACTTGCGGCGTCGGAAGCCATGTTGTTTCTTATCAGACTGTAAAAAAAATGTTGTAATTTTCATCGTTTCGACTTTTGGGGCTTGAGTGTGCGGGTAAGCAAAACCATGTAAATTCATTATGAATGTTTATGCACGCTTGGGCTAAAACCACTTGGTCTAATTTCCAGATGGGCTACCTTCATTCGGGCCAAACCCTTTTGGTCCACTCTTCATTTGGTCTAATTTGCACTCAAGGTCTAAGAACCAGAAGGTCTAATTACCACTTGGGCTAATTATCACTTGGTCTAATTACCATTTCCTCTACTTTATTTTGTTGTCACTTGGTCTACTACCAGTTCGTCTAATGTCAGTTTGTCTAATTCCCAGTCAGTCTAAAACTGGTTGGTTTACCTGCATTTCGTCTAAAATCCAGTTGGTCTAGTATCCATTTGGTCTACATGGCATTTATATGGTCTAATGTGCAGTTGGTCTAACTTTCATTTAGTCCATTTTCCATTTAGTCTAATTGTCAGTTGGTCTAAATGCCAATTTGTCTAAACATCACTTTGTCTAATTATCACTAAGGCTAATTGCCTGTTGGGCTATTCCCTTTTCGTCTACGCACTTACCAACAACACTATGCATCATTTTGTTGGCCGTCCCTGTAAGAAAAAAAATCAGCTAAATGTAAATGTCAATTACCAAGGTTTGAAAAGTTTGGACAGCTATCAAAATATATTATGATATGGAAAAGTATATATCACAGATAAATCTTAAAGAAGATAAGTTCGAGGAAAAAAATGGTTTCATTTCACCAAATGTCTATGTTCTCTTTGACTGTTTTGTACGTAAAGTAGTATTGTACACAACGTATATGCCACTGTGCGGCTGCATATTTATATTATATTGGATGGCTCTGAATGGGATACCAGAGAATATTCCACGAGTTAGTGCCAATATTGTACGAATCGAAGATAAGTGCAATATTGGCCCTATAACGAGTGGAATATTTCTGGTATTCCATGAAATAAAGCCATCCAATTTATCATTATCTATACCCTACAGGAAAATGATTTAGAACTTAATAAAAATCATTTTAACCAACCACATTCAGTATAGAGCCCCTCATCATACTTCATTGTGATCACACAAGTTTAACTTAACCTCTTTATGACGTCATGTGCATATGTGTGTATGCGTTGCATTGTTTGCGCGCAGGCAAACAGACCAGACAAAATATGGCATAATTATTGCACGGCAAGTTTAGTACTGTAGCCTATGGGAATTCAGTGTTCTGTGCAATATGAGAGCATATTGCACGCGCAAATCAAGCGTACAGAAATATGCGTTTTTAATGTGCCGCTAAAATGCCTTATATACATGTAGGTAATAATATGGTATACTCTATTGTTTAAGTATTTACATGACAAATCATGGAAATATATGTACGATCTTTTGTAAAAATTGTTATATTGATGATGAATAAAGGAACTCGGTAGAAGGGTAAAAATATAATTGAATAAAAAAAATTGCTGCTCGGTCGCTTCGCTTCCTCGCTTCCTCGCTTAACATAATTTGACTCGGGGAGGGAGGGGGGCGCGCAAATTCACTGTTTGCCCAGGGCATCATAATACCAATATACGCCACTGCCTTAAAAGAAGGCACTGAACAAGTATAAAAAGCGGCATTTTTGTGGGTAACAGGAGACACTTTTTGAGTGCTTGGAAAGGGAGGGGGGCATTGTGCCCTCCCCCCCCCCCCCGCCAACGAGCGAGTTAATTTACGTTTTAGATGAACAAATAATGATAATAATAATGATGATGAAAATAATAATGATAATAATAATAATAGTTGCATACTCTTCTTTCTTCTTCTCCTTTTTTCGTTTTTCTTCTCTCTCTCTCTCTTTTAGGTCACTTGAAAAATCATAGGGGCAACCGCCCCTGACCCCTCCCCCCTGTAGCGCCGCCCCTGAAAATAGCAGTTTGCATAGCTCAAAAGAATCAGAGAAGCTTATGGCATAATATTTAGTTCTTGATATGACACCAGTGTGAAACCTTTGAGCAGGAACTTAGCGAGAGCTGGGGACACAGTGCCCAAAATTTTAAAAATATTGCAGCAATTAAGATATCCCCCGCCGAAGCTTATTGTAACTCATGCCTCATGGCAGTAACATAAAGTCCTATCTATCTCTGTTATGCTTGAAATATAATGCAAGCACCATGCATGACCTTCAACAAGAACATAATATTTTTGGTCGCTCGCTTGCAAGTAAGGAGTACAGCAACATATCAAAACGCCATTTTTCATTCTTGTCTTCACCCTTTATAACAAAGTTCTCTCTTTTCCAAAAACAGTATAGCCAGTTCGTTGAAACCCCAAGTGTGTGGGTCGTCTTGCCCCTCCTATGAAAATACACTTGCACCACCCTAGCTTTTAGTGACTACTTGCACAAACATTTGTACATCGGATATCAAATAAGAACCATGAATAACAGATCATCAACCCAACAAACATAATTTGAAGTGCAATACAAAATCAGGTTCTTCTACTTAATTCATGAAAGGAAGAGAAGACCTATGATTGTTTTAGTTACTAAAAAATAATACTAAATAATTGATTTTAATAAATTAGATAATTAATATATATGCCTAAAATGTAGGGATATTGATTGACTTGATATAAGCAGCAGCAAGGTGAATAACTCTTTTAATGCACATTTACGTATAGATGACTTCTTTGAAGTTTCATTTTTTAAAGTTTCATTTCCCTTTCCTTTCTCAAATTGCTACTAAATGGCAAGAAGAATAAATAGTAATTAGACCAAATGGTCATTAGACCATATGAAAATTAGACCAAATGATAAGTAGCCTAACTGGTTATTAGACGAATTGAATATTAGACCAAATGGTCATTAGACCATATGACAGTTAGACTAAATGATAAGTAGCCCAACTGGTTATTAGACTAAATGGAATTGGACCAAATGATAGGTAGACCATATGGTATTAGCCAAAGTAGGTGTAGCCCAAACGGATATGAGACCATGTGGCTTGTAGACAAAATGTCTGTTAGACTATTTGGAAATAGACAAAGTGAAAATTAGCCCAAATGGGTTTTAGACTAAATGGGGTTAGCCAAACTGTGTATTAGGCGAATTGGTTATTAGGCCAAATGGAAATTAGACGAAATGGTAAGTAGACAAACTGGTTGTAGACAAAATGAAGTTAGACCACGTGGAGTTCGACGAACTGATGATTAGACCAAGTGGTGGTAGACCAAGCGACAGTGTACTGATAAGAGTACCACACAACAGATTCGCCAGGATGAAGATGGTGAACAGTCTGCAGCATCTCTCGTAGCAGAGGTCATGGACGATCTACTTGCTACTTCCACCTTTTAGATAAACTTAAAGGAGAATTTTTAAACTTTTGCTGTACTTGTTGGAAGAACTTTAGCTTGAGTTTCAAGTGATTTAATCTTATGACTTTTTTGTGAATTCTGCTCTTGATATATGTATTCACTCAGGTGTTTTTGTTTCAGTCGTAATATTACCTGCCATGAAATCTGCATAATGTCTGTCACTGCCATTCTTGCCTTAGAAAGTAATCTGTTAATGTTCCACTTATGTACATGTATCCCTCATCTTTATATGGATGACGTTGTTAATAGTATTTTGATGGAGGAAACTGAGAATGGCTCGATGTATATCACACCCGAAGACTTAAAAAAAAAAAATTTGCACAAACGTAATTCTTTTTCACTACAACATATAAATTGTCGTAGCTTACCAAAACACTATGATGATATTACAACTCTACTCTCAAACTTAGAACATTCTTTTGGTCTTTTAACATTTAGTGAAACATGGTTTGATACTAATGTAAGAAAATAATTTTATATTGAGGGATATAATGGAGAGAGCAAATCTCGTAATAGCAGGAAAGGAGGAGGAGTTGCATTTGCAATAAGACATGATATAAGGTACAGTGTACGTAATGATATTTCAGTTTTTAACTGTCTTTGTGAAAGTCTTTTTATAGAAATGTTCAAACCAGGTAAAACTGTTATTGTTGGGGTCTTTTACAGACCTCCTGATCAATCGCAGGCTAATTTTATTGATATTATAATAAGTATAATAAGTATATTCTAAGGAATATCCTATATAAGGCAACAGAGAGAAGAAGGAATGTATTCTTGGTGATTTTAACTTTGATTTGATGAAATTAGCTATGCATAACCTATGTAATGAGTTTGTTGAACTCTTTTATTCATTTTATTTTTCTCCTCTAATCACAAAGCCAACAAGAATTACAAATTCTACAGCCACTTCGATAGACAATATATTTACAAATAGTATGTGCAATATTCTCCCTGGAATATTAACCTCTGAAGTATTTTTATACAAATCAAATACGTGACGCTAAAAGAAATTATTACTATTCAAAGTTTTGTACTTTTAAAGGAAACATAAATAAAACTTGGAAAATAATTAATGATGTACTCCAAAGAAGCACATCTCAGAAGAATAACTCTACTTTTAGGTATAATAATTCAGTCATAAGTGATTCTAAAGAAATAGCAGAGAAGTTTAATGATTACTTTAAAGATATTGGTCATAATTAAACTAGCTTGTGTGAATAGAATGCATTTAATACAAATATTGACTTTACTGCATATTTAAATAAACATTTTCCTCATACTGCATATTTTGTGCAAGTCACTGAAAAAGAAATCATTAACAATGCTTTGTCATTTAAAAATGGGAAAGCTCCTGGTTTTGATTCTACTGATTGTATGGTAGTTAAGAGGGTTATTCATATATCTAAACCGTTTTTATGTATTTTTTTAAAATTTATGTATTGAGCATGGTATTGTACCAGCAGACATGAACATTGCTAAGGTCATTCCTGTATACAAGAAGGGACCAAAAGATATATTTTCAAATTACCGATCTATTTCATTACTCCCGATTTTCTCAAAAATCTTTGAAAAATGTATTTATACCGACTACTAAATTTTCTTGATAAACATAGTATTCTTTATAGCAAGCAGTTTGGATTTAGGGCCAGGTATTCAGAAATGCCAACCTCTCAACACAAAAAAAACCAGACTGGTTGCCTTAAAAAAATCAGATTTTCGCGAAAAAGAATGTGACATGCATTATTAGCACACCATATGATGAAAATAAGGACCCCAAAGTGTTCACAGACATCTAATGCAAAAATTGAATTATAAGAAAAACATAAAAGTGTCTAAAAAAGAGACATTTCAAAAATTCAAATGCGAAAAAAAAAATTAAGGCTATTTACAGGGCTTCACACAAACTCTTTTGCCAGGGGACCTGCCCAACACCAAGATCTTAATATTTTTGACATTTTGTGGGTACAGGGGAAAAAAAATTGAAATAAGAAATATGAAAGGAACTGCATATACATGTATTCAACAGCAGCCAACTATTGATCCATTTGATGGGCTTAATTGTTATCTTAAATTGTCACTTGTCATTCAATCTACAAATTAAAAAAAAAAAAAAGGAGAGAAAAAAGGGGTTTAAGTGGCTTGTTTAATATTTCGTATCATTGTGGGTGTGGGTTTGGGTGTGCGTGTGTGTGCATGTGAATGTAAGGTTTGGTGTAGGCTTGGATGTGCATATGTGTTTTATTAAAGAGACTAACTTTGCTTTTTACACCATTCACAAACATATATAGTACACTATCACACCACTGTAGTTTTTCTCATACCTTCCCCAGTAGTTTTCGGAAGTGTGAAAATATATTTTTTCCCTATTTTTTCCCTATTTTATTCCTATTTAAACGAAAATAGACCTATTTTTTCCTATTTTCTTTGGAAAATATGAAAAAATTAGATCTATTTTTTGGCTATTTTTTATTTTTTCCCTATTTAATTCCTATTCTAAGGAAAATAGGCCTATTTTTATTGTATTTCCCTCGGAAGTAGGAAGAAAATAGAAGTAATTTTAGGCTATTTTTTTATTTTTCACCTATTTTCTTCCTATTCTAAGGAAAATAGGCCTATTTTTATTGTATTTCCCTCGGAAATAGGAAGAAAATAGAAGTAATTTTAGGCTATTTTTTTATTTTTCACCTATTTTCTTCCTATTTCAGGAAAATAGGCCTATTTTTATTGTATTTCCCTCGGAAATAGGAAGAAAATGGAAGTAATTTTAGGCCATTTTTTAATTTTTCACCTATTTTATTCCTATTTCAGGAAAATAGGCCTATTTTTATCCTATTTCCCATGGAAAATATAATAGAAATAGGCCTATTTTGAGGCTATTTTCTGATTTTTTCCTATTTTTTAGACCTCATTTCTCTCCGGACTATTTTTTCCCTAGTTTTTGCACTTTTCATTTTTGTCAAAAAAATAGTTTTATCCTATTTTTCAGACTAGCTCTAGTTTCATCCTAGTTTTCTCATTATTCTAAAACTAGTTTTGTACTATTTTCCAAACTTTTATCTTTCCCCATGATCCAGCACTAGTTTTATCCTATTTTCCAAACTTTATTTTTTCCAGCACTATAGTTTTATTCTAGTTTCCTGACTTCTGTACTTTTGCTAACACTAGTTTTATCATATTTTCGAAACTTTATCTTTTCCAGCACTAGTTTTATTCTAGTTTCCCAACTATTGGTTTCTATAGGTCCTAATCAATCATGAATATTCATGAATAACAATCTAAAATATGAAAACTAGTGGAAATAGATAAATACATTTAGATTTGGGATTAAGATTTGAACTTTGACATAAATTTTACTTACATTAAACTATTGTAATGTTGTACACAATTTCAAAAGGCATTTTCATATTTCATTAATAAAAGTGTAAATCAATTTTAATAATAAAAGTGTAATCTAGTCAGTAACCATTTTTTTATAGCACTACAACTATGTCCCTATATATAATGAATGTGATACAATTGCTTAGTAGCTAGGTATAGGACATAGGATGTAGGCTATAGGATTTATAAATAATAAAATAATAATCAATAATGTCATGTGATTGTTCCTGTAGACACCCACAGCATTTCTTCTCATATTAATCTTATAGTTAATTATTTTCTTATTGGTTTTGTAGATTTTTCCTATTTTCTCCCTAGTTTTTCCCTATTACATTGCATTTTCTCAATTAGATTCAATCTATTTTCTGCTTAGTTTTCCACTATTTTATTCCTGTTTTTGTCCTATTTTTTCTGTAGTTTCCCATTATTCAATTCCTATTTCCTCCTATTTTATCCTATTTCTCAATCAAATTTTATCCTATTTTCTGCCTAGTTTTCCACTATTTTATTTCTATATTTTTCCTATTTTCCATCTCCCACTATTTTCTTCAATGTGTTTTCCCCTATTTTCTACCTAGTTTTCACCTAATTTAATCCTATTTCCATCCTATTTTTGTTTTTTTCCTATTTCCGGAATAATTTCGAAGGACTATTTTCTTTCTGGTTTTATCCTATTTTCTTGGAATAAAAATAGGGAAAAATAGGGGAAAAAATAGGAAAAATGTGTTTCAATCCTATTTTTATCCTATTACAAGTAGCTATCTCTACGCTATACAAAATAGGAAAAAAATAGGAAAAAAATATATTTCTGTTGGTAATTTTTTGGTATTTTTTTCCTATTTTTACTCTATTTCATTTCGACTTGGGTTAGAAATAAAATAAGTGTTTTGAAAATGCAGAAGTACATATAATTTACATTTCATTTGGGGGAGTCTAAATTTGGTAAGAATGTGTCAATCATCTACTCAAATATACTGTACGATGAATTTATCATCAAATATTATATGTAGTATTCAAATAAATGATAAGTAAAGTGTTTCCAAAACTGAAATTTCTTCAAATAAGCAGCTCAGTGAGGCATTTACTGAGGACTCCTCCCCCGAAGTTCAGGCAGCCAAGGCTGTTGAGAACAGCTCCGACTACCAGCGCCGTCATGACGGAGTATTGGTGATATAGAGAATAATTTCGTCAGTTTTGAACTAAATACAGAATAAACAGGGACAAACAAAGTCCAAAAATACAGTTTCTGACATTTTTTGTTCTGAAAAATGTCACTCACGACCAAAATCAACCCTAGAATTTAGGGGTGAGCAGTGTGAAACTGCAAGTCATGCAGTCATTTGAGTGTACGTGGAGCACATACAAAAGCATGGCAGTACGGTGGGTACCACTCCTAGAACTGCCACGGGGTACTTGTCGGATATACCCCTGTCCTAATTGCTTTCTTAGAGGGGTCCCCCCTGTGAGAGAAGTGCGATAAACTCCCAAACTAAGGCTTTGTTTGTTTTATTTTCTAAAAGGCAATATTGTATTGTCATATTTTACTTTTTTTATCGTACAAAATATGATAAAATCGTACTAGTTGGCATCTCTGGTATTCTACAGATCATGCTCTTTTGGATTTTTTGATGCATGTATCCAAGGCAACTGAAAACAAAGAAATTATCATTGGCATATTTTTAGACTTTAAAAAAGCATTTGACTCGATTAACCATGATATTCTCTTAACCAAACTTAATTATTATGACATTCGTGGTATTATGCTTCAATTATTTCGCAATTATTTAAATAATCGCAATTTACTGTTTTCAATTCTCAAAATTCAAGTTCACAAACAGTCTCCTGTGGCATACCACAGGGATTAATTTTGGGCCCACTTCTCTTCTTAATTTATATAAACGATTTGCACTCAGTTTCTCCACTCTTGAATTTTATACTTCTCGCAGATGACACTAATATATTTTATAAGCATAAAGATGTGGAATGCCTGACCCAAAATTTTAATAATGAAATTTGAGTGTCCATTCCTTTCCTAACTTTTCCCGACCGATTGGAGCATCCGAACGCCTGGCAGTACACCATTTTGAAACGCGTAATAATGGCGGCATCCGGGTACTTCTGGTCCGAGAGGTCCGACAAAACGTCACAGGGCGGGGCTTATCTGTTCAAAATGGCGACGCACACGATCGATATAGGACCTTCTAGCAGACGACAAAATGTGTTGAAATTCGACATATATAATCAACAATGTGCTAAACTAAACTAAACAGCTAACTAAATCGCCAAGTCCTAGTAGACCACTCTTTTTGAAACTGAATGTTCTCCCAATTTCATTATTACACGATTTTCTGCTACATGTATGTATTTTTATGTATTCATACTATAACTTACTACCAGATCGTTTTTGTAATATCTTTCAGAGCAATAGTGATATTCATAGATATAATACTAGGATCTCAACAGACACTCGTGTTATATGGCCGTTCTTCCTTTTCAAATAATATTTTCCTTTGTAAAGGACCCTCTATTTGGAACAAACTACATGTACCTCTAAAATTAAGCAGTGTATGACATTGAACAGCTTTAAGCATAGTTTAAAACCTTATCTTATGCAGAAACTTTGAATTTAATTTCATCTTAATTTCGCCTTTTTTGTTTGATGTAACTGTTATTGTACTATCCATTTGTTTTTATTAATAAGTTTTGTATTTTGTATATGGATCATCTATAAGTTTTTCATAACTTCTAGATGATCCAGCCACTTCATAGTTTCCCTAAGTATGTTCTTTGATGTTATTGTCTTTAATTTTGTAAAAAAAAAATGTTTTGTTGTATCCTTTGACTTTGCATGGTTTTTATGAAAGTGGTGAATAAAATTCAATTCAATTCAAAATTGAGAGTTGAGGCAGTTCATACAAATACAGAAAGATTAGCTAGGCCATTTACTCTTCTATATACTTAAAACTTCTTTTCAAAAAATCAGTATGAGGCCCGAGCGTATACAGTTTTCTGGCAAAGCGTAAGTGATATTTGTGCACAGAAATACTAAAAGAGTCTGAAATGTAAAGAGGAGTCATTTCATTAAGGGAATTGAACATGTAAGGTAGTAAATGCTGCTTTCTCCTGTCGTGTAACGTTTCCCAGTTAAGGGCATTGTGTATTTCTAAATTGGGTATACGAAGGTCACGGTTGATATGCAAAATTAAATGTCCGGCATGGTTTTGGAGTTTTTGTAATCTTTCAGTTAAATATTCACAGGCCGGCCATATACAATATCTCTGTAGTTGAAGTTGCGAAGATCAACTGCATTATACATTAGTTTTAATATAGATTTAATGTAGACTAGTTTTAATATAGATTCATTTAAGGTGTAAAGGAGGATGGAGAGATGAAAAATGAAATCATTATGGCTACATGTACATGTATCAAACAACTGATACTGTAATAAAACTATTTTGAACATCACTGGTTGTCAGTACTATAAGTTTTACATTCATTCTCAGTCATAAAACTGCCATGCATTAAAGTATCATAATTTCAGAAGAAAAGAAAAACACTTTCCTCATTTGTGATATATCATGCATTATTTTCACATTCATTATTTTTATTTAAAGGGCGGGCTGTTTACATTCCTTCTAATGCAGAAATGCAGGAATAAGAAGCTAAATGCATTAATGGGCAAGGAGCAATAAGGAAAAAAGTCTGTTAGAGATGATAGCCACCCGTCATAGAGCGCAATGTGCTTGCCTGACGTCTTTGAATCTCAATCTGAAATAATAGGAATCAACACTCCTGCAGAGTTAAGCGAGTCAGGTGGGTGCGCGCAAAAATGATAAAATATACTCTTGATAATGCTGTTGCAGTTTGGCTTTGAAGAGTTTTGGTTCCAATCAGGAACTGTTTTCGGAAGAAATGAGTATTTAAAAGAATCATTTGAGCTAATTTCGATATATGATTTATCGCGAGATCTTCTGGTTAAACGGGTGACAGCAACTGTACAGATGTAAAATGTTGAGTGCACCCATGAGCACACCCACATCACATAGATATTGGATAAACAATCCAATCAAGTTTGAACCATACCTAAGATGGGATGGAGCAGTAAAGAGGGACAAATAAGCTTAGCTTCCAGTCTCTATACCCAAGTATACCTAGTCAGGACTAGCTTCCCGAGTGTAAAAAAAAAGAAGGGCTATACGCCTTTTACATCACGAAGCTAGGTGTTTTATTCCGCCAATCTAACTGCGGACGGTAAGCAGATCATAGAAAATGGGCTGGAAAATCCATTTCCTGATAACTCCTGCGACCTACAGGTTCTTCAACACAGCATCTCCTCCTAGGGAAATTTTTGGAATGTTTGTTTTCAAATTATTTTCTATATTTTGTTTAAACAAGAGCCCCAGGGGGCACGACGCTCACCTGAGGTGATCAATTCACATCTGGTGCATGTTCTCTCTAGCACCACCAGGAGATGTTAGAAATTGAAACTACTAGGAGGATGTACATGAGATGATGTTAGAAATTAACATAATTCCCCCCCCCCCCCCGCCTGGTTCTGGAGAAGAAGATGTTTGAAATTTCATAGTTTTTACAGTTGGGGGCCCTCCCCCTGGGCCCCCTGGGCCCCCTGGGGGCCACATGTACCATTTTAGCAACTTTGGGTCCCCTACCCCTAAGGATGATTCCTACCAAGTTTGGTTGAATTCCGATCATGTGTTTTGGAGAAGAAGATCAGAATGTACATTTTGCCTGGCAGCGTCCCCCCCCCCAGTATGTTACCCCCAAAGGGCCCCTATAGGGCCACTCAGAGACATTTCATGAACAATATTCATTCTTCATCTATAGAGGTATCTCCATACACAATACCAAGTCTGAGCTATGCCTGGTTCTGGAGAAGAAGATGTTTGAAATTTACATAGCTTTTACAATTGGGGGCCACATGTACCATTTTAGCAAATTTGGGTCCCCTACCCCTAAGGATGATTCCTACGAAGTTTGGTTGAATTCCGATCATGTGATGTGGAGAATATGATCAGAATGTTCATTTTTGCCTGGCAGCGCCCCCCCTCCAGTATGTTACCCCCACAGGGCCCCAATAGGGCCACTCAGAGAAATTTCATGAACAACATTTATTCTTCATCTATAAGGCGCCTTACGAAAAGTTTTTACAGCGGCGGGCCCTCGGCGGCGCCGCCGAGGGCCCGCCGCTGTAAAAACTTTTCGTAAGGCGCCTAAGGGTATCTCCATAAACAATACCAAGTCTGAGCTATGCCTGGTTCTGGAGAAGAAGATGTTTGAAATGTACATAGCTTTTACAATTGGGGGCCCTCCCCCTGGGCCCCCCTGGGGGCCACATGTACCATTTTAGCAACTTTGGGTCCCCTACCCCTAAGGATGATTCCTACCAAGTTTGGTTGAATTCCGATCATGGGTTTTGGAGAAGAAGATGAAAATGTAAAAAGTTAACGGACGACGCACGACGGACAAATTTCCATCGCAATAGCTCACTCGAGCCTTAGGCTCAGGTGAGCTAAAAAATGAAATATATAGCATAAGAAATTCCGAGAACTCACCAGTTTTTGTGTATCCATGCCTCCTCTTTTCATGCAGATTTAAAATGGCGGCTGCGTGCGATGGCACGCGTGCTGTCGGCGATACAACCATAATCGAAACTATACGATGTGATACAGTGGTGGAGATGTCTGACGAAATTTCCATTAATGCTAAACAACAAGAGCCCCAGGGGGCACGACGCTCACCTGAGGTGGATCAATTCACATCTGGTGCATGTTCTCTCTAGCACCACCAACTTTAATTCTTCATCTATAGAGGTATCTCTATACATAATACCAAGTCTGAGCTTCCTACCAAGTTCGGTTAAATTCCAATCATGGGTTTTGGAGAAGAAGCTGAAAATGTAAAAAGTTTATGGATGGCGGACAACTTGCCCCACCCCCCCCCCCCCCAGTATGTTACCCCCACAGACCCCCTATAGGGCCACCCAGAAAAAATTCATGAACAACTTTCATTTTTCGTCTATAGAGGTATCTCCATACACAATACCAAGTCTGAGCTATTCCTGGTTCTGGAGAAGAAGATGTTTGAAATTTACATAGCTTTTACACTTGGGGACCGTCCCCCTGGGCCCCCCTGGGGGCCACATGTACCATTTTAGCAACTTTGGATCCCCTACACCTAAAGATGATTCCTACTAAGTTTGGTTGAATTCCGATCATGTGTTTTGGAGAAGAAGATCAGAATGTACATTTTGGCTAGCAGCGCCCCCCCCACCCCTCCGGTATGTTACCCCCACAGGGCCCCTATAGGTCCACTCAGAGAAATTTCATGAACAACATTCATTCTTCATCTATAGAGGTATCTCCATACACAATACCAAGTCTGAGCTATGCCTGGTTCTGGAGAAGATGCTGTTTGAAATTTACATAGCTTTTACAATTGGGGGCCCTCCCCCTGGGCCCCCCTTGGGGCCACATGTACCATTTTAGCAACTTTGGGTCCCCTACCCCTAAGGATGATTCCTACCAAGTTTGGTTGAATTCCGATCACGGGTTTTGGAGAAGAGTAAAATGTAAAAAGTTAACGGACGACGGACGACGGAGGACGGACGACGGACGACGGACAAATTTCCATCGCAATAGCTCACTCGAGCCTTGGGCTCAGGTGAGCTAAAAAGTCAACGTAGATGGCACTAAGCCAGTTGAGACCTCAACATTTAGCATAGACCGAAAAATCAGTCTATTTAGTTCGGGGATATGCTCCGCTGAAACGTCTGCCCTACCCAATCCAGTTGGGTTACTCTCCTACGGACAAAAGTTACGATAACCCCAATTTTATGAATTTGTATACCATCAAACTGGTAGACATCTATGAAATAAAAATTCTACAACATAATTTCAACTTTTCTGCGGGTGTAAGGGCATTCCTAAAATGAAATTTAGGAATAAGAAAAAAAAAAGAATTGATTTCATGGAATTTCATAGGCCTACTTTGTTATTTGGTATTCTTTGGTAATTATTACATCATAAAAGCAGAAAATTTATTATATGATTTAGCAAAAGCATAGTTTTATAATGAAAGTTTTTTGTTAGGCCTAGCTAGGTAAAAGAAATAGATAGGCCCTAGGCCTATATTTTATATTACGACTCTAACAGTTAAAAAAAAAACATTAACCTAGATCTACAAGACATTCCTTTAAAATCAGTGTCAAATAATCTTCTTGACACCCAATAATTTTTGTTGACAGAGAACATGACACAAATTGGCATACATGGGAACGTTGTAACAGTCCAGGCTGAAATAAATTGTTTATTGCATGTTACTGATTAAGATTTTTTTCTGGTCCTAGTCTCTGTGATCTGCATTAGATGTAAACTTATTATTGGAATATGAGGTCTAAATATTGTTTAAAAACTTATTACATCAACAAAATATGACAGAAAGTCATGTCCGTCACACTTTGGGTCGCATGTAGTCATATCCGTCACGTAGGAGGTCCTCCATTATGTGATGGAAATGACGGTGACGGATATGATAGCATAAAGTTTTTATTCACGGTGGTCTCGCCCTGCGGCTACCCCTGGCATGATCGTTTTGATGTAGGTATACATTGAATTAGCCTATATCTTACAAACATGAAAAACAAACAATAATTACACAAATTCAGTGAAATCCAAGCCATTCGGATATGACGATGAATAAAGGCACGTACCTATCATTCCGCAAATTCGTGCTTTTGGAGCAATTTTCCACTGCAAACACCAAGACTCACGTTTGTAGAAATGAACAATTTGTTGTACCGGAACCAGGTACTGCTAGGGACTTGCTTTGTCAATAGATGGCGTTATAAAAGTGTGTGACGGTATCTGACGCAAATGGAGGGACAGAAAAATTGGTACCCAAAAAAGTAAAAATATTAATTTTGCTTGCTAATTGTGGAAGTTTTTGAATGAAAAACCGTTGTCATCAAGAAAAAATATGGCAATTATACCATTCCATGGATACCCAATCGGGACATGGAGATTTGAGGGGGGGTCGCAACCTATTATTGCAGCCGGGAAAAAAAGAGAATTTATAAAACAATTTTTGTACCTTAGGTGATCAGAATTATACCTTCTCAAATTAAAGGGGTGAAAATTAGAAAATTTAAGTAGTGAATTTTCCATCTATAAACTATGAAAGTAGCGGGACACAAAAGGAGACACTTAGTGAAGAATCACCCATAAGTTACTTTTACTATAAGCTGATTCTTGTCGATATAAGACTCTACGTCCATAGGGACAGTGATTAAGATCACACGATACCCACTCGACTACGGTGACTATGGTAGGCTTCCGTCTGTCTTGGAGGAGAACCTCTAAAGTCAAAAAATGTTATAAAACTCCTCCAAACAGACAGATTTTTCAGTCTACGTTTAGCATTAATGGAAATCTCCACCACTGCACCACATCGTATAGTTTCAATTATGCGGCAAACACGCAGCCGCCATTTTAAATCTGCATGACAAGAGGAGGCATGGATACACAAACACTGGTGAGTTCTCAGAAATTTCTTATGCTATATTTTTCACTTTTTTAAACACAATATAGAAAATAATTTGAAAACAAACATTCCAAAAGTTTCCCCAGGAAGTGGCAGCTTCCCGAATGAAACCACTACTATTCCGTGGGTCTCACAATTTACATGGGCAAATGACGAAGTATAGTTGTGCAGTAGGTACATATTTTTAAAATCAAAGTATCATATATTCAATGCCACTTACCTAAATAGACCTTCCGCAGATCAGCTCTTCCTCATAAATGTATAGAGTCGATCAAATGTCACTTTTTTCACTCAATTGTAATAGTCCGGGAGCCAGGGGGGGTAAACCTAGCTGGAAAGGAAACCAATTTTCATGTGCATGAATAAAAAGATTGCATAGTCCGATATAACAAATTGACCGTCTCGCATGTTCTATGCGGTGGGTGTGGTCAGGGGGAGGTCACAAAGTGGTCCAAAAAATGAGCTAGATCAGCTGGAAAGGAAACCCTAAGAAACCTATATCAAAAGATTCGCCATAGTCTCAGGGCACATGAATGGACAATGCCAGACGTTTTAAGTGGTGGAAGGTGCCCGCCAGACGCCCCCAAAGAGGGTCCAAAAATTGAGCTAGATCAGCTGGAAAGGAAACCCTAAGAAACCTATATCAAAAGATTCGCCATAGTCTCAGGGCACATGAATGGGCAATGCCAGACGATTTAAGTGGTGGGGAGGGCTTGCCAGACGCCCCTAAAGTACCCCAACCCCCAATATTGAGCTACATGTAGGTCAGCTGGAAAGGAAACCCTAAGAAACCTATATCAAAAGATTCGCCGTAGTCTCAGGGCACATGAATGGACAATGCCAGACGTTTTAAGTGGTGGAAGGTGCCCGCCAGATGCCCCCAAAGAGGGTCCAAAAATTGAGCTAGATCAGCTGGAAAGGAAACCCTAAGAAACCTATATCAAAAGATTCGCCATAGTCTCAGGGCACATGAATGGGCAATGCCAGACGATTTAAGTGGTGGGGAGTGCTTGCCAGACGCCCCTAAAGTACCCCAACCCCCAATATTGAGCTACATGTAGGTCAGCTGGAAAGGAAACCCTAAGAAACCTATATCAAAAGATTCGCCGTAGTCTCAGGGCACATGAATGGACAATGCCAGACGTTTTAAGTGGTGGAAGGTGCCCGCCAGATGCCCCCAAAGAGGGTCCAAAAATTGAGCTAGATCAGCTGGAAAGGAAACCCTAAGAAACCTATATCAAAAGATTCGCCATAGTCTCAGGGCACATGAATGGGCAATGCCAGACGATTTAAGTGGTGGGGAGTGCTTGCCAGACGCCCCTAAAGTAACCCAACCGCCAATATTGAGCTATATCAGCTGGAAAGGAAACCCTAAGAAAAATATACATATATATTAACAGATTCGCCATAGTTAGTCCAAAGATACACGGTTACATGTCGTTTTTCCGAAGGTTCGTATTTTCGAAGCTTCGTTTTTCCGAAGGTTCATAATTCCGAAGGTTCGTTATTCCGAAGGTTCGTTACTCCGAAGGTTCGTTACTCCGAAGGTCCGTTACTCCGAAGGTTCGTTACTCTGAAGGTTCGTTTTTCCGAAGGTTCTTTTTTCCGAAAATGAAATAGGGTTCATAATTCCGAAGGTTCATATTTCCGAAAATGAAAAAGGGTTCGTATTTCCGAAAATGAAAAGGGTTCGTATTTCCGAAAATGAATAGGGTTCGTATTTCCGAAAATGAAAAAGGGTTTGTATTTCCGAAAATGAAAAAGGGTTCGTATTTCCGAAAATGAAATAGGGTTTGTATTTCCGAAAATGAAAAAGGGTTCGTATTTCCGAAAATGAAAAAGGGTTCGTATTTCCGAAAATAAAAAAGGTTATAAATTCAGAAAATATGGCGTCAATCCATATTTCGGATAGGGAGGAGGGGAAAGACGGCCAAGTGTAAAGATATTCATTTCGTACTCAATAATCATAACAATGATGATAACAATTATAATAAAATCCAGAGAAATAGCCATTATATTATCGTAATTCCTATCAATATTATCATTATTATTATTATGATTATTATTATTATTATAATTATTATTATTATCATCATTATTGTTATTATTATTAATATTATTATTATTATCATTGTTCCTATTATAATAACCAATATTTGTGAGCGAGCGTAGAGAGCGAGCGCAGAGAGCGAGCGCCTCAGGAATACATGTTTCATTTCTCATAAAATGATATTACTTCGGTGATTAAAATACATACTGATGTATTGAAGAAAGTGAATGATCGGATTCCGGATTAAATTTGCTACAACGAAATTGGCTTGAAGTTATTTATATAATGTATATACCGCTTTGGAAAATGAGACACACCAAAGTTCCAAGTAGATCTTTACAAGCAGAAAATGGCCACGTAATGTTTTTGAAAGGGGGAGCTGATGCCTCTTGGCAGAATATCATATTCCCCGTTTCTACAATTTGCAAGCGAGCGAAGCGAGTTAGAAAAAAACATAAAACCCTTTTTTTTATTGTAATGGAAATGCAATTTCGCCATCAAAAGACAAATATAGAACATGTAATAATGAGCCATGAATAATATTATTTAACTGCTGCCGAATATGGAATATTTGGGCACTTCACTCGCCCTAATAAAGGGCGTTCCCTGTCCCAAACTATTCCGTTTCTAAATCTTACGCGCTAGTGAGCAAGTAAAAAAAAGGAGATATTGTCTATAGAATAATGATTTTGTTACCAGATAATCCAAACAACGATAACATTTTGAGTACCTTCCCGCCCACAGATAAGGATATCCGACCATCTCGCTTCCCAAAATAAAAGGATGTTCGGGCACCACGCTGCTGGATTCCAGCGAGCCAAACATTGACACTTTATTATCTTTAAGACATGTAAGATGTAATTACTTCGTCAACATTCAACATAAATTGTGATTAAAAAAAATACTATGAAAAGTGTATACTAAAAAAAACATTTCTTAAAACAGATTAAAATCTTAAATTGTAAAGGTAAATGAATGAAATGCAGCATAGTATGCTGTAAGTAATGACCTTGCTTACACAACTATACAGCATTTTGTTTGCCGCATATCTGAAATGATCTATGACGCAGATAGTTTTCAAACACTTTACAATTCCAACAGAACTTTACAAAAGCCGTGCAGCAGATACTTATTAAGAAAACCAAATTGAAGAAAAGAAAGATAACAAGTGAGCAATAACAAAAATGTTAAAGCCACTGCTATGTAGCACACCGCATCTGAAGAATAAAAATAACTCTTTATACTGGCATATTATGTGTAAGTATATAGGTCAGGTGCAATCGCTAATTGAATATAATGATAATGATTAAAAGCAACATACAACCAAATTTGAAGAATAGTGGATCAAAATGTTAAGTTTTCTTTCAGTCGGGCTAAAATAATTATCATACAGGGAATATTCCTAACTATCTATGCCGCATAAATAGATTAAAATCATTGAACATGTTCTTTAACTTTGCCAAAATACCATCATTTCTAAACATGGATGAAAATCTTTCATTTTATACAGCTGCTTAATACAGCATAATAAATTTGTACAGATTCTAATAAGTTGCTTCATTTTACTGCACAGTCTGCGTTTTTAACAGTTCCAACCGCTGACCTGAAGTTTGAAATAACTTTTACAAGCATAACGAATTACAAAACACTAAAAGACATTGAGAGTAAAACAATCCTGATCGTAAAAAATAGAAATAAGGAATTACACATGGAGAAGAAAACATTCTGACCTAAATTAATGGCTTTTATCAACCAGTGCCCCGCCTTAAAAGGAGTTGAAGCGATTTATTTGAAACAATCGCAAGTTAAAATCAATCGCAACTGTGTACTTAACATAGGCCTAGGCACAGGCGTACGAGAAGCGGGGCTGCTGCAGCCAACCCCCTCCCCCCCCCCCCCCGGATTTTGAAAGTGCAGATATTCCGGCAACTCACACCTCATATTCAGGGAGTGAGGTGCTCGAATATCCTCATATTCCAGTCATTATATGCCGAAATACGTTATTTTTATGATTTTTCACAACGGAAAGGCACAATTATTTTTGGTCGCTAGCTTCGCGCGCTCGTAAATTAAAAAAAAGGAAAGTTGCTATATTTTTTACAACAAAAAGGCCATAGGTGCCGTAACAGGGATCAAACCCCCAACCTTCGCGTTTCCAGTCAAGCGCTGTAAACCGTTCGACTACGACACCTCCACACACGCACACACACACACACGTTTACATGGCTTTACTTCCGAGGACAACTATTGTTCCTCTATTGTTACTCGTCCTCGGACAGTCGACGGAATAAGGCATAAATGCATTGTTCGACGTTCGAGGACTATTGTCCGGCTTCCGAGGACCATTGTTGTCATGATTTTCTTTTTGTTCTCTGTCCGAAAATGTCCTCGGACATAATGCTAAACAAACTTTTTTTTGTTTTTGTTGATCTTTTATTTTCTCTCTTTTTCAAAATAAAGAATGTACAATTATATACAAATAAACAATATGAATTAACAATATTAACACAACTTACATAGTATCAATAATACAAATGAAAAAGAAAGTTTCATATATAACAAAGCACCCCTCCCCACCTCCCCCCCCCCCCCATTCCGGTGTACCTGCTCACATTCCCATTTCTCACTTACTCAAATTAAAAAGTTGGAAAACTGATGCTGTCAGGGAAGCTTCGTGGATGGGTAGGCCAAAATAAACAAAACAAAACAAAACAAAAAAAAAATTACTTCTTATGCATGACCAGCATAAAGGATATCGGTAAGGTATTAAATGAAGTACTGCAACAGAATTCTTTAAATATTTATTTGTTCCCATTTCAGTAAATGTAACCCTATTTTACCATTTTTTATTGCTGATTCCTTTTCTCGATCTTTATAATCTAAAATCATCTTTAAAATTTTGTTCATTGAAGGAAGCACTCCTGATGATCTGGAAAAATATATAATATATTTCATCATAAATATAATAGAATTACACATTTTGATTCTATGAGAGTTTCCTTCTATCCCTACAAATATTAAATTCCAATTGCTGATGTCTATTTCCCTCAAATCCAGAGTACTTATGATTTCTTGCCAAGTTCGTTGCACTTGTTCACAAAGCAAAGCAACGCACCCTCACACACACACACACACACACACATAAACACTTATTCGATTTTTCTAATCTCGTCCTCTTATTTTCGTCTCTTTTCTCTTCTCCTCTCTTCATTTATAAACCTTCCCAGTTTTGTGTCTCCATTTCATTTTTTTATTCATTGCGGGGGTCGGGGAAGTGCTTTTCGTCGAAAAGAGATCCGCTTTTTGAAGATGGCAATTAAAACCATAATATCCTATCGTCACCCTAAATTTTCCCTTTAACAGTGGCGTAGCTAGAGTCTAGCCATTGTGGGAGCACTGGCACCATTGGAGGCACAAGTCTTTTAGAATAATCTTAAAGCTAATCTAAGACGCCGCTGGTGGAAGAGGGTTGGGGGGGTTGCCGGAAGGGGTCCAACCGTCTTCTTTCCTATTCCATTTTCTTTCTTTTTTTCTTATTTTTTCGCCATCCAATGAGGGAGGGGTGGGGGCGTGCCCTCCCCCCCCCCCCCCCCCCCCCGTTGCTACACCTCTGCTCCTGATGAATTCGCCTTTTTTTACCAGGAATTATGAACCCTATTTCATTTTTCGGAAATACGAACCCTATTTCATTTTCGGAAATACGAACCTTATTTCATTTTCGGAAATACGAACCCTATTTCATTTTCGGAAATACAAACCTTATTTTATTTTCGGAAATACGAACCTTCGGAATTATGAACCCTTTTTCATTTTCGGAAATACGAACTTTCGGAAATATGAACCCTATTTCATTTTCGGAATTATGAACCTTCGGATAAACGAACCTTCGGAATAATGCAACAAATGTTCGAAATTACGAACCCTTTTTCATTTTCAGAATTATGAACCCCCAGGCATGGGAAATTAGTGTTTCGGAAATACGAACCTTCGGAAAAACGAACCTTCGGAAAAACGAGATGCCCCCAGATACACAATGACCACTGCCAGACGATTTAAGTGGTGGAGAGTGCCTGTCAGACGCACATAAAGTAATCCACCCACCATTATTGAGCTAGAAAGGAAGCCTTATGAAACCTGTGGGAAATTACTTGTCAGAGTCTAAATATGATACGCAAACTGTTAGACGTTACTAATATACACCCCATATATCTTAATGGAGATCAGGTGCAAACAAAAGTTCGTGGGGGGGGGGGAACCAAACAAAACTTATTGGCTTTGTCCAGACTTACATAAATACTGCCAGAAATCACCATGATTATATATTGTGGGATCTACCTGCCTGACGCCCTCCCCCCATGCCCCTAAATAATGACACACAGCTATGGAAATTAATAGTCATTTTTTTTGTCCCTATTTCATTTCTTTAACTTATGAATGGAATACTCGACGTAGGAAAAACGCTGTACTAGCAAAATAAGATTGATTTAACGCACATAAGGAGTTTACTCCTGTAATCAGTACCTTTTAACAATGAGAATTATGGATTGTTTTGATTGTTAATATAGTCTGTTATAATTTACATTAATTATTGACTGAAATGGTAAAACTGCATTAGACCAAGTATTGATGTTATAATTTCATATGTTTATTGCAAGCACCAGCAATTGTTTTATTATTGATATCCGTTGTAAATTCATTCAAATTTGTTCAGACTTTTGGCCGATTTAATGATTTCCCCGTATACAGAAGATAATATTTCAATGAAACTTGGTCATCGTATTTAGCATCATATTCCGCTCATTTTGATACCAACCAAATGTATGTACCTCGCTGAAAAAGCTCCAGGAAAAAACTCCAGTCTCTACAATCATTTTAAATATGATAAATATTTAATTGGCCAGACCTATTAAAATGTATTAAAATCATATCCTGATTATTGTTTGATATTTCAAACTGCTGTTAATATCCAGAGATTACATTATCCTGATACATGTATTTCACCAGTCGGATATCTAATGACTACTTTGCGAAATGTAACCGGCTATAGCTGATGCATTTCAAATTATACAGTCTACACAGACGCTTTGTTATAAATACATGTACGTATATTGATTTGATTTGATGTTCATTTTTATTTCCATATACATCATAAATTTACGATCTCCATGTATGGTCACATGAAGGTCGTCATAAGCACAGCTCAAGTGGAACATAAGGTCCGTAAATACCAAAAACCTTCATAAAACTCCTGACAATTGATTCTTATATTGCAAGGATACATGTACATGCTTAAAATAACACCTGTAGGAATGCATAAATACGAATGTTGCAGATACAGGCATTGATAATATGTAGACTGTATTGTTATAAGTAGAAAACAAGTTTAGTCTGTACATATTTCATGTCATTTTGAAGTAAATGTTGAACATTCTCATATTTAAAGAGAAAGGGTGTTTACTACCCCCACGAACAATACCTGAAAGAAGATAATCTTTTAAGCATTTTCTTTTTCAAATACACTTTGTTGGGTTGTTTGTCAAGTGTGTCCTATATGAGCCAGCCTGAGGGCTGTTTTGTGATAATTGTTCAAATGCATATTAGTAGAAATTCGGGTAGGGTATTTATGTATGGACGAGTAATTGCATAAAGGCTGTCATAGCAACTGAAATTGAAACATATGTCCGCTGTTCCAAACCATGCGGAATATCATTCTGAATGTTATCTCCAAGTTTCATTGCATCATGATAAGGAATTAAAAAGTAACAGCCTAAAAGGAAAAAGTTCAAGTGCTGCATGGGCTAAAATTAATATTCAAAAATCCCAAATGTTAACAAAACCGATGTTTTTATGGTACTTTGCAGGGCACTCTGCTAAGAAGAAACGAAATGACCATTATCAAAATGGTGTTTACATACATCAAAGAAATATATAATATAAATTCACTGTCAGAATATTGTTTGAAACCCATATCAAACCTTAAATATAAAATACGAATCAAATTTCAGGCCCAAATATAAAAAACTCATGGCGTGTTGGTTTGCATGGAACAGTTGTTATGACAACAGTCAGTGTGGTGCATAAATGTGCGGAATATAATTCTTAATACGATGACCAAGTTTCAAAGAAATATATGATATTCATACTTCAAGTTACATGTGAACATGTCAAAAAGGTAAAATAGGAGTAGGCCCTCTTGATTTCGCCATGAGCAACCGCTCTTTTTTCTCGTTAAACATTTTGAAGTACGTTAGTAAAGAAGATTTTAAAAAGTTGATTGCGCTTAGTCATGGCGGGTGCATGGTCACCCCTCTTAGGTGCCCTACTGAAACTGAAGTCATTGACATTTTAAGATATTTAAAGCAAAAAAAACCAAAAAACCCAGCTTTGTGTGTCATGGTATAATTAATGTTTTACTAAAAATATCATTAATGAAATAGTTTCTCTTTTAACACATACTGTTAATCTATCACTAAAAAACGGCATTGTTTCTAATAAAATGAAGATTGCAAAGGTTATACCTATTCAAGAAAAGCGACCAAAAAAGACAAAGGTAAGTACGGCCCTTTATCACTCCTAACAAGCTTCTCAAAAATCTAGAAAAATTGTTTATTCTGGACTCATTACCCAAGTCGAAATGAAATAGAGTAAAAATAGGAAAAAAATACAAAAAAATTACCAACAGAAATATATTTTTTTCCTATTTTTTTCCTATTTTGTATAGCGTAGAGATAGCTACTTGTAATAGGATAAAAATAGGATTGAAACACATTTTTCCTATTTTTTCCCCTATTTTTCCCTATTTTTATTCCAAGAAAATAGGATAAAACCAGAAAGAAAATAGTCCTTCGAAATTATTCCGGAAATAGGAAAAAAACAAAAATAGGATGGAAATAGGATTAAATTAGGTGAAAACTAGGTAGAAAATAGGGGAAAACACATTGAAGAAAATAGTGGGAGATGGAAAATAGGAAAAATATAGAAATAAAATAGTGGAAAACTAGGCAGAAAATAGGATAAAATTTGATTGAGAAATAGGATAAAATAGGAGGAAATAGGAATTGAATAATGGGAAACTACAGAAAAAATAGGACAAAAACAGGAATAAAATAGTGGAAAACTAAGCAGAAAATAGATTGAATCTAATTGAGAAAATGCAATGTAATAGGGAAAAACTAGGGAGAAAATAGGAAAAATCTACAAAACCAATAAGAAAATAATTAACTATAAGATTAATATGAGAAGAAATGCTGTGGGTGTCTACAGGAACAATCACATGACATTATTGATTATTATTTTATTATTTATAAATCCTATAGCCTACATCCTATGTCCTATACCTAGCTACTAAGCAATTGTATCACATTCATTATATATAGGGACATAGTTGTAGTGCTATAAAAAATGGTTACTGACTAGATTACACTTTTATTATTAAAATTGATTTACACTTTTATTAATGAAATATGAAAATGCCTTTTGAAATTGTGTACAACATTACAATAGTTTAATGTAAGTAAAATTTATGTCAAAGTTCAAATCTTAATCCCAAATCTAAATGTATTTATCTATTTCCACTAGTTTTCATATTTTAGATTGTTATTCATGAATATTCATGATTGATTAGGACCTATAGAAACCAATAGTTGGGAAACTAGAATAAAACTAGTGCTGGAAAAGATAAAGTTTCGAAAATATGATAAAACTAGTGTTAGCAAAAGTACAGAAGTCAGGAAACTAGAATAAAACTATAGTGCTGGAAAAAATAAAGTTTGGAAAATAGGATAAAACTAGTGCTGGATCATGGGGAAAGATAAAAGTTTGGAAAATAGTACAAAACTAGTTTTAGAATAATGAGAAAACTAGGATGAAACTAGAGCTAGTCTGAAAAATAGGATAAAACTATTTTTTTGACAAAAATGAAAAGTGCAAAAACTAGGGAAAAAATAGTCCGGAGAGAAATGAGGTCTAAAAAATAGGAAAAAATCAGAAAATAGTCTCAAAATAGGCCTATTTCTATTATATTTTCCATGGGAAATAGGATAAAAATAGGCCTATTTTCCTGAAATAGGAATAAAATAGGTGAAAAATAAAAAAATGGCCTAAAATTACTTCCATTTTCTTCCTATTTCCGAGGGAAATACAATAAAAATAGGCCTATTTTCCTGAAATAGGAAGAAAATAGGTGAAAAATAAAAAAATAGCCTAAAATTACTTCTATTTTCTTCCTATTTCCGAGGGAAATACAATAAAAATAGGCCTATTTTCCTTAGAATAGGAAGAAAATAGGTGAAAAATAAAAAAATAGCCTAAAATTACTATTTTCTTCCTACTTCCGAGGGAAATACAATAAAAATAGGCCTATTTTCCTTAGAATAGGAATTAAATAGGGAAAAAATAAAAAATAGCCAAAAAATAGATCTAATTTTTTTCATATTTTCCAAAGAAAATAGGAAAAAATAGGTCTATTTTCGTTTAAATAGGAATAAAATAGGGAAAAAATAGGGAAAAAATATATTTTCACACTTCCGAAAACTACTGGGGTATATACGTTTTTAAATAATGTCCTCTCCGGGTTTCAACTATATTCAAGCACGCGCTTCTAATACGTGTATTCATAAAATTGCCAGAGCTATGCCGTGTCACACACTGCAGGAACTTTCTTGGACTTCTCCAAGGCCTTCGATACTATAAATCATGATATATTGTTGCATAAGTTATCTCACTATGGTATCCAAGGGGAAGGCCTTGGAGTTCAGGAACTACCTTAGTGATAGAAAACAATATGCATACATGAACTGTTTTCAATCGACCCTTCAGTCAATTATTTGTGGTATCCCTCAAGGTTCTCTGTAAGGCCCGCTCCTGTTTATTTTATATACACTAACGATCTCCCAAACTCATCTGCAGTCTTATCCTCTTTGCCGATGACTCCAATATTTTTTATTCTCACCATAACCCTGATACTTCTGAACATTGGAAACACGGAAGTAAAGTGCGCTTTTGACTGGATTAAAGCTAAAAAATTGTCGGTCATCAAATATGAAACAAATTTCTTGCTATTTAATGATTCTATATCATCCTTATCAGGTCATATACAAAGAAACAATGAATTATTTCCCAGGTTGAGTCTATCATATTTTTGGGTGTTTATATAAACAGTAAACGTGGAAAGTTCAAATTGATTGTTTATGTAAACTGTCATGTAACTCAGGTGTTATGAAGAAGTTCTATTCTGTCTTAATCTTACCTTATATCTTAATTATTGTACTTGCATGGGGAAAAAGCTCCATAACCCCCATGGACAAAAAGGGATTTTAAGAATTGTAAAGAATGTTCGAATTCTTGCTCATACAACTGAGCTTTTCTATAACTGTAATATTCTTGAGATATCTGACTTGTATACTTTCTTGGAGTCTTTGAATATTTGTATATATACGAACTCTCAAAAAGTAATTTACCGGATGATTCCTCCCTATTTTTAAACCCGACATTATGCTGTACATTCCTACCCACCTAGACAGACAAACTATTTCCACCTCCCCGAGCTCCCAACGTTTTTTGCACCCAAATTCTGGAATAGCTTGAAAAACGAATTGATTGATAGCTTCTCCAACAATTCTTTTGGAAGCTAAGATGTTACCTTTTAAGTAAGTATGTCTGAATATTCACGTCATGATGGATCATACAGGTGGTCACATAGACTTTGTTCTTGTTATACCGTCCTGACTTTACAATTTTTATTTCGCTTCTTTTTCCTTCTTATTTCTCTTCTTTTCTTTAGTCTCTTGAATCGTCGTTTTCTTTTCTTTACTCCACATTATGAGCTTTGCTCTCCTTGTTCGGTTAGTGAATCTGATATTTCTATTCTGATTCGCTTTTTATTACATATTAATCACAATTACTTATAATGTTATGTACTCTAAACGGGAGCCTAATCATTTGCAAGCTATATACTTTTTATTTAGGCTCCTCACAGAGTCACAGTTCACGTTAACTTCTTTTTCCCAGTCATTCCTTTATCTCTTTAAACTGTCCACCTATTTACCGCACATTGTACTTGATTGGAGTTCTTTACTCGTACGTTTTGGAATTGACGCTAATATGCTTGTAATAACTGAATGGTTTTTTATATGAAAGTGGAACAAATACAACTTCAAACTATACCAATATATGTCATATATACAAATATTATACTGTGTTGATATAAAACTGCTCTCTCCATTCGCAGAAAAAGGTCACAGAAACTGGCCTCTGAATGGTCTACTACACTGTAAAAAATAACTGTAGATTAACAGGTTTTTTTGACTTGTAAAATTACAAGTTTTGGCCGTTTTTCTGTTAATACGGTACTTTTCTTGTGAAATGGCAGGAAAATCAGCAGGAAAATTAGCAATTTTCCTGCCATTTCACAAGAAAAATACCGTATTAACAGAAAACTTGTAATTTTACAAGTCAAAAAACCTGTTAATCTACAGTTATTTTTTACAGTGTATCTACTGTAGAGAGGGTAATCAGTGAACCCGCCCAAATCTGACTAAAGCTTGCGCTAGAGCTTTTTGAAAAACAAATGTCAGACATTTTTGGAATGAATCTTATAATTTACAGCTTATATCAGTAATAAAACATTTGCTGGTGCTTTCTATAATCATATAAAATAATTATAAGGCTATTATAAATTATATATTTGCAACGACAATATTTGGCCTAACGGAGTTTTCAGTTTTTCCATTGCAGTCAAGAACTAATGTCAATTATATAACATAGTATAATTATTAACAATCACAACAAACCATATGGCGAGTAATTATTTCCCACATGTTTGCTAAGGTTTCCTTTCTAGAATGATCTAGCTCAATAATGGTGGGTGGATTACCAGAGGGGCGTCTGGCAGCCACTCTCCACCACTTAAATCGTCTGGCAGTGGTCATTTGTGTATCTTTGGACTCTGGCAAATTTTTGTATATAGGTTTTTTATGGTTTCCCATCCAGCTGATCTAGCTCAATATTGGGGGTTGGGGTACTTTAGGGGCGTCTGGCAAGCCCTCCCCACCACTTAAATCGTCTGGCATTGCCCATTCATGTGCCCTGGGAATATGGCGAATCTTTTAATATAGGTTTCTTAGGGTTCCCTTTCCAGCTGATCTAGCTCAATTTTTAGACCCTCTTTGGGGGCGTCTGGCGGGCACCTTCCACCACTTAAAACGTCTGGCATTGTCCATTCATGTACCTCGAGACTATGGCAAATCTTTTGATATAGGTTTCTTAGGGTTTCCTTTCCAGCTGATCTAGCTCAATATTGGGGGTTGGGGTACTTTAGGGGCGTCTGGCAAGCCCTCCCCACCACTTAAATCGTCTGGCATTGCCCATTCATGTGCCCTGAGACTATGCCGAATCTTTTGATATAGGTTTCTTAGGGTTTCCTTTCCAGCTGATCTAGCTCAATTTTTGGACCCTCTTTGGGGGCGTCTGGCGGGCACCTTCCACCACTTAAAATGTCTGGCATTGTCCATTCATGTACCTTGGGACTATGGCGAATCTTTTGATATAGGTTTCTTAGGGTTTCCTTTCCAGCTGATCTAGCTCATTTTTTGGACCACTTTGTGACCTCCCCCTGGCCACACCCACCACATAGAACATGCCAGACGGTCAATTCGTTATATCGGACTATGCGATCTTTGTATTCATGCACATGAAAATTGGTTTCCTTTCCAGCTAGGTTGACCCCCCCTGGCTCCCGGACTATAATCTTCCCTCTCATTTCTCGCGAGCGAGAATTCGAACGTACGTAAAAACATATACTGACGCGCATGCGTATTGCAAACTATACACCAGCCTACGAAAGTTTTTAGTACAGGAGCCGGGAAATTAATAGACCTTGTTTATATCATCCTCATCGAAAAGAAAGATGACAGTTATGCGCAAAGTATTGTAAGTACCTAAAGTAGCCTTAAATCACTCATAGCTACATTCCTATACTTCGTGTGTAGAATCTAGGCAGTCATACGGCTCAACTTTTTCAAACACCACTGCACAAAAGTCACCAACATTCACTCAAAATCGGCATTTAATTTACAAAAACTAACCCCAATATATCCAAGAAATACAATAAATTCAACTCACCAATGTTGGAAAAGATGATTCCAAAAATGAAATCCGTAATTTACTGTCGATTCTCGAGAAACGAGCTATCAGAGTCATTGTGTACATTTCCATCTCCATGGTTACATGAAGCAGGCAAAAAAGGGGCACCTATACAAGGGAGAAGTTTGTGACATTGGTATTACCCGACAGTCTAATTGACATGATTAATACATTATCAAGTAGCATCTTCTTCCTTTTTATTGTGGTTCTGGACACTGTTTCAGCTTCCCTATTACTATTAGCAATTATGTGTGATGGTCTAATGATCCATTTGCAAGCGAGCAAAGCGAGTAATTTTTAAAGAATTTCTTTCTAACGCTGAAGTCCTTGGTTTGTCCATTATTTGCAGCTATATATTGAACATGACAAGTTCAGCAAATCAATTTGGGGGTTGTCGAATATTCTTCAGTAATTTGTACATTAACATGGGTTTTTTTGCTGATTTATTCGCTCTTCTCATTCTCCTGACGACGGCCAGAGCATTCTGACCGGAACGTGGAGTTATTCCAACTCACATGGTTGTACTGCAAACCTTTGTTCTGAAACATAAAAGATAATGAGTATATCATTTTTTTAAAAAGGTGGGCCTAAGGGGGGGGGGGGGGAGTCGGCAGCCTCGCGATTTTCGACTTTGGCACCGATGCAGACACTATAGCCACCAATGATCCTAAATTACGCCCTATGAATTATGTAACAATACAATCATGTGTGACGTACAGGGTTTCTGTTGCTCCGTTGTCATGATCGTTTTTTTTATAATACCATGTAATTCTAAACGTCTAACACTGACTTTGTTATGTTATAGGGGAAGGCAAGATATGTTTGGCTACTTTGTTTCACTGTTGTAGTGTCTTTTATAGTCAGGTAACACATGTACTTCGATTTCCATACCGTGCGTATGAAAAAAAGTATACACAACTTTGGTAGCTTCTAATTAAAAAGTTATAACCTCTATGAGCTTGAAATTTATTTCACAGTAAAGATCAATTTATATTCTGTGTAATTATACCTTATTCATAACTTTGCTGACAAGGATGACTGAGCAGCAGGCTTTTTCAAAAAGTATTGTCAAAATCCTCTTGTACCGAATTTGGGCTGAAGCATCGAATGTGGGTTAAACCAATTAGGCATTAGTTACTTCAGTTGGAAAGCAGTTGGTGAGCAGGAACGATTTGCTACAGTACCCCAGCACCCCCAGCATCCTCAGCCCTCTAGGGGGTGCAGGGGTGCTGCGCACCTCCTGATTTTTTCCAGGTGGTGCTGCAGCACCCCCTGCACCCCCGCTCCCAAGCCCCTATTGGTGAGTTATTTTCAATTAATTTGGTGCATTTGAATAGAAAAGGTGTTAAAGTCAACTCAAACTCAAGAAAAGGCTTATTACAAGCTAAATTTATGATATTTTATTAGCCATGATAGCGCAGTCTTGGTTTCATCCGTATCCCTTTTTAAAGGTAAGTCTTTTTACCATGTTTACTGAGTCATTGAAAATGGACATTTATTTGGGGAGCTATTTTTTTCTTGAAAGTCTACTATCAATTACCTTGGTAATTCTCAACACACGATCCTTTTTTTTTCTTCTTTTGGTCAGTAAACCTTTGAGTTCATGTACTATTTCGCGAAAAACACTGTGTGCACCTTATGCAGTTGAAATGGTGCAATGGACAAATGAGAGTTTTTTTTATAGTTATCATGCCGAAGTTAGAAGACTGTTAAAATAAATCAAAGAATATCATGTGGATTGAAACAAAGTTATTTGAAAGCTTAGATACACTGGATCACTTTAAACAATGAAGCATTGAAGCGCAAAGAAGAATTCAACTTTTAAAATGATTTGAGACTATAAAGTAACTCATTCACATGACTTGACTCATATTCGTTGCATCAGCCCAAAACTTGGAACAAGGAAATTTTGACAACACTTTTTAAAAAACCCGATGCTCAGGCATCCATGGCAGAAATGTCTTGAATGAGGTCTCACTGGACAGACAATAAGTTACTCCTACCATGAAATAAATTTCAAAGTCACATCAGTTATAACAATTTCATTAGAAGCTATCAAAGTTGGGTATACTTTTTTTGATACGCACTGTATAGGCCTAAACCTGCGTTTGTAAACACGTCTTTTGACAGAAACATTATTCGGTGGAGTTTTTATTTTTCGTTTTTTTTTGGGGGGGGGGGCAAATACTACATAATTGTTACATAATATGGAAGAACTGATCTTATATTTGAATTATGTTTATCTACCAAGTAAAATCACTTTAAAAAAATCAAGCTGCAATTAAAGATGTGTAATTTTGGCTGTGGTATTCCAATTTCCAGAAAGGATCAAAATCACAAGATCGTCATAAAAATATATTAAGCCAAACTATTTATTGTGAATCTCTCCCCCCCCCCCCCCTCTCCTTTTCATTCGCCTTTCTCTCTCTCTCTCTCTCTCTCTCCCCATCTTTTCCTCATTTATCTACTTAAATGTTCTTTTATTTAACCTCAAATTATCACGTTGTCACAGGCCATATATACCTCAGAAGCAGTAAAGGCATGGATACACAAACACTGGTGAGTTCTCAGAAATTTCTTATGCTATATTTTTCACTTTTTTAAACACAATATAGAAAATAATTTGAAACAAACATTCCAAAAGTTTCCCCAGGAAGTGGCAGCATCCCGAGTGAAACCACTACTATTCCGTGGGTCTCACAATTTACATGGGCAAATGACGATGTATAGTTGTGCCGTAGGTACATATTTTTAAAATTAAAGTATCATATATGCAATGCCACTTACCTAAATAGACCTTCCGCAGATCAATTAATGCGTTGCAAGGGGAACATCAGCAGCAATAATATAATTATTATCAATTATTATTATCAAAAATAAAAAACTACTTTTATTGAAGAATTAAGTCACATGGACAGAAAGCAAAATGAAAAACAATATACATGTATATTGACCAAAACACCCTTGAAATCAAATTCTGATACTTTCACTCGTTCAATCAATTGCATACACAATGACATATTAAGTCAGGTGTTAGTTGCAGCAGGGGCTACAACTCATTTATTTATTGCATGTGTTAATTTTTGTGAACAAAATGTTTTATCTCGCGGTGAAGATCATACGGGCTCAGGCGTAGCGCCATCAAAGTAGATAAACATTGTAATTGTCTTCCTTTCTGGAACGAGAAGCGCTTCATCCATATTGCATTATATAAAAACATATCTTTGTGATTAAGGAATAAAAGTTGTTTATAACAGATCAATTTGTGGATTCTACATCTGGCGAGCGAGCGAATCAAGCGAGCAAATTTTTGGCACTTTAATTTTACAGCCTTTAGAGGAAATATTATTATTAAAATATACGAGACAAGGTATTTACATCTGATATTCGGGCAGTTCGCTCTGCTGCCCGAACATCGGGTGACTTTGTTTGTTTGTTTATTCATTGGAACATACAAGTCATTTACATACATTTGAATTCTGAATGTGAGTATATTGAAAATTGATATTTAACAAAAAATAAATAGAACACAGGAGACCGTCGTCATGAGCAAATTCGAGGAATTTTGCACTGCCATCCGACTCACCTTTATAGATGCCTGAAAGACATCTTTCGAGGATGGCACTGTGCCAGCGTTACAGGGTGGGGGGGGGGAGCAAGGGGGCAGTTGCCCACTATGATTTTTCAAGTGACCACCCTCCCCCTAAAAAAGAAACAGAAGAAACAAAAAGAATATATATACAGGCTCTATGGGAATGACCCAGTTGTGGGTCGGTCAATGGAGGTGCACACCAGCTTTGATTTTCATTATCAAGATTATTCATCAAGACTACTTTGGTTATATTTTTGGTATTATCATCATCATCATCATCATCATCATCATTGTCATTATTTGTTCATCTAAAACATGAATAATCTCAGTTGTAGGCAAGGGGGCACTATGCCTGCCGACTTATATCCAAACTCGACTCTTTGGCTCGCTTTAATCGCATGCAGTTGATTTGATTTGATATGATTTGATTTGAATTTATTCTCATATTTCACAAAATAAGCAAAATATTAACACAATATAAGACAATACATTTGATTATAACAATACAGTGTGGCAAAGTAATTCAGTATAGCAAAAAATGCCAGTAGATTGTAACAATGACAATAAATGAGTTCGAAATATGAAGGAACCTGCATAAAAAGCAGGGCTTGTAAAGTCTGCAGGTTCCTTTAAAATATTATGAAATCAGCAATCAAGGAGACTGAACACAAAAAATCAGACTACATTGGAAGAGCCAAAGGTAAGTGAAAAGAAATTGTGGGGTAAAGAATGAGAAGAAAAAAGGAGAAGCTATAAGAATAAGAGAGAGGGGGGGGGGTAAGAAAAGAGAGAGAAAATTCAATACTAACGCAGTAACGTACTTTAAAAAAAGATACAAGGGTAGAAAACAAGGCAAATAAATAATTCATATTTGTTCAGCCAGTGCGTCTTAACTGGGTCCATAACTGGACAAAAGAGAGGATTTTAATTTACATTTAAACGTATTTAAAAGAAGACACCACTGGCAAATTTTGAAAAAATATGTTGTTCTGCATGTCCCTAGGAACTAATCAGTATCGAAATTGTAATTTTTGAACAGCCTACACGTGCGTATATTTTGATATAAAAAGTATGTTTTTGCCACTGTCGATACGCAAATTGGCTCGTGTCGGCCAAAGCTGTCACGTCATTGCAGCACTTTGAGTTTCCACCACAATGCGTGTGCGTTACGCGTACGTAATTCGTGGAGTTGCAAAAATGCTGTTGTGCCAAGCAATTTACAGTTCGAATCGTCGTGAAATTGTCCCGTAAAATCCTTTTTTGCCATCCCTGATCCGAAGAAGGATAGAGAAAGGTGTGCTGTATGGATAAGGAACATTGGAACAACCAAATTCAACGTCAAAACGTACATTTATTCCCGTTTTCGAGTGGTCTGTGAAGACCATTTTGACGTTTTGGCGTTCGAGACCAACCTACAAGCCGTGTGCCTGGGATACAAACCCAGGAAGCTGCTAAAGCCAGACGCTGTACCAACCATATTCTCCCACAAAATCTTTACAAGCAAGCAATCTTTCTTCGCCCAGAAAATCCCTCATTCATCTCCTTAGCTTAGATTACAAGCTTATTGAAGAATGTGATCAGATTTTACTTGAAGATTAACCAGGAATTTATGTTAATGTCGTACTTGCTATCTATATCGCGAACGTAAGAACGTAAACAATGCAGCTTGCTGCATTAGCTTTCTGCGCGTGCCTTAAAGTACACGCGTTAATGGGAAGCACGTACGAACGATCACAAACAGTAGTGCCAATTTTAATTTTATTAATTCGATAAATTGTGAAAAAATTTTGCTAAAACACTTTATTTTTTCAGCAGATAATAGTCAAAAATTCCAAAAACTGAAAAATGAATAACATTTTCTTTTTGTTATACATAATTGTCTCACAAATAGCATTTTTATAGGCGCTGTGAAAGCGATCTGTGTATTGCTCCAAATCGGCATTACCGTGATTTGCCGTGGTAAAACCAGTAGTGCTGCAGTGACGTAACAGATTTTTGCGGCTCGTACGAGTAGATATTGTAATATTTATTTTTTTTAAATCGAGATCTATGATTTTATCGACCTGAGCGATGAGTTTTTTGGTCAATCTGACTAGTTTTATAACATTAAAAATTGTAAAAGTGCTAAAATTTGTCAGTGGTGTCTTCTTTTAAGGATAAACAGTTAATTATTTCGTTAGGAAGATGATTCCAAAACCTGGGTCCTTCGAATACAATTGTTCTTTGAGCAAATAATGTAAGAGTACGTGGAAGGTGGAATGAGTCATGAGTCATGAGTTCATGAGTAGAGCAGAACTACATATTATGCAAAGAATAGAATTAAATGAAAAAGAGTAGAAAATTTTAATATGTGATATTAAAGGGAATGTAGGAGTAGGTAATAGCAACTTGAACTCACCAAAAAGAAATTTTCCATTCTCATCATAAGTTCCATCTTTTGAAAGGGTGTTCATATAGGCTTAACAACGTTTTCTATAGGTCGTCTTGCCCCTCCTATGAAAATACCCTTGCGCCACCCCTGACAAAGGAGTCAATGAACGTTTAAGTGAGTGTGTCCTAACCATATAGGCCTGTGCATGCGGAGCATGCATGTTCATGGTTCAACAGCCCTGCTTGCTAGTCTGAATTTCTAGTCTGAATTGCCGTAAAGCACTGTAAGGACATCACATACACACACAATGACTCCTGTACAAGAGTTGAAAATTTGACAAAATCTGGAAGCTACCCCCCCCCCCCCCCCCCCAGAGTGCCTAAATTTACCTACGATATTGTACAAGCGATGGAGCAAAGCGACCGAGCGAAAAAATGTTATAACCGTAAACAACGCAATGTCTTGTGCATTTTACCCAGGAAATTTTGCAATTGACCACCTCAATTTATTGAGCGGTAGAGAAGCTCAAATCGTATACATTGAGGAAGAAGATGATACTTGATAATGTATTAATCATGTTAATTAGACTGTCGGGTAATACCAATGTCACAAAATTCTCCCTTGTAGGCGCCCCTTTCTTGCTGGTGCCTCCCCCCCCCCCACACACACTTTGAAAGACGCTCCGCCGCCCCTGTCTGGTTCACGGTAACCATGGAGAAGTTGGTAATTGAGAGGCGTTAAAAAACTCATGCAGGGTAGGCCTCTTATACACCTTCATTCCCCCCCCCACATCCGACGCCCCTGCCCAAGAGGGAAGCAAAATTCCATCCCAGATGTGCTTGGACGTCGGCTTTGCATACTCCCCCCTCCCCCCTCAACCTCTCCCTCCACCTCCCCTCCCCACTTCGATCATGCTAGTATTGCCGCCAGACACTCCTCTGACCTATTGGTGTTCCAACTTGAACCAAGACTACGTATATTGCCTTCGCAAGCTTATACATATTCATTTCTATGATGTCAAATTGAAAGGTCACTGCGAGTTGTAGGAACTATCCTCTACCGATTTTTAAGGGCTGAATTTGAAAGCAAGGTATTTAAAATTTCCCCCCATACCTTTAGTACATGCGACAGAAAATACCAACTATTTTACAGTAATGTAGCCATGAGTGCCTTAAATGAAGTTTTGTCATATTTCATGGTATAATTTTGACATACGAGCTTGGAATTAAGAGCATGAAGAGGCACCCAAACTTTCGAAGGACTGCTGATCGTAGCCCGAACGCTACGCTATGCATTCGGGCTGCCGCAGTAACCCTAGGAGGAGATGATGATGATGCTGTGGTGAAGAACCTGTCAGTTGCGTTGCGGGAGTTCACTTTTATCAGGGAAGGGATTTTCCAGCCCATTTTTTATTTTTATGACCTGCTAACTGTGCGCAGATAGACTGGCAGAATACAACACCTAGCTTCGTGATGTAAAGGGCGTATAGCCTATTTTTTTATTGTTTTTACACTCAAGAAGCTAGTCCTGGCTAAGTATACCCAAGTAAGTAACTACATTATTCATAATTTATGGTAAATTATGCTAACTCAGTCATATCAGTCATGGTACAAGTAACAGAGTAAGGAACACTCATCATGACACTGTTTTTAATAATATCATTCATCTCTAGGCAAACCACAACTGAGCTACTCACCAGCTTATCTTCTATCAGCTACACAGTCATGACAGTAAAATGACTCGAAAACATGAACTCTACGAGTGGTTTTCAGCAAGAAATGACTTCGAAAACAAGAGCAATGCATGTTAAATCATGCAAGTCAAAGTCTAAAATTGCATTTAATAATATGCATGACGACAAGACGCTTCCGCATATCCACGTGTTTAGTGTTTACAAGTTGAATTGATCACGTGACCGAAGCCGCTGCAAATTATACTGAACACTAGATAACGCTCTTATATGCACTTTTATTGCAATTTTATGTGATGAAAGTCTTTCAACGCATTTATGAGTAAGAATAAACTAATTTTCTTTGGGCCAGACCGAGTATTTAACTAGATACAGACGTGATATCCGTGTGTCAAGAAAATGATGAGTGAAGGCAGAGACTCTCCGGTCCCTCCTATTGAAAATCGTCGTAGTGATTCGCCCGCTGTTCCTCCAACCCCACTTTTATGGTTTGAATTTCTATTGAAGCCAGGACTACTTGAGAGTCATCTCAGCAGTGAGAATCCAGGTTCGAGAATGCATGTAAAATTGTAATCACCCATATCGTATTCCGAAATACTAATAATGGAAATCCAATCATGCCTTAGCCTTAGTTTTTTCCCCAAAAAAATCATGAAAATAGAGTCTAGACTCTAGTCTACATCTACAGATCTAGGCTAACATGAATAAATTTTAAAAAATAAAATACAAAAATATTTTCATCAGTTGAGTTTCCTTGTTTCCTTGAGTTGAGATTGAGAGACTCTGGGAGAAAAAAGGTAAGGCGATCCTGGGTTTTAGCGGTCTAAACTTATTTTAGGTTGCTAACTTCAGCTCATCTATGCCCTAACCCTAACCCTAACCCTAACCCTAGTTAGCAACCTAAAATAATTTAGACCGCTAAAACCTAGGATTGCCAAAGGTAATAATACTGTTTTATTTCAAGACAATCTAGCTGCGATATCGGATTTTTGACGCTATAGGCTATTTCTACTCGCTACTGAATTTCTCAATTTCAATTGTGCCTCAAAAGCCCTCAATTTTTAAAGAAACATTAAGTTAACATATAATTTTGAAAGAGATTGTGTTTACAAAATTATTTTATATTATGTCAATAACTCAAATAGACTCTACTCAATTTCAAGTGATAAACTTTCGCAACACTTTACTTTCTGTGTCTGTTTAGGCCTACTTAATTTTTATGTGAAAAGTATTTATTCTTGTGTTTTCATTTTTCCGTAGTGTTTGAGTGATTTTTTGTTTTCATAACCCCCAAAATGTCTTTTAAAATCATATTATGTTTGCCATTTAACTGGTGGTGTGTTGGACCTTTCTTTTACAATCTACATGTTAGCAGGTTCCACAAGTTTAGATGTAATTTTTAAAGAATCTCCTGATGTCACTAGTCTCAATATAACTTTTGTATTCTTTTCTGCAGAACCATCAGCAACTCTTCTCCTTGAACAATTTGTAGACCAGTCCATCAAAGAGGCTAACAATGAAGAATCCCCAAGTCAACTTCGGAAGATCCACTCTCTCAAGGTCCTGGCACTCAAAGTGGCAGCCCATCTCAAGTGGGACTTCTCCTTCCTTCAGACAAGGTATCAACTTCTACAGGAATATAATTATCACATACTTTTGCACAAGGCTAGTCGACACTAATAGGGGTCAGTTAGACGCAAGCCCAAAAGTTGTAAACCCTAGACATCCCCTCCCCCCCCCCCCCAAAAAAAAATAAAGAATATGTTCCATCCTTTTATATGTCTCCCTTAAACTTTAAAGACACATTGTGATGTAAGATTTCAAAGCTCATCTTATTAACATTGATTCAGGGACTATGAATCAGTGAAAAATTCTTTAAATTTGATAAAATTTCTGAGGTAAATAAACGCTATTGATTAAAAGCATAAACTGTGTGAAAGGAAACAATTTAGGATATTATACTTCATAAGTAAGAGGATCCATGCTGTTTTTACTTGCACCAGATCACCTTTTCACATCTTTATTGTAAATAAGTGAGTCATATGTATATACACAATGCCACCTTCTTCTGACACACAATTTCAGTCATCCCAGTATAGCTTCGTATGTGAGCTGCATCAGGGATTATTTCTACAAGGTACAAGTCTGTCTTACAAACTATTTTTATTCATGACCTGTTCTGTCCCTACAGTCTTCCGCTGTACATGGTGCATAAGGTTTTGAAAGACTTTGTTGAGTGGGTTTCTCCTCCAGAGCTTAATATTCAGCCAACCACAGATGTGTGTAGCTTGGATGACTCAGTCCTGGTTGCCTTGACGATATACAATAGGTGGTGAGTAGGTTGAATTATACAAGCCTTAATACTTTTAAACATCTAGTTTGCTATGTTATAAATTACTTGTTCATAGATCTGTATTTCCAGTTTAATTGAAAAATTTCAATTTATAGACTTCATAATCCATGTTTTTAAAGAAAAATCTTGTAAATTTATAAATGATCATGGAATATTGCACATAATGAGTGAAGTATGACTTATTTGTAGGATTATGTTTTAAAGCATTATTGTGTGATTGCTGTATTTTTGCCTTCCCATTTTCGATGTAATGTATGTTATGGAATTTCTTTGGTATTTAGGAGTGTAAGAACATTTGTAGAGAGATCAGTCCCCTCCAAGCTGATCAAGACACCACCTGGTAATGTTCCTGGGTAAGTTCTCTTATTTTTCAACAATGATTCCTCTAAATACTCTGGAAATTATAACCTTGTTATATTCATCAATATTTCAGCACTAGGTAACATTTAAAATAAATCGTATAAATAGTTTGATATGATTTATATGAATCATTTTAAGATATACATGTCATATTTTCTTTTAATACTTCTATGCAATTTTTTTTTAAATCCAAACATATTGTGCAAGATGGGGCAGCTCAAGATGGGAGATGGGAGAGAAGATACATGTAATTTTGTTTCCCCAAAAGCAACAAAAAAAAAAACCCACCAAAAACAAAGCAAAAAAAAAAAAAATAAGCAAACAAACAAACAGAGAATCAAAATCATATGTCTATCCATATGAGGCATAAATGTTTTGTTTGTTTGTTTTTTGTATTGCTTATTTTTGGTCTTTTAATGAAAATTCATATTGGAAGCTCTTGGAAACATGCCTCCAGAATATGGGAGATTATTCATATCAGCTTTGGAATATAGGATTATCAAATGTATTTTGATTATGTAGAAGTGATACACGTATTAAAATATGTAAATCTGCTCTATTGCAGTGCCTTCAATGTGGCAGGTGTGAATGATATGGTCATGAAAACGGTAAGTCTGACTTTGTGGTCACTTGTACTGACAGGGACAAGGATTTTACATTACTTTATATCACTGGTACTGAAGAAAGTTCAGACAGATTGAGATTGGTAACAACTGAATCAATATGCATCCTGATTGTAGGAAAGCTGGCTATTATAGCTAATATGCCCAGTAATCCTCAAATTGGCAAGAATCCTACCTAGGATATCAGAAAAACAGCAGAACGGAGGTATAGATAGGATTATGGAGCGGAGGTATAAAGCGGCTTAATAAACTAAGTAATAGATCTAGTGCAGCAAAACCATTCGCTGTCAATTGCTCGTGGTCTAGTGGTAAAGGCGTCTGGTCAGACTGTCGGAGTATTCTCTTTCTACACTGCATTCGCGTTTAACTTAAGGTCGCGGGTTCGAATCCCGCTCTTTCTTGCTGATAACTTTTTCAGTTATGAATCGATAACGATAGCGTTTATTCCGTTATAAATAACTGAATTTCAACAATGAAAACCAAGAAACTTGACTAATTATTCACTTGTTCAGGCGGGTTTAATGGCGGCTGGGCATAATAACGACTTTGGCCGGAAAGCTCATATGACTGCCATGAAAAAATATTTTTCATAGAGAAAGTAATATTTGATAGTTATATTTGCTGATGGAAAATGCTAATTTCTTTATTCCAGTTGCATGATTATAAGTCTTTTATCAACTTTATTAAAGAGAGGTTGACATTGTATTGTGTTATTTGTAGAAATTCTAATATCCTATTACTTATGAAGACGGAGAAGTAACAAAGAAATATGAGGGCACCAGAATATATCATGCAGAGTGCATTGAAAGAGAGAGTTGTGACACGCGCATGAAACGATTTCGCGTATGCAGTCTTAGTTTAAAACATGGCGGATCATGGAGCTCCCAATAGTACATGTACATTCCCTATGGGAAAGATTTATTTGAAGCTCCATGAAACAACTGACCAATCAGAATTCAGAAGCGACTTCCTGTGTCTCGACTTTCTGTATGTATAGCTCAGGGGAGCGTTTCATCAAGCGTTTTGTCGGTGATTATTACTGACAAATTTGCTCTCAGCCAATCAGATGCAAGGATTTCAGTAGCTTATAACAGTTGTCGGTGAAAATCACTGACAAAACGCTTGATGAAACGCTCCCCTGATATCATGAACATATTTTTTTTTCCCCCTATGCATTTAGGTCAAGGACACCCTCCCTGATTCCCTCAATTTTCTTGAGCGATGCCTACCCCTTGATCGTGACATCTACTTCCCCGACACCCATACCTTCATCGACATCGATATCTCCTCCTCGTCCTCCTCTTCCCCCACCACATCTTCATCCAATGCTAACAGCTCTCCCACCAAGGTGCCTGCATCAAATTACCAAGGGATCAAGGTCACTAAGGAAGAATTCCTCTGGCAGTTGAATTATGACCTCGGGTGTTACTGCTTTCATCAGCAGCAGTATGGGAAGGCTGCGGACATGTTCCAGCGAGTCCAAGAACTTTTACCCAAGGTGAGAATTAATATGGAAATTTCATTTTGGAATCAGTTTTTACCTCTTCAAGCACTTTTGACTGAGAAAAGCTGTTCAAGGGAAACAAGAAAAATTTATATGTGGTACTTGTGGTGTCTAGGGAGGATGACTAGTTACTGTATATCGACTAATTTAAACTTTGACTACTTACAGAGTGTACAGTCATGAAATCTTTTATGTTTTGTTATGCTTTTTAGAAATTATATTATTTGTGTGACTTGTGGGCATGATTTAAATATTAAGTAACTTGTGCGTGCCTGAATGATTTTTTTTCTTCATCTGTTCATCATTAGGTTGAAACCTCCTTCTATTGTCATCCTGAAGCCTCAAAGCTTGCTGGATATCTTGCAGCATGCAGCGCCCTCATCGGTCAAAACCTGAACAGGCTTCCGTCCAATGAAGCTGCATCACTACTATCAAGATGTGAAGCCAGTAAAGCAAGAAATTATCAGGTATGTGTTTTTAATAACAGTGAGATTTACATATTAGATAATGTTATTAGTATGTGTAATCTAAATTTGTTAAAAATTAGAAAATTGAGTAAGTCCAGTAGCGAACCCCTCAATTTTTAGCAACATTTTTTTTTGTTCTTTTAGCTGATATTAAAAGGCCTTCTATCAGTGGCAGAGATGTGTTACGCAGTTCTATTCATCAGGGGGAATGGCCTATTGTCACGTCCCCCCTGATGAAAAGAATTTCCTGCATATTTCACCCATGCCTTCTATATTACATTATTCAAATTGATAGATATTTACACCTGTATCTAATCTAATAAACAGATCTTAACTCTGTATTAGTAATCGAGATTGCCTTTGACAAACCAGTGTTGTATACAGGCATTTGATATTTTGTAATCTCTTTTCTCTCTCTCTCTCTCTCTCTTTGCAGGACATTGTATCTATCTTACTGGAGGATAACTTCAAACAGGAGCTTTCTCCTTGGTACAGGGAATGCCTTGGTGATGACATAGCCAAGTCAGCCATCACACCTGCCAAAACCAAACAACAGGTGGCGCTGTGCAATGCGGCCAGGTGGGCAGCCGAGGGTAGGACAAATCTCAGTGACCTACAGGTGAACCTTCAGCAGTCTCCTCAGGAAGCAAAAAAGTTCTTTGTGGAGGTAAGATTTTCCAGTCAAGGCACTTTGAATATGATATGTGGGTGAAAATCATAAACAATAATTTCTTCTAAATTCTTATGCATATATCTTAATGAAGAAAACAATTTTTAGCTCTATGTTGGTTTTTGGTATCTTCTATTTTATTATCAAACATCACTGAGCTATTATTTGTGATTATGATAATATATTTTTTCTGCTGATCCATAAACTGATGATTCAAATCAAAATCAAACTCAATGTTTTGAACAGTTAAATCGATTGAGAGATATTCCCGAAAAGAGCATCTGCTTATGACACAGGATGGAATTAAAATCACAATCTATTGCTGCATACTCTTTAACAATTCTTGTAATTCTTACATTCCAGTGTATTGTGAAGACATTATCATCAAGCACTGAACAGCAGAAGTCAAATGTCAAGTCCCTACTGAGGTAATTAATTGTGATATTGAGTGATGGTGGTAGAAACTCATTTTCAAAGAAATTGTATAGAAGCTATTCTAAAACGTTGACTCTTTAGAAAATAAGAATGCTTAAATACTTTGGGATTTTGGAATGATCAGATCATCAAGAAAATACCTAAATCTTGCTGAGTATCACAAATACTGAAAAACACTACTTACAAATATATTAGCATATGGGGCTTACATAAACATGTGGCCAAAAAGACTTGTTCAAGCCTGTACAAGGGATGAAATATTTCTAGTTATATTCCAAATGTGTGAGTATTCCAAGGGAAATCTTTCATATGTTACATGGTTTTCCTCACAAATTTTTTTCACTTTTACCCATACTCAACATTCTCTCCCTGCTTGACCTGTGTTTGGTTACATTTACAATGATGGAAGATAGTTGTAGGTATTACAAATTTAGTTGAGACCTTTCCAACCTTCCCTCCACTTTGCCATGCAGGAACATCTGGCATACTTCTTTCCTGCCATTCATTTTTTAAAAGTACATTTGTAATCTCTCTTTGATGATGACACATAAAATGTGATATATGCTCCTATTTTCAGGTTGTTGTTCCGAGATGACATGCTATGCAAGGGTATCCTTGAAAGCCCTCTTGGTATCCTCTTCTCTGAGGAAGAGAGGCAAGAGTTCTTGAGATGTCATGAGATGGACGATGGAAGACAAGCCGGTGCAGACGTCAGTCAGATGGATCAACATACAGGTAAGAGATTATACCAGGGCCCTGTTTCCTAAAACTTGTTATCAATAACAAGTTGCAATGACTGTTATAAGCTACTGAAATCCTTGCTTCTGATTGGCTGAGAGCAAATTTGTCATAGAAATGTCGCAGTTGTTACCATAAAGAGGTTTTATTAAATGGGGCCCTGAAGTATATATAATCTTGGTTGTCATGATTATTGATGGCATATTTACCAAAGAAAACTGTGTAATGATTTGATTAATGGCAATTTAGCACCATGTTTGTTGAATGTTGCACATGGAATATGGTACTTGTAGGTGACTGTGTTTAGAGGGAGGCAGGAAGAAGTGAAGAAGAAGAAGAAGAAGAGGAGGCGGAGCAGGAGGAGGAGCAGGAGAAGAAGAAGAAAGAGAGAGGGGGAGAGAAATGAAAAGAAGTTAAGAGATGATAAAGGAAATAAAACAAGAAACAGATTCAGAATAATAAGGCAGTGAATGAGTAAATGGGTGACATGTCAACACCAATCAAAGCACACACAGAATGAGGAGAAGACTAGACTGTCTTCTACGAATGTGTTCCATGGAATACAAGAGAGAGAGAAATAAGCAGAGAAAAAAAGCAGGATTCAATTTTCAAGCACGATATCTTACCCCTTCCAGATAACCTAGGACTTCAGATGGGCCAGTTGGAGCTGAAGCTGCTCCTAACACAAGACCCTAACGAACTGGAGTCTGTTCTAAGAGCTTTACACAAGAGAGCTCCAAACAGAAGGTTCTCAGCAGTTTGCAGTAAGGTAGGTATTTACTCGATAACATCTCACACATGTTACTTCAGAAATATTCTTTGAAGAGGAGACATTTGTTGTTACTGAGTATACTTTTAGATGTTCAGATAAGACAGTTTGAGATTTGTGTGGGTTTTCTTTGGAGGGTGTTGGGGATGAAATTACTATAATAATACATCTTGCCTTCCAAGATTATAGGGAGTTGGGTTGTTAAGGAGTATTGAAGCAGTTGGCAGGGTGAAAGTGGACATTGACATGTTTGTTACCTTTTTATTTGGATAATTTGCCTGTGGTATTTCTCTTTCTTGAAACCTGCTGGTAATAAGCTTATATAATCACAAAAATTGTGAAATCTGAAGACAAGATATCATTATAACATAAAAGATTTAGAATCTTTATATTTCTGTATTATGTTAGAGTAGAAGGTAGGAATTCAATTGATTTGTAATTTTAGTTTTATTCAACATTCTTTTGATTGTATAGCCTGATGTGTATCAATTGTTTTTTTCATGAATATCAAAGTTTTGGAATTGACCAGAACAGTTTTGATTCTTCTTGACATTCAGTGGCAGGTTGATCGAGCATATGGCTTCATCATTGATGGAATGAACAACAGATTGTCACAAGATTTCATCTTTATTCTACTGGTCAAAGCACAGCATTGTATTGAGAAGAAGGTGAGAGAAACTAGCATGCACTCTTCTTTTATTAAACATCTGCTTCGATTGTATGAAGTGCAGAGTGTTTATTCAATGTACATATTCACTATTTCAATTCACTGACATGTCTGACTTGTAAACATTTTTAACATTTATGGGAATATATTTAAGGGATCAGTCATATTTTGCACAGTTTAATCTCACCCAAACAACTGATATGGAATAGAGGAAGTGTACTTTTGATATTCTTTCAAATGCATTTGCTGTTTTTTTAACTTTGCTTTGTTGAGGTGGAATATATAATTAACCTTTTTGATTTTACATTATGTGTTATGCAGACATTGTACTCAATGTATGAATGGGTGGGTTATTAAACGGATGGACAGTTATCGATGTCATCATTTGCTGCTAAACCATCCCCTGTTCCTGCCATTACCTGTTGTCATATATAAAAGCATATCTCTTGTGTCTGTTTTTATAGAGCTATGATGCAGCCATCAGTCATCTTGAGGCTGCATGTAAGGCTACCAAGGATGCCTACTTTAGGCTCTATACCGGTGTGAGGAATGAGATCCTGTATGTAGAGCTTCTAAGGATGGCAGAGCAGAGAGGCGCTAAGACAGCTGGACCAGACTTCAAGCAGATGGTCTTGGCTTGTCTCCTGGGGACACGCAGTGGTGAGTGATGACGGCGGTGGTGGTGGTTTGGTTGGGGGGGGGGGGGGTGGTGGAAGGATGCAAAGCAGAGAGGACTTGGGTGGCTCAGTGGTAGAAGGATGCATAGGAGAGAGGGGCTAAGACTGCTGGACCACTTTAAACAGATGGTCCTGGCTTAGGAAATTACATAGTGGAAGGAGAAGGTGGGAGTTTTGGAAGGGTTGACAGAGAAGCGAAGACAGAATGACCAGACTTCAGATAAATGTGTTTTAGCTTGTCTCATGGGGTTACATATTCGGTGAATGGATAGGTGGAGAGGGTTCGGAGTTGATGGTGGTGGAAGGCTGGATGAGACTTCTAAAAGAGACTCCTGCTGGGTATGACGACATGCGGTTATTCGTGGGAGAGAATGGAGGGGATAATATAACGTGAAGGTGACATTCATTTTCATGTGATTGAGGGTATTAAAGTAGTTTGTACTGAGGATGTTTTATGATTTTTAAATAATGGCACCATACTTTCCTTTCTTGCATTGTTAGATCGCGATATCCAGCCAAGAGAGCCAGTCTTAGATCACTGCATCTTGTTCCTACTGAACAGCCAGTACTGGTTATGTTTCTTCAATGCTGATATCCCTTTACCTTTTTGGAGGGTAGGTATCTTATTTCTCTTCAATTACCAACATTGCAAGTCAAACATATTGCAGAATGTTGTAGGTAAATTATATTTGAGGACTGATACAATCTTGACAGTACATGTTTTACTGTTTACTTATATAATTGTGAGACCGTTCAATGAATTTTATGCCTGTTCAGTTGTGCATGACAATGAATTCAATTCATATCAATTCAGTCTGCTTAGAGCAAGCAAGTGATATTAGTGCATGTAGTATTTCCTCTTTAATTTAAGCTTTTTGACTCCAATTATGGGTACTTGAGTGATTAGATTTCAAGCCACCCTACCAATATACATCAACATAGAATGTCCGCCCTTTTGAAGTTTAAGTCCAAAGTAACTCAATAATAAATCCTTTGGAATGCATGGAAATTTTCTCTCTCATCTTGTAAAGCATAACATAGTATTATATACATAATAATTCATGTTATATATATATATATATATATATAACTGGTCTACATTATCTTGTTTTGGAATGCAGATCAGCAAATACATAGCCCTCTGCATGAAAGATGATCCCTCCGATGTTAACAAATGTCGCCCAATGGCCAAGGATCTCTCCCAAGCTCTGGTATCAGTATTCGGTACAACTCAACAGGTGAAACGTAATATTACTGGAGCCAGTGCTGCTACAGTCACGCGAGAGACTAGTACAGCTATTATGACCAGGTAGGACCAAGATCTGGGGGGTGTTGCATCATGTGTCTTGTCAGTGATTTCTACTGACAAATTTGCTCTCAGCCAGTCAGATGCAAGGATTTCAGGAGCTTATAACAGTTATTGCAACTTGCCATTGATAACAAGTTTTATGAAACAGGCCCCTGTCTTAGATTTATTGAGCTGTTAGAGTATGGGTCGTCATGGTAATATTCTGAATTTGTAGCACGGTCAGGTCTTATAAACATTGAATTATTTGACAACTTCTTACAGACTGCCGCCAAGAACCACGGCTGAGAACTCTCAAAAGGACACCCCTTCCAGAAGATAACTGTTGAAACTGTGCATATCAAACATGGGATAACTTTGAAAAGATGGCCTTCAGTCACTACAGCTGCGAGATAACAAAAAATGAATCTATTTTTTTTCTGGCTGGACTTATAAATCAAATTAAATCAAGTTTATGACAGTTAAAGATTTATTAGAATATCAAGATATTCATTTATTGATTGTCAACCATTCAGACATGGGAATAAAAACACTTTTTAACCACCTTTACTTGTACCACCACTGTAGTTTCTCCCTCTCTGTTTGTTCAAGTTTTGTCTCCTCCTGTATGATGCAAATGTTGCTTTGTTCCAAAGAAAAGAAATCCAACATACTGGGTTCTCTCTTCCTGACATGATCTAGAAATAAAACAAACAAACATATATGACATGATCTGAAAAAAAACCCAAACACCATAAACACAGTATACAGATGTAAAGCTTGTTATTTTGATTTACAGGGTAGAGTTTGTTAACTTTGTGAAGTCTCTGTATGATTATAGATGCCCAAGTCTAGTCTTGTCCCTTGTCTAAAAGGAAAAGAAATTTAACATACTGGTAATTATGTACTATATTCATGATATGATATTAAAAAGGAAGTGCTGATGTAAAGCTTGATATTTTGTTTTACAGGGTAGAGTTTGTGAACTTTGTGAAGTCTCTGTACGATGATAGATGCCTGAGTCTAGTCTTGTCTTGTCTGGTCAAGATATATAACCTTCTGAAAGATGATGCGACGAATGAGCTATCCCATGAATACCCAGCACTTTGGCCTAATACTATTACAAAGTAAGTCATTTACTATTGTTCAAACTATTTTACTGAAATGTTTTAATATGGGCAACCATTTTGCATGGTATATATGTGGCCGCATAACCTTGAGACAACTTGAGTATTGATTCACTTGTCAAAACAATAATCAAATGTTTTGGAAGGCACTGTGGTTATGAATTGAAAAAAAATTGCATTATGCATGAAAAATCTTATTCATGCTACAACCACGGATGTGTCAATGTGACACTGCGATGATATATCACCTGTTTGGAGCCAGAAAGGCATTAACTCTGTACAAATGATGGGACTTAACGCCCTTCTGGCTTCAAAGAGACAAAATGTCCAGTGTCCCTTTACCTTTTCATTTTGTGTTATCTTTTCCCTTGAAGATCATGATATTTAAGGCTAGAATATGAAAATTTTATTAAAAATATGTTTATTTCATGAAAGGAAAATGATATTTTCTTGATCAATATGTATTGCTTTAGTGGAGATCGCAAATGAAATGTGGTGAGTGCTTCACATATTGAAGGCATGCATTCACGTTGGTGTGCAGACATGGGCATTGGGTAGATCGAAGATACTAAGCCATGAATGCATTTAAAAGATAAAGTTGAGTTCTGGTCATGTGATTACATTGTGAAAGAAACTTTCTCGAAGTAGTTGGAATAGGTTGATCATGTCTGCATAAGGACTGGTGTATACTGTGAGGTTTTGGAAACATCAAAATGATAAGAAATCGACTCAGTCTCGCTGAAAAGCACATGCACTGCACACAGAAATGGGTATATGGGACAGCAAAACAAATGTGGCATGAACCTTTAGCCCAAACACCTCAGCTATTTCTCGTCATATTCGAATTTAAAGGCCATTTGAGGAGCAGTCCTTTTCAAGGGGACATTTTATAATAATAATAATATTGGATATAGCGCTCATATCCACCACGCCACCATCATTTCTTCTATGATGTTCTTCCCAGCTGACATGAAAGGAATGAGAAAGCTCACAAAATAATTTTCACCTTTCCCAGAACTCAACCTCCTCTTTAAGAGCTACTGTCTGAGAGAATCAGGCAGGGGTCGGAATATGGGGGTCGGCAAATTGGACATCATATTTTAAAATTGGATCAAGTCCTTTGAAGCATTTTCAAAAATAGCTATGAAACCGCTCCACCATTCCTATCTGTGATTTTACCACCCCACCCCACCCCAAAATGCGCCCTCTGTAGCCTATTTTTATACCTTCAATTTACAAAAAACAGCCAATTTACGTAAATGTTTCAACTAGGTAAAATGACCCGCTCTCTTTGAAATTTTAGCCACAAACTATCTTTATCTTCAAACAAACTATATTTGGTGCTTCTGATATAAAATTTAATAATAAATGATTAGATAAAATGGTAATTTCTTTACAGAATGTGAAGAAATTATGTTTTATTGGGTTTGAAATGCGAAGATTTTCTAAAGCTCAGTCGTTTTGCTCCCTCGCATACTTACGTTCAAAATCTAGCTATTTCGCGCCCCCCAATGTGTTAACCATTAACTGACCTAGTTGCTTTGCCCCCCCCCCCCCCCCCCCCCCCGCATAAGGCAGGAGCTTGTTAAATGGGTGCAGATTTGATCTGGATGGGAGTCTGTACCACGGCCCCGATCAATTCCATGAGAAATTTGGTACTTCCAGCAAATACGATTATTTAGCAGACTGCAGAATTGTCTTATTATCGGAGGGAAAGTTTCCACTTTAAGGCCACCTAAACCAGAGCCCTACATAATAGTCAGTAGGTTCAAACATTATCATGAAATTTCTTTTCAACCTGAATGAAGGCCTGTGCAATAATTCTGTGAAATAATTATGTGAAATATTACTACATGTCAGTACAGGAGCTTAATTCAGGGATGGACTTGATGACAAATCCTCCGGAAATTTGGAAAAAAATGGGGGGAAATAACTTAAGGCTTCATCACACTATTTGAGGATCTAGATTGAAATGTTTTACAATTGTAAATGGTAAATCAACTTGCTTGATCCCCCCCCCCCCCCCGAAACTGAAAGTCACAATATTCAGAATTGATGACGATGTCAGCCGCCTGTTCTAATTGAAGAGAGAAATGGCTAGTAATTACTCTTAGGCTTATAGACTTTGAATTACCCATGTAAATCAATTGGAAAGCGTCAAACTAGACACGCAAAGATTTCTATATCATTTATAAGAAGGTGTCAAGAAGGGCGATGGTTGTATTGTGCAGAGTCGTCTTTATTTATGGAGGGGGCAGCGATACCCCTATCCATTTTAAATTATTTATATGCGAATATAATTATTGCGTTCTGGCACTCTTGATAGAAAAATCTTATATTCTTCTTGGCTCAGCCACGTCACCTCAAAATTTTCGGCTCATTACGCCATAAGGCAGTACACCTATATATGGAAATAGCGATTCATAATTATGCCCCCCTTGTGACTCCCCTCCCCCACCTCTCGTCCAGTGGCGTATCTAGACCTTTGCGAGGGACAAAATATCTGAGCCTATGGTGATCCAGAATAAAAAATGGCTTTTCCAAGCCCTAATTAGGGTAGAACGTCAGCTGTTTCTTCCCTTCATATTTCCATAATTTACATTGCAATCATTATTTTCATTTAATAACCTCCTTCCATTTTTTGATCCACTGTAGGTTTATTAGTATTGGCACAATATTCATACTAGCTAATTGCAAACGAGCGAAGCGAGCGCAAAAAAATTGTCCTCATTCCATCTTGATTGAAAGTGTTTTGATTCTTTCTCATTCGTGCAGAAACCATACTCACTTGTATATTTCAAGATATTGCAGAATATATTTAAATTATTTACAGAGGAATTCAAATTCCCCATTGTAAGATTGTTTGGCTTCTTGATTGTGTGTCACAATATTAGCAATGCTTATCTTTTTGATGGTTGGCTGAGCATCTACTCCGATTCCATATTGTTAACGAATTGCTCCTTTATTTAAAAGCAGTTTGGATACAATTTACATAGAAATGATTGATTCATATGCAGTGACTGAAAATGAGTGAACCTTTTGTTGTGGTTAAGAATCTGTCAGGGGGGGGGGGGGGGGGGGACGGGGACAAGTTACCCTACTTGCCACCTATCAAACACGCTATAGTCCTCCCGATTATTATTGAAGTGTGTTAATACACATTGTGATTTATTACCATCGTTTTTATAATGATGATTTACACGTAATTTATATATTTATTTATTTATTGTATCCCCCGGCAGTATGCCGGAGGATACTTTGGATTCAGCAGCGTTTCGCCGCCGCCGCCGCCGCCGCCGCGTCACATTCTTGTGTGCGCTCTAGCGGTCGCATTTCTCGACGAATTTTTTTCAAACTTCCTGTGGACGTGTATCTTGGTAAAATCTGGACCCCTATAGTTTCTGGTGATGCTGCCCCCAGTGTTCCGTCTTTTATAGGGTAAAAGGCCATATTTTTTTGGATAGTTTGTGTGCGCTCTAGCGGTCACATTTCTCAACGGATTTTGTTCAAATTTTGTATGGAGGTGTCTCTTGGTAAAATCTGGAACCCTATAGATTTTGGTGATGCTGCCCCCAGTGTTCCGTCTTTTATAGGGTCAAAGGTCATATTTTGATAGATGTCTTGTGTGTACTCTTGTGTGCGCTCTGGCGGTCACATTTCTCAACGGATTTCGTTCAAATTTTGCATGAAGGTGTCTCTTGGTGGAATTTAAAAACCTGTAGTGTTTGGTGATGCTGCCCCCAGTGTTCCGTCTTTTATAGGGTCAAAGGTCATACTTCAGGGCATGGCGTGAGTGCACTCTGCAGGCCACATTTCTCAACGGATTTTGTTCAAATTTTGTATGGAGATGTATCTTGGTATAATCTACACATGTTTAATTTTTGGTGATGCTGCCCTCATTGTTCCGTCCTTTATAGGGTCAAAGGTCATTTTTCCATTTCTTGCACTCTTACTTTTGCATTTCTCGACGGATTTCGTTCAAATTTTGCATGAAGGTGTCCCTTGGTGTAATCTAAAAATCTGTACTTTTTGGTGATGCTGCCACCAGTGTCCCGTCTTTTATAGGGTCAAAGGTCATACTTCAAGGGATGGCGTGAGTTCACTCTGCAGGCCACATTTCTTGATGGATTTCTTTCAAATTTTGTATGGAGATGTATCTTGGTATAATCTACACATCTTTACTGGTTGGTGTTGCTGCCCTCATTGTTCCGTCCTTTATAGGGTCAAAGCTCATTTGTCCCTTTTGTGCAATCTTACTTCTGCATTTGACGGATTTCATTCAAATTTTGTATGGAGATGTATCTTGGTATAATCTACACATATTTAATTTTTGGTGATGCTGCCCTCATTGTTCCGTCCTTTATAGGGTCAAAGGTCATTTTTCCATTTCTTGCACTCTTACTTCTGCATTTCTTGACGGATTTCGTTCAAATTTCGCATGAAGGTGTTTCTTGGTGTAATCTAAAAACCTATAGTTTTTGGTGATGCTGCCACCAGTGTTCCGTCTTTTATAGGGTCAAAGGTCATACTTCAGGGAATTGCGTGAGTGCACTCTGCAGGCCACATTTCTTGATGGATTTCTTTCAAATTCTGTATGGAGATGTATCTTGGTATAATCTACACATATTTAATTTTTGGTGATGCTGCCCTCATTGTTCCGTCCTTTATAGGGTTAAAGGTCATTTTTCCATTTCTTGCACTCTTACTTCTGCATTTCTTGACGGATTTCGTTCAAATTTTGCATGAAGGTGTCTCTTGGTGTAATCTAAAAACCTATAGTTTTTGGTGATGCTGCCACCAGTGTTCCGTCTTTTATAGGGTCAAAGGTCATACTTCAGGGCATGGCGTGAGTGCACTCTGCAGGCCACATTTCTTGATGGATTTCTTTCAAATTTTGTATGGAGATGTATCTTTGTATATCTCTCAACACATTTCTTTCAAATTTTATATGAAGATGTGTCTTAGTGAAACCTACACATCTAATTTCTACACCATCCTTTTGTTTGAGGGAGGGGATGGGGGAGGGTCTTTGTCCCTCCTTCAAATCGCTGCCAGTGCCGGGGGATACATTTAGCATTGCGCGGCCCCAGCAATGCACATTTCTAGTTTATTTTGTCTTCTTTATTTTATTCTACACGGTTGGCCGGGTTCAGTTATTCAAAACTTTCCAAAGGCGCCCTGCAGTTTAACAAATCATTTTACATGAAAATACAAAATATATAACGATTAGGTAATATGGTAAATTATAAAAATTGGAGAGTGAATTACTGGTATTATATTTGAATAGTAATGATATCATTCCACTGAGTGTAGATTTAAAGCTTTGTATAGTTCTTTTAAACTTATCAAGGGATATACATAAGTTAACCAGGGAGTGCATTAAACAAACTGGTTCCTTATGCAAAAGAATTTCTTTTATATTCTGTCCTTGGGCTGTGTAGTTGGAGGGGCATCTTAAAGAATAACTTCTTGAAAGGAGCTTTTGTCATTCATCAGTTTATTCAGATTCATACTCTTCTTAAGAGGCCCCTTTCTCATTCTCGTACTTGTTTTTCCAATATTATCATTTATGAAGTCATGATGGTTCTTCTTTTCCCTGTCTGTTAAAATAATCCATTTTTTATTCATAATTCATCTTCTTCATGTTCCCCTCTAATTCCCTTTCTTCTCTTGCCTCATAATACTACTAGGTATAAAAGTATAGGCCCCTATTTTATCTCAGGAACCACAAACAATTGCTTGTTTATGTGGAAGGTTTGAAATAGAATATCATAGTCCTTATACAACCTGACTTGCTTATACAACCTGACTTGCTCTTAGAAACATCAAGTATTTACGCGAATCATTCTGAACACCTACATGTATTATAGCCTTTCTGTCTTTCTGGATCCAGACGTAGTACTACACATACCCTATGTACAATTCGACCAAAATAGACACGCTCTAGTACATGTAACTCTTATAACTCTGTAATGTACCACTCATTAAAAAACAACATATTTCCAGCTTTTCACAGAAATTACCTATTTAAGCGGGAGGTGACCAAAAAAATTAAAGCCACTTCACTGATTTGAAACCTCTTCACTGATTTGAAACCTGGAATGGATTAACCCAGCTTTGGCCCACATTTAATGGCAAAAACCAACTTTCAAAAGGTTAGGCCATTTGAGATATACCACTTCAAAAAATGACCTACAATGGGCATTTTTTTCAATTTTCTTGAAAATGGAAAAATTGGCATTACCCCTATAGTAATAATGGAATGATCCAACAATCTATTTTTAATATTGTCTATACAAATCTTAAGAAGAAGGGTGGAAGGAGAAATCCTACAAGTTTCATTTGAATGGCATAATCATAAATACATTTTACAAGAAATACATTTTTACTATGAATGAAAATTCATACATATAACTATAGGGTCTACATGGGACCATTATCCCCTTGGCATGCTTGGGTCGTTCATTGAGTACTCTGGGTATGTTTACATGTACAAATGTGAGTAAATGTGAAAAAATAACATATAAATAACCTTTCCGACGATAAAATGACTTTTTTTTTACCGTACTTCCGTTGCTTTTCAGTAGAATGTTCATAAATTTACAAGAAATGTACCACTCGTGCAAAAACAACATTTTTTCAGCTTCTCGCTGGAATTACCTATTTCATGCAGCTTGGGACAAAAAAGTAAAAGACACTCCACGAATTTGAAACCTGGAATGGATTGACCTAGGTTTGGTCCACATTCAATGGCAAAACCAACATTTAAAAAGTTGGGCCAAAAAATGACCCAAAATGGGCATTTTTCAATTTTCTTAAAAATGGGAAAATTGGCATCACCCCTATAGTAATAATGGAATGATCCAACACCTTATTTTAAATATTGTCTATACAGATTTTAAGAAGAATAATAGAAGGAGAAATCCTTTAAGTTTCGTTTGATTGGTATAATCCTACTTGAATTTTTATGAAAAAAAAATTTATGAATGAAAATTGCACTAAATTTCAAAATTCTTGTCCTTGATAGGTACCAAAAAGGGCTATTTCTAGGGGATAGGGATAACTACATGTATGAATGGAATTATGAACAGAAAGGTTTAACATCATTTTCGTAGGATATACCCTGTATATATCACAACTTCAAAATATAAAAGAAATCAGCCGACCCCCATCTTCCAACTTTTTTCCAATGTGCCTGATTCTCTCAGACAGTAGCTCTTAAGATCAGTTTTTAATTTGACAGGTTGAGTTTTAATGGCTTGCTGTCTCTAATGGGATCAAGGTACATTGTACCTTGTTAGAAATTATCCCATCTGAAATATACTTAGGAAACAATAATGGCATGAATGTTCGTCTGGTGGACTCATTTCCCCATGATATTAATCTTGTCAGTTCTTCTTACTTCCCAGTCCGGGATCTGTGGACATTAATGCTGTGTCTACCACGCTGCATGAGGTCATAGGTCACGCAATAACTGTGGACCCGATGAAACCAGCATGGCTCTGCACACAGGCTGATGCATGTTATGGTAAGCTCATATACATGCACTCACACTGACAAAACAAATCATATTTATGACATAAGTAGTATACTACAATATGCTCGTATAGTGTGTTACAAGTACCTGTGATATTCTTCTCATTCACAATTGTCCCTTTCAATTAATAAAAGTTGTTATACATGTGAAGAATATTAGACACCAAATCAAACTGAAAGCTATTTTATGTGTAAATGAATGGCAAATGGGGGTGAGAATAAGAATCCATGCTTTAAACAAGGCCCCCAAGCATACTCAATTCTGTGTTTATAAGATACAGGAATGTGAGCTGCACTCTGCTTGTGTAATTTTATTTTGTTGCAGCAATGTTCAGGACTAGTGTGCAGGAATAGTTCTTTTATAAAGTACATTTTGTTTTTACTCTGTCAGGCATGAAAGTAATGGTTTGCTCATAAGTATTGATTTGTTATTGACTATCAAGAGAAACTTGAAGCAAACTGCTCTGTTTGTTTGCCTGTACAGCCAAGAAGCAGTTTGGATCAGCGCTGAAGTTCTACCTCCAAGCTGCCATGGTCTCTACACAGTTCTTTGAGGTCCTGATACCAAAGACTGTGTGGACGGACCAGGTCTACAAACGCTGCATCAAGGCCTGTTCTGGCCTGCAGTGCCACACTCAGGCAGCCATCTTGTGTCAGTTCTTACAGCCAGTCGACTATGTGACTGCATTCCAAGCCCTACAGGAGAAAAGATGGTAAAGTGATGGTATCATAGTACTGTAAACGTGGAAATTTTCGCGCATTTCGCGCAGCATGAAATGTGCGCGAAAATAAAAACACACGAATATTTTTGTTTATGTATTCTTTTGCCCACAAGCCTAGCGCATCGGCGAAATTAAAAACACGCGAAATTCACTTTACTCAGCCGAGCGCGAAACATTAATCACGCGAAAATTTCCACTTTTACAGTACTTTCATGTGGAGATGACAACATAAACATATCTGTGATTCAGGCCCTTTCTTGCATTACTCTTGTTCCCATTATATATATGTTTCCAATGACATTGTTCAATAAGAAATCAAACTTCTTTTTGTAGTTGATTTTTGAAGGCATGCCTATGTGTTGTAAATATGGAGACAATTAGAGAACTGGAAAATAGGCACATATTACCAGTGGCTAAGTTTAATTTCTAAAATCGTGATTTATATGATACTGTGATGTAAAGAAGGAATTTTATTTCTACAAAATGATAATAACACCCTCTCTCTCTCTCTCTCTCTCTCTCTCTCTTTCTTTCTCTCTCTTTCTCTCTCTCTTTCTCTCTCCCTCTTTCTCTCTTTCTCTCTTTCTCTCTCTCTTTATATATCTCTCTCTCTCTGCTTTCTCCTTTTTCCTTTGCTCTTGCCTACATCTCTTCTTCCCTTGTCTCACCATTACAGTTATGATGGCAGTGATGGTCTCTATGGATGCTTCTGGGATCTAGCTATTCTTGAGTTCCTTGTGTGTATCCTTTGATGCCAAAAAGCAAAAAAAAGTGGTTTACATATATTGGAAAAAAATATATCTTAAAAATTTATTTCTACATGCGCCTTGAGCACTCCACAGAGTGGATTTGGCACTATATAAGTTACATTTATTATTATTATTATTATTATTATTATTATTATTATTATTATTATTATTATAGGTGTCTTTTTATTCAGCCTACCGTACCTAAGCCAGTTGGTTCAGCAGTTTATATTCAAAGTCAAGTAGAAAGGACTAAACAGGCAACAAATTTATCTGCTGTATTTATTATATATGTAGATCTATGATGATATAAGAATATGTTTTTAGATTTGTGACAACTGATTCAAATATTGCATTACATGTCAAGTTTTTAGTAGACTTTATATAAATTCAATTTTCATGTGTTGAGGTATAAAGTTGAGATGTCAGCAACCAGCAAGGGAAATAGCTACTCCTTGTTACTTCTTTAACTCTGCTCACCAGTCACACACCACAAGAGGAGTGAAATGGACAAGAAACAAACTGCAGTAAGTTTTTTTTTGTATGCTTATAAGATTTTTGCCTTGTTGCCTATGGTAATGTCCATATTCCACTGAGAGTTCAGCAGTTTTTGCTTCATCGAGTGGTGATACTGTGCTTATGAATCTTTTATTATATTGAAATTTATTCAGTTTGTGATATCATTAAAGCTGCTCATGTTTTTAATATAATATAATTTTCAGGCATTAGAGAAATAAATTTTCTTTTTGATGTAGCAATGTCAAGACCTTGTGAGAGCACTACCGGATAGTTAAGAAAATCAATAGGAAAGGAGTCGAGGTGAACACTGCTGCTATAATTGGTGTCAGATTTTGTTTACTATTCCATTGACTATTCCATGGACTATTCCATTGACTATTCCATTGACTATTCCATTTACTATTCAATTGCAGCTGGATGTCCTGAGTGAGGCTGAGCTGAACACATGCAATTCTGAGACAGTCCTGGCAGCAGCTGCAAGAAAGAGACAGAAGCTATTCCTACAATCCATGGCCAAACAGTATCTATGAACATTCTGCTAGTGACAGCAAGCAAGAGAGAGAGAGATCTTATATCTGAAGTCCATGGTCGAGCAGTATCTATGAGCACACTGACAGCAGCAGCATGCAAGAGACAGAGACTGTTCCTACAGTCAATGGCTATACATTATTTATGAGCATTCTGGTAGCAGTGGTACACAAGAGGCAGGAACTATGACATACAGACCATGGCCAAGCAGTATCTATGAATAATGCTGGCTGAAAGGGGCATATCATGTGGTATCCAAGAAAACTTATCAACAGGAAACTGTCATAGAACAAGATTCAAACAAACAAAACAAAGCTTGTTTGTTGTTGAAGGAAAGTCCAGACTTGCTGGCCCGTTTGTCTTTTGAAGTTATGTACCAGGTCGACAAGTTCCACATTAAATTCCACATCAAGAAAATTGTCAAGTGATTGATTAAGAAAGTCATAAAACTTAGGAATTTATGAAAAAAGAAAATGGAGAGGGGTACTAGGTGGGGGCATGAATGTTCAGTGAAGAATGGCATACGTCCCAAGGGAAGGTGTACGAATCACTGAATGTATATAATGAAGAATTGCATTTGATCTAAATTGAACAAATAGAACAAGCCCCCAATCAGCACTCAATACACAATCCAGTGACTTGATGACTTGTGATTAATCTAGATCAGTGGCAGTCTATTTAAGATAGGATTATTAAGGTTATAGTGATTTGTGAGCATTTCTGTGATCCACTGTAGGTGTATTATACTACCATAAGGGGATTGAAAAAAACCCATTAAGACCTGCTTGTCTTAGAAGCATTGTGAATGAGTTATGGCTATTTTAATCAATAGCCCATGTCTTTCCAGTCTCTTTATGTTTCCACAGTGCATAGAGAATTCAGAACAGTGATTTGTGCTTTGAAAGCACATTGGTAGAATTACTTTCACTCTCACACCCACTCAATGTCTGTCATGAAGTACTTCATGTCTGGTTTGAGTACCTAGTAAGCACTACTTTGCACAGTTTTCTACCAAGTGGGTATAAATCTATCCACTCAATAATAATAATAACAGCTACATTTACATTGTGCACATATCCATCCCCGGGGATGCTCAAGGCGCTTTCAAAGGACTACTATTACCCTGGCTTTAGCCCAGCTGCCCTAAGGCACTGAAAGCATTCAAGAAATAAATTCCTACCAGGTACCCATTTACTACACCTGGGTGGAGAGTGGCAAATGTAGATGAATGTCTTGCCAAAGGACATAAGTGCCATTTTGACAGCATGGATAATCCAGTGTGATCTACTTTATATTTTGTCATTGATTATGGCATTACTTAATGAACATGGCTTCACAGTAGTGTAGTTTCATGCAGGAGAGTTCCCCAATCCATTGCTTCTTTTCACATTGGAATAATACTGCAACTTGATGATACTGTATATTGCACATGAAGAATAAGATGGTTACATCACTTCATGGTCTTCAGAGAATGAACACATACAATATGGACTGGGTTTATGTGCCCTCCAGTGGTGCCTATTCTATACAGTATCACCCACCCCATATTTTGTTCCTTCTCCCCTCAATTTTGCCATTTAACATAATTCCCTGCCAACTTCCACACTTCGTAACAGACACATAAAACCTGATCTTACTTTTTGTTAATTATCATTCAAAATTCTCCCGATACCCAATGTGCTGAGTATATTACAAAAGTTCAGTTTAGTATAAAAATAGAAGGTACATGTATAGGCTTCTTCTTGTATTACATGTGAATATTATGAGAAAAAGATATGATTTTCTGCTGGTATGGTTTACTGAGATAGCCATTAAAAAAACACTCATTTCAAAGACAGGTAGTTATAAAGCCATGAAGGATATCCTAAACTTGTTGAAGAATGGTAATTCCAAGATACATAGATCCTGTTCAGGTCAGATCGTTCACCTCAATAGGCCGCTTCTACCCAAAGAGCTGAAAAAAAGTGGGTTTTTTTTTTATAAAGAGCAATATAGATCAAATGCCTTGTTCAAGGGCGTAAGTGCTGTACCGGGATCAAACCCATAATCCTCGCATTTCCAGACGAGTGTTTGACACCTCTACTAGAAAATTAAGTTGTTTTGCACCAAAAATTATCAAAAGCAGCTCGTTTAGTTCTGAGTGAAGAAATATCTGTTTTACGTATTGTGTAAAATCATGTTAAAGTGGACACATGCCTGATAGACTTCTCTTTTTAAAGAAAAATTTTTAAAGAAAAAATGTTAGTACAAACTTAATGGAGAGCTCTTCACAAGGAAATAAGTTTGGTTGATCAAAATGTTGAAATTTCACAACTTTCATTAATTTTCCTAAAACTTTTACTTTTTGGTACCTCTCATTTTTCTGCTTTGATGCCAGGATAGACTTCCCTTTAAAGATAACTTATCCATAAAGTAATGTTCCACTGCTGTCCTGTGGAAACTCAACGAATTTGCAGTGTGGATAACCACTAGATGTGGATCTGGATTTATTGGCCCTGTCAATACTTCCATGCAATGTGAAGAAGTCGTGATCCATACAAAATGTTCTGTGTTGTCCTTGTAAATATGTTTTCCTGTAATGTATACATACTCTAGGTTGTATTTGTGTTTGTGCTTCAGTTCACAATGAATGCACATGTGAAGGTTTCCTAAATAAACAAACATTTGTCCTTGACCTGCATTATGAACTTGGACAATTGATTATTCTTGTCTGTGTGATTAACTCTTTCAGTGCCGACGTCACGTATATGTGACAGATAGACTTGCCATTTTCATTCACCAATTGCTCGACAACAGGAAATGTATATGGTGGTCAATGTATATCAAAATTTTGAGCATCAATCAAGCTTTTAATTATATGCTGCCATATAAATTTTCAGAGAAAATGCAGATTTTTAAAAAGATATTATCCTATTTCAACATAAAGCAATAGTAAACAAATGAGAAACTAAAAAGAAACAAATTTAAAGAAGAATTAACACTAGAATATAAATGTACATATGTTTAAAGCTGTAATATATTCTTAATCATTGACCTGTATCACTTTAGAAATAAAATATCAGAAAAGGGTTTAAATCAAGACATTCTAGCACACGGTATCATCTGCTAACACTTCATGGGGCTGCCATTTTCTTGATGACATGGAGTTGTACATGAACCATTGGAGACCGTTCCGGTCAGGAAGATATTTTTAATCCACGAGCTAAATTGCTTCTATTCATTATAAAAAAGCCCCATGTATAATGGAAAATACATAACAGGTGTATACATTTATTTTAAAATTTGAAATTTATAGATTTCTTTTTAAATTCTCCGGTTTTACTAGAAATCGATCTCTTGGTCTTGCCTGGCAGAGCAGAACATAATTTATACAACACGCATTCTGACTTTTGAAGTCCATTATCTCAAAGCAGGTGAATGCATAGTTTGTCACTATTGACGCTCAGGAAAGTCGTCATCCATAAATTTGAATTAATTCGCTCCGTCACGTCATAGTATCAAGAAAATAGACTGATATTTAGTAAAATCATAATTTTCAAAGAAATATAAAACACATTTTCGTTTTTAGAATATATGTATATATCTGTTCAATATTTTAAATCTCGGATGGAATTTTGTATCAGGAAGAAAGACAATTTTGCATTCAGATTAAAAATATCTTTATGTACACATTAAGAAAATGGCAGCCCCCTGGTATCGCTAGCAGACAATAAATCTTGCTGAGAAAATCCTGATTTATACCCATCTCGTATATATTAATGCAAAACTACATAGGGCAACAAGAAGGAATAGATTACATCTTTGAATATGAGCACATATATAGTTTGAGGTTTATTCCCCTTTAATTTTTAATAATTCTTTTGGGTAAAGTAATGTTTTGTATAAGAAATGATAATAAATTTTCCACAAGTTTTGTACACAATATTTTGTGGAATAATAGATGGTTAATGAAGTGCAGACATTTGAAAAGTAAGCATTGATAACATTTTGGTAAAATTTTGAAGAGCTAAACCCCTTTGCACAGTAAGAGTTAATATCAGTTGATTGTTCAGTATTTCTAAATTATTTTGAAGGATTGTACAAAATCATATTTATTACCTATACATGTATAAATGGAGTCAAAACAACAGTTGCACACAATGATGTTCAAAGAAAATATGATTTATTATCAACCCTCCGTAGAGAAACAAATTACTTTTAAACAAGGAATGTATCTTCTAATGTTACATCAAGAACATCAAAACAAGAATACAAAGAAGTACTTACAAATAGTGAAATTCATATACATGTATTTCCCAATTAATAACATTTGCTGCATATTTTTAATGCCAGTTAGATGATTTTATCCCAGATAGACATAATGATCAATAAACCACTGTCCCCTTGTAATCTTAGTCCTAATCTAATTGTTCTGGGTAAACAAGAAACAAAACAAAACAAATTAAACTGAAAAATAACTTATCAATGATGCACTGCTCTATCATAAAGGCAAATACTGTACATTTCATTTTTCTATCATTTGAAATAAAATTTAAATTTGGAGTTTTTGTCAGCCGGAATATATTCTTAATAGATACATGTACAGTATAAGAATTCATTTCAAATATGGTTATACGGAGTATTCCTCCTACATATGGATATACACCAAGCAGAGAATAATAATTTACCCATGAATAAGTATCTACGACTTGAAAAAAATTGTAAGAAATGTTTCACTATTCAGAAAAGAAAAGATGTAGCAAGTTTGATAGGAGGCAACTTATTTCAGATAATAATAATTTTTATATAGCGCATAACACAAAATTGCATGTCTCTATGCCCTTTAAGAATAGAAAACGAGAAGTTTGTACAAGAAAAGGAAAAATGCACTGGGTTCATGTTTCTGACTACTCGTAAGTGGTAAAAAAATATGTTTTCAAGGTACTGATGAAGGCGTCATAGGTTCCTATAATTTTGAGTTGTTCTGGCAATTTGTTCCACAAAAAATAATTCTTCAAAAATTCCTACACTTACATGTAATTTATAATTACATGTATATATAATTGTAGAGTTGTAAAATTAAGTTCATGCAGTAAATTGAGCAAACTCGGGCAGGAGACAACGAAAAAAAAATAATAAAATATGCAAACTTTGTGAAGTCTGGTACTTTTCACCCAGATGTGTATGAGCTTTTTCTTCTCTTTTTAATAGTGCTCTTTAGCGGGGGATTCAAGCATAGTAGGGAGGCTCGGTCGTAAAAAAGATAAGATCTCTCCCCCTTTCCCCGCTAAAGGGGGGGGGGGGATGTGAACGTCGGGAGTGTCTGATGAGATGCATGACAACAAAACACCTATTGAAAACTGAACAGAACTAAATTCCAATTTAAGAACAGAAAATAAGTGTAACTAAAATGACAAAATAGGCATCCTACATAATCTTAAATACAAGATAAGCACTATAACATGCCAATTCATACACAGCTATTTTCATAGCAACACAAAAATGCAAATCAATATTACCCTGATACACATGTACATGCATATCATGACAGTGTCCATGGGAACAGAGGCACTTTAAATACTAAAGCGATATTTAAGGACATGTCTACTATTTAACCCTCGACCATAAATATCCAAGCTACATGTACTATCATTCACATGCTATGCATATATTTTACCATATATATTTCATGTCTAAATATTCTTCATTAATCTTTCAAGAAGATTAATATTTTACAACAATGCTATAATTGCATAATCAAATAAAATTACAGGAACCTCTATCAAAAATATATATCGAAGTGTACTCTTAGTACAGCAAAGGTATGACTTCTAAGCATAGCAATCATCTCTACCTAAATCAGACCAATTTTGAAGATTTTAATTTTACTTGAGAATTTTATAAAAGATAAAGACATATTGTGACACTGATTTATAGGCAAACAATATTTCAGAATGAGAGGAATAAGAGGAATAATTGGAATAATTTCAGAATATTCTGTTAGAATTGTTCAGAATTGAATCAGAAAATTCACAATAAACAAAACCACAAAAAATATACATAATTTGTACATTCAAGAAAATGAGCAAAACATCTTTTTTTCACAGACGGCATGATTTATACCAGACGAAAACAAAACTACAACAAATGAAATTTTCAGCTTATATTACAAAACAAATATATTGCAAATTCACAGCTAACCCTGTTAACCATTTCCTTTCTTTTTATGGAATGCAATCCGGTATTTTGTCAGCGTCTCTAATATCACTTTACAAATCCTGTGTTCTCTCTTCAAATAGCATCTTTTCTGTTATGTATACATAAATTATGCAGAAACTTTATGGCCCATATTCTCGAAAGTGGGCTAAGTTAAGCCTGGCTAGCTTAACTTAGAACATTGATTTATGGAAGCCCATATGTGAACTCCTTAGTCCTGTTTAAGTGAGTAGCTAGATTTATGCAACAAAATAAAGAATTAAAATATTTGGGGGGGCATGAAATGAGCAGCAGAAATCAGTTCTATCATAACAAGTTTTGCATTTGCATTTACCGGTAGTTCCGTAACTATGGGGACGAGTAGTGATTAAATGAGGACGACATTCTGCCCCCCTTAATCCGGTGTACTAAAAATCCACGCACTCAGGCGGGGTTTAAGCCTGGCTTAAAGTTAGCCAGCTTTCAAGAATATGGGCCGAGGTATGTAACACATTTTTCCATCCCTTTCGAATTTTCGCTATATCTACATTTGCAGATGATATCTTGTCTGTTGAGTGTCAGAATGGTTGTATTTAATATCCTTTCACATCAAGTAATGATATCTTGTCTGTTGAGTGTCAGAATGGTTGTATTTAATATCCTTTCCAACCCAGTCTCACACTTAAATAGACGAATAAAGTCATAGTACCATCACCGTTAATATGACACTCTTGGTCAATTTAAGGGACATTTATAATGGCGCCATCTACGTTTGCAATCGTGATATTGGTTTTGGCAGAGTTGAGGTGGAATGAAGTCACTAAAGCATTGTACGCAATAAACCGAAACTCTGAGGAGTGAATGAGGGGCGATCTATTTCACGATAACGCCACTGTTTTACACATTTCCATTAAATATCCTTGAAAAACAAGACATACTTTTAATGCAAAAATTGACACAAATATTTATGATCGATTCAGCTTTCTTGGATAACTCGGCCACGATTGCAAACGTAGATGGCGCCATTATAAATGTCCCTTAAATTGACCAAGAGTGTCATATTAACGGTGATGGTACTATGACTCTATTCGTCTATTTAAGTGTGAGACTGGGTTGATCCTTTCACATCTAGAATTGCCCTTCTGACACTAAGCAGACAGTTTCTGAAAATGATGCAGTGAACAATTATTTTCTTTGATGGGTTAACTCAAGTTACTGCTTGCAGACAAATAAACAAAATAAATAAATGCTTGGTAAATGACTAAATGAGTAAGTACTTAGTATAAGCATTCATACCCAATTTCATATTTACCTACACTTATACTTTAAAGGGATATATTTTCTTTGGCGTTTGTTTATATTACTGTCCTAAATTCTTTGGATCGATTTTGAGGCACAGCCTTTAAAAAATGTTGATAAACAGTACCATTGAAAAGAAACTGCTAATTCTTGATAAGGTAGCAATTTGCGTTAGCTGATCATGTGATCTACAAATAGTCTATGTTTATGACAGACCCACAGTTCTGACACGCCTCCCTGCTTCTCTCAGGGACTTCCAGTTTGGCCTTCTTCTTGGAGCCCTGAAGGATAAGACATGTCTTGACAAGGTAGCTGTGGAGTTGCTTGCGTAGAGGGATCACCAGGAACATGATAGCTGACAGGAAGAAGACACAAGCAGTGCATGCGAGGGAGAGTGTGTAGGAACCAGTCAGATCATAGATACTACCTGGAAGACAGGAAAGAAAGAATATAACAAATTTACAAGGAGGTGTGCTATTCAACAAGAGGGATTACACTGCCGGACGGGAAATGTCTATACCTGGATGAACAATTGAGAAAAGGAAATGGGTTAGTTGTATATAAACAAAGCACATGATGAACATTGGCTGTACTGATCTCACATTCACCACACTGCCAAACAGATTCTCACAATTTTTCACAATTTAGATTTATACATATTTCTCTGATTTCAGTTGCTCTTTTTGTTTTATTATGTTTTATTATGTTTTATTGTCCATATAAGGAAATGCATCTTGTTTACATGCATTACGAATTGAAATACACACACAGGTCATAATCAATGAAAATACAGATAAATAATAACATAGAGTATATAACATAATTATGAGAGTATAATGGTACATGGATAGTTATGTGTTCCAAACCAAGGATAAATACCAAGTACTAACTGTATTCAAGCATATACCTGTATCCCTTTCAAGGTTTAGAACCTTTTTAAAGCTTGGAAGCACATTTGCACAATAAACCTATGCAGTAACGTAAAATACTCATAAATCAGGATAATCCACTTCAAATAAACTTGCAACACACAACCATATAAACTATTGAATCACTTTGAACTAACTATGTCATTGTATTTATGTAAATCATAAATCATTCTACCTAAAGTTTTTTTTTTTCTAATGATGCCTTTTTAAATGGGAAAAGTTTTCAGTGATTACCTGGGATGACTGATCCTAGAAGGTAACCTGATCCATAGCTGAACATTGCTAGGGTAGATGCCTCTGATGTACGGGATGTCCCAAAGATCTCTATACCGGCTCCAAAGGGTACTGTGTTGAATATGGCTCTCATTAAACCAATGCCTACACACAAAAAGATACATTCATAGATTAAAGGGATACGCCAACAGGCAGCCGTGGGGAAAGTCAGGATTGCGTAAGCCCTATTCCCTCGTACACAAAGTTTGTGCGTCGAACGCGTCCGTTGGACTAGTAGGATTACTTTTTGGACTGCACGAAGCCCACCGAATCTCGCACGAGAGCTCGTGCTCAAGCGGAGCGTGCATGTTGCGCGGCGAAAAGCCTGTTCGAGGTATGATCAGGTAACGATCACAAGTGCACTCTCGCGGCATAAAAACTTCCACAATCTGCGGTTGAGTATCCCTTTAAAGGCAATGCTGAGCTCTGGGAAAGGTGACAAATAATTTGTGAGCTTTCTTATTCCTTTTATGTCAGTTTGGAAGAACATCATAGTAGAAATGTCACCTGAAAAGGATTGTTCTTCAAATGCTCTATTTGAAATATGACGAGAAATAGCTGAAATGTTCGGGTTGAACATTCATGCCACTTGTGTGTGTGTAGTCCCATATACCCATTTCTGTGTGCAGTACATGTGCTTTTCAGGGAAATTGGATCAATTTCTTATCTATTTTGATGATTCCAAAACAACACAGTAGAAAACAATTATTATGTAGACATGGTCAACCTTTCCCAATTCCCTTGAGATAGTTTCTTTCACAATGTAATTGCAGAACTCTACTATTTTTAAGGGATGTCAAAAATGTCTCTACTTGCTCTGAAGGGTTACCAGATTACTCTCATTAACTGACTACCTAAAGACAATGGACACATTTTACAGAGATTATAATATATTGACTATGTTCATCAAGATGGTTTGAATTATGAAGATAAGGGTTCCGTTATACAAAGAGTTGCGATTGATATCAAACTGCAACTATGGACATAAAAGTCCATCAAAGATACAGTCAGGTCTGTGACACCCATATTTTTATGCCTCCGCCCACCGAAGGTGGGTGCCGGAGGCATTATGTTTTCGGGTTGTCCGTCCGTGCGTCCGTCCCACTTCTCGTTACCGCGATATCTGAAGAATCATTTGAGGTAGGAACCTCAAACTTGGTACTAGTATGTATCCCCATACGAAGATGAACTGATTAGATTTTGGGGTAAGTAGGTCAAAGGTCAGAGGTCACAGATGTCAATTTACATGAAATTACATGAAATTCTTGGTTTTTAGCACTGTTACTGCGATATCTCCAGAACTGTTTGAGGTGAGAACTTCAAACTTGGTACCAGTATGTATCCCCATATAAAGAGGAACTGATTAGATTTTGGGGTAGGTAGGTCAAAGTTCAGAGGTCACAGAGGTCAATTTACATGAAATTCTTGGTTTTTAGCACTGTTACCGCGATATCTCAAGAACTGTTTGAGGTGAGAACTTCAAACTTGGTACCAGTATGTATCCCCATAGAAAGAGGAACTGATTAGATTTTGGGGTAGGTAGGTCAAAGTTCAGAGGTCACAGAGGTCAATTTACATGAAATTACATGGAATTACTGGTTTTTAGCACCGTTACCGCGATATCTCAAGAACTATCTGAGGTGAGAACTTCAAACTTGGTACCAGTATGCATCCCCATAGAAAGATGAACTGATTAGATTTTGGTGTAAGTAGGTCAAAGGTCAGAGGTCACAGAGGTCAATTTACATGAAATTACATGAAATTACTGGTTTTTAGCCTCGTTATCAAATATTTCTAGAACAGTTTGAGCCATCAACTGAATTTAGGCGGAGGCATATAGGAGACGCAGTCGCATTCATCTTGTTTAGTTTAGGGGACAGAGTTTACAAAAGCACCAAACATTGCAGATGTACTTGTTAGGACAATAGCTTCATTTTTCCCCACAGGACCCATCGAATCAAACTACATCTTTATGCGAAATTATGCTAATTTATGCAATATTTATGCGATTTACATGCATTAAATCAGTAAGTCCATTGACAAGGTATATATCAATGGCTTAAAAAAATTTTTCCCCACAGGACCCATCAAATTAAATCTCATCTTCATGCAAACCTATGCTAATTTATGCCACTTATTGTATTATATGTATCTGGACAAGGTAAATATTAAAGTGCTTGAAATGTACCAAACTTTCCTTATGTATGTATTTGTTGTGCCTACAGATTTATATTTCCCACAGGACCCATCAAAATAACTCACATCTTCATGCAAAAATTTCCCAAATTAATGCAAATTATGGAAGTACATGTATTCAAAGTGTTAATACCATTCATAATGTACATATAAGAGCTTGAACAGCTCTTCAATACATACAATATTTGCATTAAAATCAAGAAATATACTCTGAACATTGCAGTTTGACATTGTGTAATCATTTAGCTGACCTTGTTTACCAGTGAGTATCAAACTGGAAGTGCTGGTATAGTCGGTTATTGATATACCATTGAAATTTTTTTTTATGCGTTAATATGCATAAATTATAATAAAATTGTTTTGAAAGTCAAGGAATATACTCAGAACATCACACCTAACATAGTCATTTCATTAACCTGACCTTATTCAACAATGTTACAAATTTGAGGTGCTTGTATAATCATTTCTAGATATGTCATTGGAAATGTGCATTATACAATACAATACAATACAATAAGCATTTAGTACGCCCTTCCCATAAGGCTCGGAGCGTTATGCATATGAATTAATTATAATTAATTACCATTAAAATCAATGAACATTACAATATTATTGCAGTTATCAATGTTATTTTAATCTAACTGATCGATCTAACCTACAGTGTGTATGTGGTAGAATATGAAGCCCTTGCACATTTATTTTGTATCTTAGCATTTTTATCAGTGTGTTTATCTAGGCCTTTGTCTATGAGGAGAATCTGAAATCAACAACTCCGACCCCACTCCCCCCCCTTCACCCAACTGCCGTAAAATATGAATACAGGCCTAGCACTATATCAATTCTGCAATTCTTTTTATCAAACAAAAATATTATATAAAATATAGATCATAAACCTTGAAGGCCTGTTCTTAGAAATATTATTTTCATATAATTACAACTTCTATTATATTGTCTAAGAAAATTGTAGCCGAAAAATCTATTGCAATATTGTGACATGTGAAATAATATTTACAAATCTGGTCTCATTACACCTGGCATATGTGCAAACTCCTATCCAAAATATTTTGTAGCAGTCAGACTGTATGTCTATGTAGGCCTACTATATGTTTGTGGTTATCATTATTGTCTCCTCATAATACTCTGATACACATATATGTATAAACACTTATATTTCCCTAAAACAAGTGCTAATGGTATTGACCGAAAATAGATAAAACAATATTTAATATAGACTCATACTCTATGTATGCTTTGCTGTACAGTAGGATATTAAAAACAGCTCACATTCAATATAGGCCCTTCTCACTCCCCATAAATATGTTTCATACACTTCTATTTTTTTTGTGGAGTCGGTTTGGCAAGGTGAGTGAGGTAAGGATATCCTTCTTTTGTGTTTCCCCGCTCCTAACGACACTTTCCTCTTATCATAAACAGCAAGTACGGTAATTCAATTTCACACATTCAGCAGGGATTCCCTGCATTATTATGCAAACAGTATTCAAACCTGTAACATGATTATATATGTGTTTAACAAAGGAAAGAATTCATTGATTGGAGCTGAGCTTTGAAAGGGATATACAAGTATTGCCCCCATCCCCCCCCCCCCAAAAAAAAAAAAAAACCTGCAAGTGAATATATAGTTAGATGACATAGAATCATTTCCTTCTACATGCAAATGGTTAAATAATAATGAAGAAAAAAAAAGAAAGTCTGCCCTGCTATTAAGTTCATTGGATTAACAGCAGAAAAATGAGAGAAACGTAATAGTGAAAGTTTGCGAAAAATCCGACAAAGAAATAATAAAGTTATACATTTTTAAAGTTATTAATCAAACACAAATTAGCAACTCAGTGACGTATCTTGTTACATACATGATTAATGATTAAATATTTTCTTTAGAAAAAGTGGAAACTTATGATTTTTTTTGTGAATGCATATGGGAGAGGATACATTGTACGTCATGGAGTTGCCAATTTGTGTCTGATTAATTACAACTTTTAAAATATTACAACTTTTAAAATTCATAACTTTCTTATTTCTTGTCGGATTTTGCTCAAAATTTCATTGATCTGGGGGGCATTTCATGAAAGGACTTGTCAGATATTTTATCCGACAAATTTGCTCTCAGCCAATCAGATGCAAGGATTTCAGTAGCTTATAACAGTTGTCGGATAAAATATCCGACAACTTCCTTTCATGAAACGCTCCCCAGTTTCTTTAATTTTTCTCCTCCTTTTAAAACCAACTCGATATCAGGGTGAACTTCCCCTTCAAGGGCTGAAGAGCAGAAGGCAAAATACTTTCTGATAAATGTCCTGATCACTCACCAATAGCTATTGAGATCATACTGAAGAAATCCCTGCAGAAGATCATAGCAAAAGAGATGACGGCTGAAAGGACGTTACATATGATGATGATGTAGACCTTGGCAATGGGGACATGATCACCAAATATACAGAGAAGTGCCTTGCCTACCATCTCACCACCAGCCAAGATTGTGAGTAGGATAGATCCATGGTTTGCTGTGATTCCAACGCTGTCTGTGTAACTGACCTAATCATGGTCATTTAAAAGAAATTTTTAAAAATAAAATAATAATGAAGAAAAAAAAGAAAGAAGCATGTCACCAACCATCTCACTCAAGCTGTTAAAGACACATGTGAGGATAAATCCATGGCTAGCTGCTAATCCATGTATATCTGTATAATCTCATCATTAAGTTAAACTTTTGAATGCTTTACAGTAAAACCAGAAACTTTCGCAACATAAACTTTCGTGAATTGTTAATGACAGCTAATTTCGCAGCAAGAAACTTTCGCGATTTGCAATAATTTTATGTTGTTTCAATTGTGATTTTATTATTTGGTGGCATGAAACTATCGCGAATCTCGACCACTCGCGAAATTCGCGAAAGTTTCAGGTGTCAATCACTACAGTTCTGTTTAAATAAAGAGCTACACTCCAAATTAAATGATAATACATTTATTTGAGTTTAATTTTTTTGAATCAAAATTTGAAATCTGTACAACTACTATAGGAGTAAAGAAATTATTAGTTTCATTGAGTCATTGTGAACACACAACACTAGATTACCAAGGGAATCGATACTATGCTATTATTATTATCTTAATTGTAAATAATTGATTTGTGTCAACACTCAGTCATTATTGCTGGTCCCTGGTCTTTTATGTTCTTTCGTTTTTTACCCTGACATAAGGAGATTCCTGATGTAACAAGATCATATTCATGGTCCCAAGGTCCTTGTTATTGTATCACTGTAGGGGAAGCACAGCTAAGGATATTTGTTGTCTAGAATTTACATTGTCTGTATTGACATAACTGTTGACATTGACATAACTGACATCAGCTGTTTTGTCTAGAGCTAATAGAGTGTATAACATAACAGAGGAGAGATTGGTGACTTTCCAAAGAGACTTGGCCAAATTAGTCTGCAAGCACAGACTAATTTGAAATACCAAGGTTAAATAGTTAAACTTGTTATACCGGTTTTCACTGGTCTCGGATTGGAAAAAAATTTGACACTAAAACAAAATACAATGGCCTGTTTAACTTAAACTCCAAGTTTAATCAAAACTGACTTAGACCGCAAGTCAAGTCTAAATTTTGGTACAAAGTTAAACCAAAGAGTTCCTTGGTTAAACCACACTTAGACTGGAGTTGAAGTTAAACCGGAGTTCTGAATGTGATTTTCTAAAACTTCTGTTTAAAGGGCAGGTTCAGACTTGGTTTAAACAACACGCAGTTTAAAGGGAGTGACAAGTCGCAATCTATGGGCAGTTTTACAGTTGGCTGCTCCTTTCTCTGGATCAAAGTTCAAAGCGACTTCAATTTATCGCGCGCAGCTAATAAAAGTTCGCACATTGACCCAAATTTGAGTAATCAAGATCGCCCGTTCTTTATTCCAGTATTTGAATCTCATTGGTCGGTTACGTATGTAGGGATTCGAGTTAACGATCACGCGAGGAATTCGGCAATAACATTCTTTCGGTAGCGCACGATTGGACCTGATTGTATCCGAATTTTCCCGAGTCATGCCAACTGGTCAGGCCCATGGATTACGACTTGCCACTCCCTTTAAGTTCAAACCAGAGTTCAAAATACAGGCTATTGAGTCTTGAATGAAAGAACCCAACTTCCAAATGGTTGTGTCAAAATGAGGCAGGAGCAAGTACAATACAGGACCTATGGGGGGTTTTGTCTACAGTCTCGGTTCAGTCAGACTCTGTCTAAAACATTAAGACGCTGGCAATATATACTATACCTGTACCAGTAGTAGACAGCAAGGGTAAATAGACTACAGATTACATGTAAATAACCTAATTTCACTGTCCTTCTAGTGTTTTACAGACAAATATATATTTTTGATGGATGGGAAGCTTCAAAAATCATTTTTAAGGTTTAAGAAAGCAGATTCTGCCTTCTGTGATTAAACCTTGCTTTCTTTGTCCATTTGACAAACTCTCGGGACGGAAAACTGGTTGAATAGCTATTGGTAGCATGAATGAAAGAACCCAGCTTCCAAAACGGTTGTAAGGATGGGTCACCTGCCACCTGCCTCGCACATACCAGAAATTATACATGCATGCATTGGTTTCATTATCAAAAAAATAATGTAGCATTATCAAAAGAATAATATAGCATTTTCAATCAAGAAAACTTACCAGATTCACATTGAAAAAGGTCCATGCTAGGGAAAGTGTAGCCAGAGCAATTGAAAAGAAATATGTAACTGGATTTTTTGACATTTTCATCTCCACTGCAGTCCTCTCGATTTCAAATTTCTCTTCCCCTTTCAATTCTGCATCCTCATCATCCTCCCTGGTCTTCAGGCAAAACCGGCACGTGACGGTAGCTCCGGTGGGTTTTGAACCCAGGACCTGAGGCAGCGAGTCCCCTTGACCCTCAGGCTGTGCAACCAGACAATCATTCACACTATCCCCTGATGATGGCCTGTCATCATTCCCATTACTGCTATTTTCATTATAATGATCTCCACTGCCCCCATCCTCCTTGCATACTTGATGAAGAGCAAGACGTTCTCCCGTCTGAGGATTCCCATAGTCGCTACTCTTCTTCTTTGGAGGGAGCAGGATGATGCAACTGATCACACCAGGGAGAAAGACAATCCCACTGAAGATGCGTAGAGCAAGACGCCATCCTTTGGTTGCAACAAAGAAGGCCATCAAGGGATTGAGGGCCAGCAGACCTGTAGTACAAGTGTAAGTTCAAATAATAAATACGTTGACTAAAAAAAACATATGTTCAATTGCGTTACTTAAGATTGCATTGTATTAAACAACTTATATGTGTCACATCTTCAGACCTGATTAAAGTCACAATTTATAGGACCAAATATAGAAAAAATAGAAATTAAAACATGAATGACTATCATCAGCACTACAAGCTCTGATCATAAATTTATAGCAAATAGGCCTTATGCTTATGTTTTTAACGATCATTCATTACTTGGCAAATCATGAGACAGCACTTATCTGAACGCATAACTTCAATGATCTTTCAATCTATATCTTAGAATTTGAACTTATCATAATTGAATGATTTATGCTGTAATACATGTATTACATTTTACAATATGAAATGAAATGTACTGTAACCTCACCAACTTGGCATCCAGTGAGGGCGAACGAGATGGTTCGCGTGGAGTTCTGTTTCGGGAAGTAGGTGTAGATGAGACAGAGTGTGGAATGCTGAGCAAAGTTGATACCCATGCCATACATGATGCTGAATGTAGCAAACAGGTAGTAGGCATTGGTGACATAGGATGAGATGAGGAGACTGGAGGAACAGAGGATTATACCAAGGAGAGCAATGATACGGGTCTGACAACATCTTAAGAGAATGGCTGTCAGGGGGCTGGTGAGGGTGGAGATGGCCCAGGCTAAAGACCCAATCCAACCTTCAGAAAGAGAAATCATAACAAGTATGGTTAGTCATGAGGTAGGAGAGATGGCTCAGTGGTGACTGGTGAGAGCAGTGGTTGTGGATCAGGGAAGTCAAGGGTTCAAAACAAACCTACAGTGGTCATTAGAAATCAACCTAAAACCTGGTAAGGGTGGAGATGGCCCAAGCTAGGGACCCGATTAAACCTTGAGAACGAGAAATTATAATGGTTAATCACAGCATCTATGAGGAGGAATGTGACAGCTTTGTGGTGTGAGCAGTGATTACGGATCACAGCAGTTAAAGGGATAGTCCACCCTGATTACAAGTTGGTTTTAAAAGAAGCAGAAAAAATAGAGAAACAGATCATTGAAGGTTTGAGCAGGTTTGATAAGAAATAAGAAATAGATTGGAAGAGGTTCATCGTGGTGAAGAATAATTGAAGAGAGTTAATCAGTTGTCTCACGATGTGCAAACGTAAACGTAGGTAGTCTGACGTTTCGGCTGCTATATACTGCTAGCCTTAGTCATAGACAATGAGCCGAGATCACGCTGAGCGGGTCTTAAATAGCCCGGAGCGGCCGGATGTACGCTCGGACCACTCGCGCTGTGATTGGTCGCTGCCGTTGACCAATCACCGGGCGCGGCATTGTTCCCTGCCGTGTCGGCGCTGTGATTGGTCGCTGCCGTTGACCAATCACCGGGCACGGCGTTGTTCCCTGCCGTGTCGGCGGGGGGCGCGCTATCCTTCGCTATCCTTCGCCTCGGACGCACTGATAGCTCGGCTGTTGCTGAGCATGCTTGGACTGCCGAGCACTATCCCGGCTGGGATAATATCAGTTGCGTTGCGCAGGACAAGCATTGGTACACGCGCCGGGTGAAAGAAGCTATTCAAATCCGATTGCACTCGAATAACATTAACAGGGATAACGGCATTGACATCCCTAACGAATGGCTATCTGCTATTCAGCGCCAGCTAACCGGTTAGAACCGGCCAAGGATAGCGCGCCCCCCGCCGACACGGCAGGGAACAACGCCGCGCCCGGTGATTGGTCAACGGCAGCGACCAATCACAGCGCCGACACGGCAGGGAACAATGCCGCGCCCGGTGATTGGTCAACGGCAGCGACCAATCACAGCGCGAGTGGTCCGAGCGTACATCCGGCCGCTCCGGGCTATTTAAGACCCGCTCAGCGTGATCTCGGCTCATTGTCTATGACTAAGGCTAGCAGTATATAGCAGCCGAAACGTCAGACTACCTACGTTTACGTTTGCACATCGTGAGACAACTGATTAACTCTCTTCAATTAAGAAATAAGAAAGTTATGAATTTTTGAAGTGGTAATCAATCAGACACAAATTGGCAACTCTGTGACGTATCTTGCGAGCTCCTCTCCCATTTGCCCTGTACCCCAAAAATCATTAATTTCCATTTTCTCTAAAGGAAATATTCAGTCGTACATGCACCTTAAATATAATCATTGCTCATATGATGTTACACAAAACCTGTATGAAACAAATCTATTCCTTCATAAAAAAACAGGAAAATGAAAATTTAGGAAAATGAAAATTTTCTGTACTGAACTTGAAATAATATATTTTTGGTACCAATAGAAAGCTGAAGAGTTGCTGAAGATGATGAACTCATTTTTCCATAGAATCATTAAAAAACATGGGTGTTTTAAAGCTAAAGTTTCGAACAGTAATTATACTGATTTTTCTCCTAAATGTATCTCAAAAATGTTTGTAAGTGTCATGCATACATTGACATATTTTATAAATTAGAGCAAATTCGCAGGCACAGCGGACTGACTGTACAATGCTGTGGCCCATTGACTGTGTTAAAAAGGTGACCTTGTAATAATTGCATTAGAAGAAGAGCATTTCATCATACCACACATCACATGATGCGTGAACGAACATTCGAAGATGAAGACAATGTACATGTAGACCTCAATAACAATGGAAAGCCTTAGCCTGCGAACTAGACAAACATGTCTCTTCATAAACAGCCCTGGAGAAAATTATTAGACCAGCTCCTTTCAGGGTATACAGTAGGCCTGTAAACAGTTTTAAAGTACTGGGTGTTTAAAAAAAGGGAAACCCAACTTTGAAATACCAGAGTTGAATTTCATCTGTTCTTTTATGATTGTCATATTTATTTCCCTATTCAATTGATTGTTTAATGTTATTTCTATTTTGTATTTTGATTGTATTTCATCGACTTATTTTTTTTGTATGACATTTTTTTATTGTAAATTCAATTTGTTTCAGCCTTTGGCTGCTATTTTGAATGTTTTTTTTTACTCAATAAACCTGAACAATTACAATTACAATATCATATTTTATAGTAATTCATTTGCTTTCCAATGGTAACTTGTTTGGGTTTCCAGGGTCACACACCATTGTCTTCAAAATAAAATGCAAAATTATGTTTGGTTCATTTTCCTTTAAAATACAGTCTACATGTAGGCATGTCTTAATTAACTAGCTTGCTTGCTCTTCATGTCCATTTATAATGATTGATTTTATGCCTTAACAAAGAGTCTTACATGTACTGTATGAACTTCACAATGCATAAAAAGAGTCGTTAGTCATAAACTTTGACCAAGCAGAAGTGAGAACTTCAGAGAGCACAGAGAACATGATCTTTTGTCCTTAGTGCTGCAGGCATCTTCTACCCATTTTCAACAAAAAGTCTGACAATTTTTTAAAAAGCAGCAAAGTCAAATCTTCAAACACATGCATGAGTTTTGATTTTAATGCTTTATGGTCTTTGTCTTTGAATTGCATTGTTTTGTGATCTTACAATCCTTCTGGTTCACACTGGGTTCTTCATCATGTGACCTTGTTACAATTCCCCCAGACTGTCTTCTTTACAAAATATTTCCTTCTGGTTCACACTGGGTTCTTCATCATGTGACCTTGTTACAATTCCCCCAGACTGTCTTCTTTACAAAATATTTCCTATCTGAAAAGGATTTTACATTAGCAAAGATCATGAAGCATGAATAACATCAGATTAACAAAAATTTGAAGAAGAAAATCAACCACAATGAGAATTGGAACTCTCAGACCATTTCACAAAAGACATCTCTTTAACATCATGTCTATTGTGTTTTACAAGAAACTGAACCAGCTACATTTTTGCACAAAACTTTGAAGACAATGGTGTTCAGTGATGCATGACCCTGGAAACCGATATGTACATGTAGTAATCCAGAATTTCTGGAAGAAGAGAGAATTAATTGCTTGATTGTAATAGGGTGAAGTGCAATTCTTGAATTCTGTTATCAGTGAAGCATTGGGGCTTGGAGATGAACCAGGTTGTTATCTCCTTGGAAGGTCTATTCATTGTAGTAGGGAAGTTTGAGACAGGGGAATGTTGTTCCTTTGTTACCCCTTTGCGTTGTTAATTCATGTATTTGAAAGTCAGTGTAGCCCAATTGTGAGTATTGGGTGTGTCCAAGTTTAGAGTTTAGTGACATGATCAGAAAGTAGTTCTGGTGGATTTGACTCAAAGAGGGTTATTTGGTACACATAGGCATGACAGGGGAAACAATGTTGTTTCTTTTATTTACCCTTTTGTTGTTGATACTTGATATCAGTTTGGGTGATTGGGTTTCATAGGAGTTTGGTATAATTTTAAGTGTATCTCGTGACTGCAACTTGATGACTCCAAAGAGCTAGGGTGTTAGTTTTGAGGAAGCAGTCCTGGCAAGACAGAGACCTGGACATGTCTTGGCGGTATGGACGAGTTACGTCTTAGTCCAGTGCCAGTATAGCTGGGGGAGGCAACCATTGATTGTCGTCGAGGAGTGACCGATCAAGGGGTTTTTTGTTTTTTGCTTTCTTTGTGGATTCATTCTACCACGGTTATCGAATAAAGACCACTACAACCGTACGAGTGTCTCATCGTGTCCTTTGTGGGATCACTTCACCTATACAAGATAGTACCATTGGAAAGAATATGAACTTTATTGTCGGTAGACATTATAGCTCATTTACATTTCTCAAAGCTGGGTTTTCCATTTTTTTTTAACACCCAGTACAATAACTAGCAACATGATTTTAACAGCTAATTCCATGATAAATGGACTACTATTCCCCTGGACAATTACATCCAGGACAATTGCCCCAGACAATAATAAATAAACACTTCCTATATGTGCTCATAAGGGTTCTAACAAATTTCCAGGGCTATACATCACTGTTATGTGACTGCATTTGAGAATTAGTCGACTGACATTTTATGAACCTAGAAAATAATGACTGCAAACAATTTCAGCTTTGTTGCCCCCAAAGCAACTTTGATCACTTTGCATATTAAAAACATCACACATACATGTACATGTACAGACAATGTGAAACAACGCACAACAATCTACATGTATGCAGTGTGCATTTTGCACCCAACACTATTTGTTGTTAATTTTGTGCAATGAAACCTTCAATACAATTCCCAGGTATATCCTCCGTTATCTGCATCACAGCCTCACAGTTTACGCTGCATGAATAATATAATAATAATATTCCGTTTTTATATAGCGTCTAATACATCGATGATGTCTCTAAGCGCTTTACTGATATATTATTACCCCGGTCATCGGATTCTGGCATGCCCGCACACAATGTATGCACATTCTCCACTCCCTGGGGAGTATTCCAGAAGGGCATTACAGTGACGCTCTCATTGCTAAGCAAACGACATTAACTTCCGCATCCTACCGGGTACCCATTTAACACCTGGGTGGAGAGTGGCAAATGTAGATTAACGTCTTGCCAGAGGACATATTATTCATAACATGAATAACATTGGATTTTGATATGCAAACTAGGCAAATTACTCAAGGTTGCTCCTTGGGCAACAAAGCTGAATCACAAATCAACAAAAAAAACTTCAACGGACTGAACTTTTCTCGACCTCTGTTGGCTGTATAGGAGCGTCAAATGGACTAAATATGGAAATCGGATGAGACAATGCCATGTTTTGAAAAAAAAGTTTTGAAAATAAAGCATCAAAGTCTCATTGCTTTGACACTAGTTTAGTTGCCATATATCAAGAAATCCTGGGGGCCGTTTCACGAAAGCGTCATAACTCCAACACGGTGACAACTCATGCGCTATCCCTCAACTTGTCCGCGAGGTCTTTCACAACACCATCTTTGCCAAGATGAGCGACAAGCTCACCGACAGGAGAGTTGTCGCTGCTCTGGAGTTGTCTTATCTTTTTTATTCGTTGGAAAGTGCCTCCACAGTTCATTAGTGGCGATTCTATGAGATGCGAAGGGTGTAGTTTCAAGTAATAATATTAATTCTTAGCTCATCGTTTACTCTTATGTACACTAGTTAAGGTTTTGATCTAAACCTATTTTCAAAAATCACTTTTAAATATATTTTGATCAGTTACGAGGGTGGGGCATGATTATTTAAACATTCACTGCAGTCTGTCTCTCTCTGCTTCTCTTCCCCTATATATATTCCCTTCTCTGTTTATCTTCTCCATTCCTTTCAGCTCTTAGCTTTCCTCAGTCTTTCATACATCTCTGCCCACCCAACGACATCCTCTTATTCTCTTTCAGCTTACTCTCTCCCCTCTCAGCTTACTCTCTCCCCTCTCCATCCCCCTCTCCCCCCCCCCTCTCTCTCTCTCTCTCTCTCTCTCTCTATCAATATCAATCTAAATTTCAGGGGAAAATATATTTTGAAAAGATTAAACCAAATTGCGGGAATGATATTGATGGATGCACCTCCCTCGGGGGTATGAAACGAATGAAATCACAATTTTTTAAATATAGCGAGATAAATATTATCAGTTTGAAAGTTGCCACACATTGTTTTGTTATTTCCATTGTGTGTGTGTGTATGTTTTTGTTTTTGTTTCTGTTTTTGTTTTTGTTTTTGTTTTTGTTTCTCTCTCTCCTTGTTCTCTTTGGTGTTGTCCGTCTTCTTTCGTTCGTCGTTTTCTTTTTTCTCTTTTCTGTGGCGATAAGTTAATTTTTTGGGGGGAGGGAGGTGTTGCAGTTATTATTTTTGGTGTATGCGGGGGTGTTAGGGTGTGTATGTATTTTTTTTAATGTATACTTGCTATATAAATTGCACAATTTTTTTTTTGAGGGGTTTGCAAAATACAAGCCTTGCTTTTTAGCATTCCCCTCCATTTTCAGCATTGATATATTATTTTTTTTGAAAATTACGCTGAATGAAAATAATTGTTATTACATGCATTTTGTTTATATTATTTACGATGTATTTACGTTTGTCTTTATATTGTTGAAAATGGTTTATGATATTATTTATGATGTAATTACGTTATATTATGTTGAAAATGGAAAATAAATGAAATGAAATGAAAATAGCATATTAATAGTCTTTGACTTCCATACCCATCTTACGTTTCATGAACGTAATAGAAATTACTATAATTACAACTTTAGTATATGCTTATCGATATATACTCATAATCATAAACCTGAATCTAGCTCCATCCAGAAAACAGATTTGCAAAACACTACTTCCATCAACAATGCATGTAACATGGTCTACGGGAGCCGGATGGTTCCTGTATTGAACCTATGAGAATAATATAATTCTGTAGTCAACGGGTTAAGTATACAAATTTACAATTATGTTTCACTATTCAGCAACTTTTCATGCCCTTTTACACTACCCTGGTCAAAACATCTCCATTAGAAGCTAATCATTTGCAACATACAGTAGACTCCAGTTAACATTTTCCAACTTTCAAAAGGTGTATTCACTCAAGAAAAGACAAAAGTTCATTGTCATTGAGGAATAATGAAGGTCAGAATGATCTATATGCACTCTACAGAGAATTGTTGACACAGTAATTCACTATTGTATTAAAGGCTTCACACCATGAAAAGCTGATTAAAGGTGAACCAAACTAAAGATATATTTGACAATCAAACAAGGCAGAGAAGTTCACAAAGAAAATAATATTTCAATATGGCACGAAAAAGAGACATGATAACGAGGCTTTTCGACCTGCACTCATCAGGTTATCACGCAGGTATATAACAAATTACTTGAAATCAACTATATTATACTTGGTTACCAATAGATCTAAATTCTGATAATTTTCAAGGGGTAAAAAAAATACATTTAATATAAAAAACACAATCATAATCTAGACAAGGAAAAAAGGAACCTAAAGCATACACATATTAACACTATCATATAATACATGCCACTTTGATGATTGAAACATAGCCTACAAACTTGTTGCAGTCTACATTGTACATTGAAAAACAAAATCTGTGGACATTAGTTTAATTTACAAAATACAAGTACAGTCGAGTAGTTGACCATTGCTGGAGCAATTAATCAAGGCAGCGATATTTACATTTGTTCAGTTCAGTTCAGTTCATTTATTTTCCACAAATGGATTGAAATAAAAACATCAGGAAAAAGTACATGTACATAGAAACTATAAGATAGATAAAAAGCAGCAAAACAAGTCAAAGAGTGGAGGGATTGACAGAAGTCATTTGACCTACATGTATCTGTACATGTAAGGTCAATCCCCAAAACATTAAAATATAGCTAAAACTTCAGAATATAAGATGGATTAATGTTAAGAACAATGAAATACGAAAACTAATTCTACGTCAAAAAGAAACAACAAAAGGATATAACAATAATAATGGTGGCTTCTTGTATAGCGCTCATGTCCGTCACGTTGTGACGCTCCTGGCGCTTCATTATTACCCCGGTCATAGCTTATATTAGCAGCCAAATAATGAGAGGCAAAAAGAAGAATTATCAACGTTTCAGGAGATACAGCTTATATTTTCGTTTAAAAGATGAAAGTGTGGGACAAGCTTTCAGTTTGTCAGGTAGAGAGTTCCATAATTTAATTGAGTCCGGCATATTTGATTGTGGATTCTATAAATATGTGATAATTGATATTTGAAATTTGGGATAAAGATATTATTGGCTTGTCTGGTAGAACGACTGGTGAGTGATTTTCTAAAGCAATTTTCTAAATATTTTGGCAAGATATTATTGCAGTAAGAAGACTTAAAAATAGCAATTTGTTGTTCATTGATTTCACCTACAGACTACGGTCAATAACTTAAATTTTGTAAAGAATGGAGCTGTATCAATGTACCGGTACCGTATGAGTCAAATTTTTTGAATTTGATATTGTTCTTATTCATAGTTATTGCATGTTTAGTTTTTGGAGTTCACCAAGGTCGGAAAAATATGTTCGCCATAGGTATAACACGTGAAAAGATATCTCATTTTTCTTGATATTTCATATCTTACTCCATCATTTCGGCAGCAGGTGGGTGTGTTGCCGGCTTCTTCTTGGTGACCTTGTAATTCCGGACAGGTTGTTAATAATCTGGACAGGTCATTTTTAAACAGTAAATTGAACAACTTTCATGCAAATTGTCACAAATCTTTCACAGGATAGGTTGAAAATCATGTGAATTGCTAATATTCACTGGTTTGAGTGTTACTTGATGCATGTTTTTTTGTAAAATCTGAATTGACAGGCTAATTTTTGTTAAGTGTCCGGAAATGCAACCCCCCATCCGACCTGTTTACGTTAGAATTTTAATCTATTCACTCAGATGACAATCAGCACAATTTGTGAGAGAACAAACCTATAATTGTGGCACTGCTCTTGAAATCCTCTTGCAAGCTAATGAAGATCAAGCCATAGCAATACAGAACTCCGATGGTAATGAAATAAAGAACAAACGATGCAACAGTAACTATCCAGCCCCATCGGTCCCTAAGCCACTCTATCGCCGACCGCAGTCGCGTGCCGATGGCTTGCGACTCCGACATGATGAACTGCTGCTTCGCTGCCGCTGGATCGAGCCTTGCAGATGCTGAATCAAGATGGCATAAATTCACTTCTTATATTCAGATGTCACTCTTTAACGCATAAACGTAGCGGTATGGTCAAACAACTCAGTCTCAGGACACAGTTTAAACAGGATTCCAACACTGATGCCATATTGAGGACGATTTCCTCCGATCACTGCCTGCCTAACACTCGATGACACGCTAGCGGCGCATGGGATATCCAGGCGCCAGCGCCAGCGAACTCGATGAATTATCTTGGCCAAACGAAAAACATATAACAATGACAGGTGGCCATATCCCAGGCCCTGGCTAGCTATATAGCTTGTTGTGATATGGCGTAGCCAAGTTTTACAGCAATAGGGCAACCCTGATTTTTTTTTCACACGTGTCATGAGATTTTTGTTTATTTATTTGCTTGTGTGTATGTTTGTTTATGTTTATAAACAGGCTGTGGTAATGTTACTTTGAACAAGTTCAAATCACAATGTGGACTTTCAGCTTTTTAAACTACATGTAATTCTTTTACAAAAATTGTCAAAATGTATCTCCTGTACATGTCTTATGGGTAAATTAAGGTTACTTCTCTATGTGAATAGAAAATTTTGACATAATTTCATTAGAAATAAGCAAATTGCAATCAAGAATTATGATTTGTCTGTTTGGATTTCAATCAAAACTTAAAAATAAAGACGACAAAGAAGACATAAGTTTTAAAACGGAACATGTTTCGGAGTCATATACTCCATCATCAGCCTGATTTTTTTACAACAGAAATGGTGCTATTGTTATTTGCTCATGTTATTTAGTATTATAGAGTACGCTCATGCTGTGTGGAGCCCCCACCTTAAGAAACATATACATGCTTTGGAAAATGTCCAAAGAAGAGCAACTAGATTAGTCCCAGAGTTAAAGGGGCTGCCTTATGCACAAAGATTGAGGAAGTTGAATATCCCTACCTTAGCTTAATTACAGGAGGGCTCGAGGAGATATGATTGAAACATACAAGATTTTTAATAAATACGATTCTGATGTAACCCCAAATCTTGAATTACAATCCAGAGATCGGACAAGAGGACATAGTAGAAAATTATTTATTCCTAGGACCAAAACTCAGAGATACAAAAATTCTTTCTCTGTACGAATACGTAAACCATGGAATAATCTTTCCAATGACACCATTACTGCCCCAAGTGTGCACAGTTTTGAAGTAGCTTTGGATAGGTGCTGGAAAAATGAGCCCATTAAGTACGATTACGAATCGCCTGCACCAGGAAACGATCCAGCCATCTCGAAGAGGAAAAAGAACTTGGAACTGAATATAGAGGCGTAGTGCCTGCGTTCAGTATCTTCCCTAGGTATCCTAAGTATGTAATCTGAAAGTATATATAGCACCGTTTCTGTTGTAAAAAAAATCAGGCTGATGATGGAGTATGACTCCGAAACATGTTCCGTTTTAAAACTTATGTCTTTTTTGTCGTCTTTAGTTTTAAGTTACTATCGTGTCGTTCTTTTGGGAAAATTATAACTTAATTTGACTTTGAATTTAAGTACCTTTTGGGTTTAAACTTTTTTTTTCAGGGTGCAAAGAACAGTTGGGGGATGCATATTTTCTTGTGAAAGTAGCAGCTTGGATTTTGCAAAGGACACTCGCACCACCCTGGACTCACTACTGACAGTGGAAGAGGAGAAAATAACTCTAGCTAGACACAGGATTGAAAGGAAAAGAGGGAGAATAGAGAGCAATGTAACATAACAATGATGAGATTTTGACGATATAATAATTCAGGGGTTTGAGGGGAAAAAGGATATTTACATGAGAGATGGATACATGTAGGATATATCCTTTGGCAACCAAATACAATTGTGAGAAATGTAAATGAGATAGTAAGGGTTGCATAGTCACCATAGTCACCTAGAGTAGGTCAAACAATAGACACTGGTATGTACCTATCCCTCAGTTTAGCACCTGCTCACAATAGCATCGCATGTTTTAATACAATACCAACTCATAAACTCTCAATCACAATAGCAGATGCTATGTCAGAAATGCTCCAGCATCACAGGAAAAGAAAGGTACTGAAAATCTGTTGTATGAAAACACACAATGCTATTGTGAGCAAGTACAAAACAGAGAGATACTTTACATACCAGTGTCTTTTGTTTGGCTTGCTTTAGGTGACTGATGATTGAATGATGATGTTATGTGAAGAATCAGACTCCAAAGGATTTTTTAGGGGCGGGGCTTAGCAGGTAAAATAAAATAATTACAAAAAATATTTAAAAATATATGACAAATATTCAGATCAAATGGTTGTCAATTTTTGTGATGTACAGAACAATACACATCATCAAAGATCAACATGTACTTGCATTCCATAGGTCCTTTAAATCAAAGTTCCCCAGAGCTATCCTCCCTTTTGACATTTTTGCAAAGGTTGAAAATATGTCTCTGCCGGGAATCGAACCCGGGTCACTGGCTTAGAACGCCAATGCCTAACCACTAGACCACAGAGATGGGCAAGGGTTTTTGGCAAGTGCAAAAGAAGAAGAGAGAGAGTCTTTCTCTCTCTCTCTATATATATAGGCCAACAGGGGTATGAAAGAACAGGAAAATAATGCTGCAAACATGGCAGTTTTGATACAGGATGAATGGAAAAGTTATATTAAGTTATATCAAATTTAAGGGAAGTTGAAAGCTCAGAGAGCTTAGTGAGAAAAATTCAGAGAGAGAGATGGAATGCATAGAAAGACCACAGTGATGGCGCTATTCCTAATTAGCTCACAACTTAACAGTGAACGTGCCTTAGCTAAATACTCTTTCCTTGTACTGTATCATTTTGTTTATTTGTTTATAATAATCAGGAGTCAGGAATAAAAACATTCTTGTTACTAGAAAACCCTTTTGAGGACTTATCTGAATTTAGCACATATTCACATTTGCTCATTTCGGCTTTACAAATACAAGTTAGCTTTCAGTTATAGAATAAGTTAATGATTCTTCATAATAATATAGCCAACATATTATGTAGCCTGAAAGTGTGATATATTCCCCATTAGAGCCTGAAAATTAAAATACCGGTAAATTCCATCATAAAAAAAGTAATGTATACCGGTAGATATTTTGTACTATCAAAGGAGGGGTATAGAGGGTATTTCATATGAAATAAGAGCCACACCTGAAAATATACATAACCTGCTGAAATGAAAAATTATATGGCTTCTAGGCATGCTCCAAGAGATTATTTTGTGAGCTAATTAATTTATGAGTAGCATTTGATTTACTCTATAGATACAATCATATTTATTTTCCTTGTAAATTTTCATACAAAGAAATAAATTATTTAAAACTCTACATAACAGTCCAAATTAATATCTTTTGAACATATTAATTGAAACACAAGCTTAGCTCAATTTATAATAAAATACATGTATTTTCCTTTTCCATTCTGCTTCAATTCTCATACAAAATCACATCTCTCTTTTGAATGTGCCCTGCCTACCATCATCAAATTAAAAAAAAAAAAACCAACCAAAACAAAACAAAACAAAAAAACTACAAATTTATGCCTGGAGCCCAAAAAATTAAATTGGAGAAAATGTATAATTTTGCAGGACTTTTATTGTGTTAAGGCAACAAATAATTTTAATATTACATTACAACACGAAATACCACTGCAAGGTAAGACAATGGATTGGGTACCAATTCTTTATAATAGCAATCAGTATTCCAATTACTGCGAAAACCTATTTAGGAGGAACATTTAAATTTCTGCATTTCATAACATAACCTGCAAATTCAAGCTATACCCAAACACTCGGTTAGTTATGACGAAAAGTTGCTTTTTGTGCTCTAGAACATGTGCAAAATATTCACATAGAATTAGGAGACCCATTTTAATTAGCATATACAAGATTGAATCAATTACAACATTACAAAAGTCATTAGTTTCTTTAACCAATTACGATTAGCCTTCCAGCAAATCGCTAGAATATGGATTGTAATTGGACAATGGGAGAGTTAGGAAATCACTGACAAGTTTCAATCCTTATCCTTATGCCACAGATATATTGTGATGTAGTCCACTAATTCAGATCATAATAAACTCCTCTTATATAAAAATATATGTACAAGATATGAAAATTTACAATGAAATAATGTAGAATATGTGTTTGAAAGCCAGGTTTACGAAGGCAATGTCTGCTAAAGCACGGACAGCTCTAAAAATTTGACTAACTAGTAACTAGAATATCCTATCATTATTGCATGACACTAGGTTGTCAAAATAATTTTAAACTACAGCATAGTCAAACAGACTTTTAAAAAAATTAATGGATTTTAAAGGTTTTATCACACCATGTCAAAGTTATATTCATATTTGAGGGTGAGCCATTTTGAACTTGATAAAAATTATTAAGCCATTATATGTATTGCCAAGAATCCTCAACTTGTAGACCTTATAAGCAACAATAATTTTTGTTTTGCACTGAACTCTCCACATAATTGATATTTTTAATATCTGGGCATATCTGGGCATAGGATGCTCCCAAGATCCAATGGAAAAATAAAGTGAGATGGAATTAATAACGTGAGATGGAATTCACAAATTTATAAATTTTAAGTAATTTTATATTCATTCAACATGGGGGAGGCAGTAGGAGCAGAGCCAACAGATATTATATATTTAAGCCAATTTACAATGACTGATAAATTACAAAACATAAATAATTCATCTCATCTATATGTATTCTAAAGTCGAGGACAACTTGGTAAGGACAATTTCTAAATGAGATAAACTGTAACACAAACTATCAAGGCTGGTTGTAAAATTAAGGGCTATTTATTTATGAATTAAAACTGCCAGCACAATATACCAGGCTGATATATCACATCAATCTTATCGAGACAAGACAAATTCATGTACACGCTGATTTACGAGAGACATAATTACATGCAGCGGCTCACTTGGAGAAAAAAAAAAAGGAACAAGAAGTTAAAATCTAATAATATCAACATTGGAAGTATTATGCCGATTAATCAAACAGACACAGGGAAAAAAAAGAGGGTAAGAAGTGTCAGTGTCTGCAAGACTAACATTATATTGGGGAAGAGGGGTATCTTAAACTACCAAGGTACAAAAGTAATTAAATACAAGTTATGGCAAATAAATAGATGGATTTTGAAGTACACATATGCATAACACACAAGCAACAGTCAAGTACCAACAGAGACGTTAAAAGGATAAATGGATTTTCTCTTTTCATCTTTCAAAAAATATAAAACGCGAGAGGCTATCTAAAAATCAACATTAACAGATCAGTAAATGAAAAGAGTATACTGCAGACTGATAGACTGGCTAGAATAGAAAATAATCACCACAAATTTGGATTAGAAATAAATGCCCCTAACATTCACATTTTGAATACTTAAAAGCTTTTTTCAAAATTTTCCACAGCATGGTCTGCGGTGCTTCTGTCACAATTCATTGAAAATATAGATACCAATAATGATGAAAACGTTATTTTATGTCTCCAAATTGTATAACATATATATATTTACAATACATAACACACAATGCAAGCAGTGATGAAATATCCTATACAAGCACTGCTTTGAGAAATAATTGTTACTGGCACCCCATACACATAGATAAAGACTCTTCCTGTCTTATAGTGAAGCAAAATTTAGAAAAAAGTCTGGATATTGCACTCTTTGTCTAAATTGGGATATCCAGATAATGTACATGTAACAGTAGATTCCCACACTTTGTTGGGCATCTAGAGGTAGTACAGCCGTGTTGTACAAATAGAGTGTAAAATACCTTCATAACACAATCCACCTCCTAAATATCTACCTAATGGAGAAAATTATGTAAAATTATTGAATTAAATAAAAGTGAATACTAGAAAAAACATGAATGAATCCTAAAGGATTATGGAGAAAGATGTTTCAATAATCACATGAGATGTATTACTAAAAAGTAAAATCAATCTTGCTACACAGATTGTTGGCAAAGCCTCTGGTATCCCAATTTCTATACTAATAGAACTGTCTTACACATTATGACATGAAAAAAAAAAATTAAAAATGACAATATTCAGACTGCAACCATCTGGAACTTTTGTAAAATTGTTGGTCTACATCATCAGCAATGTGTACAAAAGATCTTACTGTAAATAAAAAGAACAAGGACATACTAAAAATGTTAGATCATAGTTTAGACAAATAGCTAAGTAAACATTTGTTTTTTTGAGACCATAATCTTTACTTCTGTCTGGACTAAAGGAGGTACCCTCATTGTAACAATAACTTACTATACAGAATGACCCAATATAAAGAGGCTAGAAATAAGCACCATATCATCATACTAATGATGCTAGAAATAACCATTGTATTATCATACTATGAATGATGCTAGAAATAGCCACCATATTATTATACCAATGTTGCTATGATGATAATTGGCAAAAGAATGAATCCATATGTGAGTATGAAAGAGGAATATTGAAGCCAAGTGAAAATAAGCCGACTCCCACTGAATTATTCTGAACGTCAAGAAACTTCACAGCTTTTGACAGAACACCACTTAAACACAGGAAATGAAAAAAACCTTGCAAGCTGTTCATAGTTAAGGTTACCATACAACCACAGGGTTCCCATAGCAACAGTTACTATGTTTTGCCAGTCATGTCACATATAATAGGCAATGACAATTTTAAAGGAGCTGAATTTTCCTGTTGTTTAGCCGTGATCATGTGTTGCAGCTATGAGGTCTGTCTGAATGTTCTTTCCAAACATTTAGTAAAAAAAAATAATAATTAACATTACAAGGGACAGCAATTTTAAACACAACTCATCATATTAAATCAATGTATTATTCAATTTACCCTGTATTAAAGAAATCATTGCAAATTAGGTTATATTTGCAGAAAATAAGTGGGTTTCTCTCCAAAAAAAAAAATAAATTGAATTTAGTATCTATATCAATTCATTCATATCATCAAGGGTTCCATATTTAAATAAGCAATTAGCAACTCAATAAAATATGAAAATGTATGAATTCATAGCTTGATTATTACTGGATTTTGATGACACATTCACCAAGTCAGGAAATCAAACACCTGGGCCCCGTTTCATAAAACTTGTCATCAATGAAAGGTTGCAATAACTGTTATCAGCTACTAAAATCCTTGCATTTGATTGGCTGAGAGCAAATTTGAACTGATCCAATATTGAAGAGAAAGCTTGCAAGTAGGCCTACATTAAACTCTGGAATACTGTGAAAGCGGCAATTTTTTGCTCATTTAGTTCTTTATGCCGAGTATTGCAAAAACACATTCATAGCTTTTACAATCAGCACTGAGGCCGAAAAGTGCTCAAACATGTTTATTCACTGCAGCCATTCCTATTTGCAAGGCAAATATGACAACTTATACAGTATTTATACCTTCTGCTTCTCTTTAAAATAAAGATAAATTGTACTTCATGCCTCGGAAGGCCTACATTGTCGAATCTTGTAAATGATACTTTCCTCAACATAGAATGACATTCTCATATCAAAAGTGAGAAAATGTTTGCTGAGAGATGGAGAGATGTGTGATCGGCAATGGTCGCTTCCTAGATGATCACATATGAGTGGTACTTGCTGAATTACATTCTGCTCAAAGTCAAGAAGTAGATAGACTATGTTTAAAAGCGAAAGAGGGGTCGCTCTTTCTAAAGTCTTTTTAACGAGAGATAGAGAAAGAACAAAGCTTTCTCGAAATGTCTCATAAAATCTGTACAAGGCTATTCAGCATGGATGATGTTCACTGAGTAGAATTGAAAACTTTTACATCCTCTTCATTTAGCCTCTCTACGACTTGTCCGATTAGATCTTGCATGATTCCTGCACGCCATTTCCCGGTCTCAAGGACTTCCTCGTGATTCGTCTCACCGTGGGAGGCGTAATCCATGATGCAACAATTCGTGACCAGCGAGAAGCCAAGGACGCGCATCCCACAATGCCTTGCAGCAATTACCTCTGGGACGGTGCTCATACCTGTATGGTAACAGACAAAATAGAACATCATAATAGTCACACTGCAGGTAATGAGGCTTTACAACCATTCTTATGATCAATTGCTACTGAAAAACCTAGATGAAATCCCTTCATCGTTTCATTGAATGATCATAATTAAGAATCTACCAAATTTGTGTCCAAACAGTACAATTATTACATTCACCTTTACCATTGCCAATTTGGTTTATCATTTTTACGCATATATATTCTCATTATATTGTTGTAATTTATGTTTGTTCTTCATGAATGCATTTCCTTTTTATTTGTAAAAATTAGTACAATTTAGCCTACTGATAAATAATTATATTATATTGGATGGCTCTGAATGGGATACCAGAGAATATTCCACGAGTTAGGGCCAATATTGCACGAATCGAAGATGAGTGCAATATTGGCCCTAACGAGTGGAATATTTCTGGTATTCCATGAAATAAAGCCATCCAATATAATTATTATTATCTATACCCTACAGGAAAATGATTTAGAACTTAATAAAAAAGCATTTTAACCAACCACATTCAGTTAACAGAGCCCCTCATCATACTTCATTGTGATCACACAAGTTTAACTTAACCTCTTTATGACGTCATGTGCGTATGTGTGTATGCGTTGCATTATTTGCGCGCACGCAAACAGACCAGACAAAATACGGCATAATATTGCACGGCAAGTTTAGTACTGTAGCCTATGGGGAATTCAGCGTTCCGTGCAATATGCTCTCATATTGCACGCGCAAATCAAGCGGACAAAAATATGCGTTTTTAATGCGCCGCTAAAATGCCTTATATAGGTAATAATGATAAATATATCATTCAATAAATAATAATCATACACTGATATTATGACTGCAAATGAACAGGTTTATTCTGTTATGAAAAGGTGGTATGGACTGTTATATGAGGGCCTCATTTCATAAGACTTGTAGCTCTGTAACAAATTTGCTTTCAGCCAATCAGATGCAAGGATTTCAGTAGCTTATATCAGCTATTGCAACTTGTTATTGATAACAAGTTTTATGACACAGGGCCCAGGTATCATAGAGTAAAGAGAACACGATCAACATCCTGATTCTACATGTAACTTTATTCAAATTTTAACATTTTCATGGCAAGATTCTTTCATACTCAGCACCACAATTCAGCATTTTATGCTGATAAATCTATTGCCCCAGCACTTGATTATGCTTTACCCAGTGCACCTCTTAAAGATCCTACAAAATATGCACTGGCAGCCTCAAATTTATAAAATATGCAAATAATTGTGGTTTATGTGCTTTTTGCAGCTACTGCAACTGTTTATGAATTTAGTTTGCAAGAACACATGCCTTTTGAAAGAGTGCCTTAGATGCAGCCATATGCTGATATACATGTATGCTTGAATAAAAACGTGTTTTACATGCATTTAGATTCACTTTTTAGGTCAATGAATGTAAAAGAGTTGAGGTAAAAAAACTAAAAGGTTTAACATAAAAATTAGGATCACAATATTGTGCACAAAGTTGGCTTGATAAAATTATTATTATTTTTTTTTTTTGGGGGGGGGGGGGGGGAACCAGAGGTGAAACGAACTACCTTCCAAGACTGGTGCATTAGTCTTTACAAATACTTTAATGATAAATTCCAAGTTAAATTTGTCATTTTTATGTCTTTGAGTCCATTACTTACCTACGACATCAGCTCCCAAGGCCCTTAAAAGCCGGAGTTCAGCTGGAGTCTCATACGAAGGACCTCCGACCATGACATAGATGCCCTCTTTGACAAACGTTGAAACTTGCAGATCCTGAGCAACCTTCAATGTCAGCTTCCTAAGCTTCTTGTCATAGACATCAGACATGTTGGTAAATCTAGGTCCAAACCTATCATGAAAGAAGGATAATGATGAATATTTTCCACAACAGCAAACTAATTTTCCACAACATTGGTTTAGAAACTAGGTTAATCCTACTGGTGAAGGATCGCAACAGGTACTAAAATTATATTAATGAGGCATATCCATAGAATACTCGTAGATTCGCAGTTCAAGTCCTTTCTTTGAATTCCAGTCATAATGTTCCGTACAATAACAATATTCCTCAAAGCTCTTTCAAAATAATCATCCTAGCTTTAGTTCTTTCTGCCTATATCACCAGAGCTTTACCAGGATAAAATCCTAATAGAGTCCCATTACTTACACCTAGTTCACAACAGACAACTGACACAAGCACTGGGCAAGAATTCAATTCAAACATGCAATCACTATAATATCCTAGTCCCATGGTTCCACAATCTCTTTTCATAAAAACTGCAGGTTATTCTCGATTCCTGTTAAAATTTGGAGACTTTTTTTTAAGACTCTCTTTACTCAAACAAAATAGAAGTAGGTACCTTTCATCATTGGGTCCACAGAGAGGGTTAGAACCCACAAGTGTTGGCATTCCTATGTGGTCAATCATGACCATGATGTCTCCAACCTTGTAATTAGGATTCATTCCACCTGCAGCATTGGTTACGACAAGAGTCTCGACTCCCAGGAGCTTCATCACCCTTACAGGTGCGATGAGCTGAGATAGGGATGAAAGGAAGAAAAGGAATGAACATTAATAAAAACTAGAAATATCACTGAAGATGATGATTAATACCCCCGCCCCATGACAACAGCCTTTCTTGAGTTTTGGTCGAAAAGCTGAGGAAGTAGTTCGATCCGCAAGATGTTTCCCTGATTTCCTGCCATAGATATGCCGTTTCCATGGCAACGCAGATTCTGACACATCAAAAAAATATGTCTTGCACATCTTCCCACCAAGACCAATGTGTGTACCAAATTTCATGAGCTTTGGTCGAAAACTGAGAAAGTAGTTCGATCCGCAAGATTTGCAACGGACCGACCGCCCAACCGTCGACTGATTCCTATATACCCCCTTCAAACTTCGTTTGGCGGGGGTATAAAAAAATATTCTGTTCTTGTATAACATATCTTGCGTTACATGTCTCTTTGAGCTTGCAGAAAGCTTTAGAAATTAGTACACAGCTTTAGCACTCCTACCCTGATAAGTTGATCATGGGCTGAGTGTGGCAAATGTAAATTGTGTGCTAAGATGAATCATCACTGATGATATTCTTTTGTCATAACAGCTTCCAAGAAAACACTCAATTACCAGTTCCATAGGACGTGTTGTGACATGCACATGTACATACACATGATTTCCATGAAGTCTGTGTCACAGCATTCAGTGAGTTAACTATTTAATCAACCAAAGTTCAGGCTTTTTAAGGCAGAATTCCAAACCACTAAAAATCAGTTTTACTGAGTCATGAGCCCACAACCAATGATTCACTCCAAAATGGCTACAAACCTTCCATGCCGGATAACCCTCGTAAAGATGGAACCTTCCCTGCATCATCACTACAGTCTTTCCATTCAACGTCCCAAATGAGAACTGACCATGGTGTCCCTCAACTAAAAATAAAAGAACAAAAAAACAAGCATTTATACGATAAGCTTTCATAAATTTACCCTGTAATGTAACTCAATGGGCTCTTACCATTTTTAACAGTGGGCTTTTTATGAGTTTAGGGTACAATTGCCCTAAGCGTATTTTATGGTAGTTTTATGGGTAAACCACTCTCTGCCCAAGTAGGTCACTACCCGAAATAGCAGTAAATTAACAAATCATATCCTACTCTATATTTCATTTGTAAATCAAGCATGCAAAACCTTATCCTACAGGCAGGAGAAAAGTGAAATAATTCCCTTTAAACTTTCTTCTCTTCTATTCAAAGACAGTGTTCTACAGTAATTCAGTACTCTCAAAAACAGACTCTTCAGGAATTAATTGCATTTCATCACATCACTGCCATGATGCAGCATTATCCTTGAACTGGTGACAGAAAAGCAGTGAATGACAAGATCAATTATAATTTCTCACTTTTTTAAGATGTCATATCTATCACTTCAAAAACTGTCCTTGGAAAACAGTAAAAGTTTCTATGAAAACCTTTATAATTTGTTTACAGCTAGAATGGATCAAATCAACCTCAAAACACTTTACCTAGTGTTCATTGGGTTAAGGAGTATGAAGAAAATAAAGCAAAACATAAAACCCCGTTTGCGAGGAACCCACTCCGAGCAGTCCTCACAAGTCGCTGTTTAATTTATTGGGAGTTTATTTCCACTTGCACTATCTCTTCATAGAATCAACATTTGAAGCTCATATTTTGAAGCTCATATTTCGAATATAGTACAGTGACATGGAACCCCTAACATAAAGAGTAAAAATTTCGGTCTATTGGTACACCTTAAATGTGAGGGGTTATATTGTTAATGACAAGGGGGTACTTTTGTAAACTGACCGTTGCTTAAAGGTGGGGATCTTCTTGATTTTTTTTTTACAGAACCACCTTCTTTTAAATTTTTGTTGTTGTTAATATATAATGCAATTGCAAAACAATAGCCACTTCAGGTATCAACAGATAGCTGTTGACAGCTGCTCATGCCAGCAATCCTTGTAAGAATATCACACAAACCAATCAAAGTGTTTTGCTGTCTTTCCCTTACTACAGTATATAAGTGTTGAGCCCAACTTTAGAAATATAGTGCTCTTCCCCTTTAGTAAAATAATGGGTAAGTAGAGTTAGAAACTTCTATGCTTGATTAGTTTTCATGGTTCTAATTTGGCAGTGTACCTGTGCTGACGGGAAAGTTTGGAATCTTCTCGTATGGTATCGTATACCTCTCCTCCAGCTTATTAGCCAGGTTCATCAGACCTGAACCACAGATGATGCCTATCGTCGGACGATGCGGTTGCCTTGACAACAGGCATTCTGCCATAGACTCAAAGTCCTCATAGGTATACCTGAAATGATGACAAATGTAGAAGGAAAACATGATTTCATTGAAACAAAAATAAACCCCACCATAATTGTAAAAGAATTGTAAAATCCATACAAATGTGCTCCCATCACATTGCACTATTTTTTGTTGCTGAATGCTAACCCTTTCTATAACTCGTTGACTACTGAAACCTCTCATACACATAGGCTTAATACAGGAACCACCCAGGTTCCTGCAAGCAGTGGCTTAAAAACTTAAAAAGACACAAAATATACCTCGTACTGCATCATACATGTATTTTATTATCTTATCCAGATAGCAAGTAGTTATTGAAAGCGGAAGTCAGCTGAGCTGACATAGACTGGATACTTGACAGAATAATTCATATCAAAACTAAACTGTAATCTAAATGAAATCCCCTTGTCAATGACATGGTACATTGGTAAATATTTGCTGATGATCAGACATGTTCAGGGATATTCATACAGGTACATATTACATGTAACCAAATAATGTACAGAGTCAACAGGTTTACACACGGAAAGGAGTTGTTTCAAGTTCGACATGTATCATTACAAATATTATATCATGCATATTAACAAAAATATTCAAAAACTATTTTTCACTGAATCAAACAAATATGAGACGGAGCATGCAAGAACATCAAGAGACAATTCACAAGAAGAATCATAAAATCAGAATCATTTTTTATTCGGCCAAACTTATAACTATCACGGTAGCAAAATACTAATATTTACATGCGAACATGTGCACAACATGTGAACCACAACATAACCTTTGTAGCATGATAAAAACTGAAGAACTGAATTCCTACATTTCACCGTGGGGGCAATAAAATCTCTACTTCTCTGAATTCAATTTAACTATTCAAGCAATTCCAATATTCACCGACTTGGGACAACAAAAGGACAGTCAAATTCTTTCTTTTGTGTCCTAGCAACCTCTGCTGCATGCTACATCATACTTCACAGAACGAGGGATATGCGTCACAGACTATTTGCTCTGATTAATTGTCCTTTGCCATATAGGGATTGTAAGTTACACTAATATACCCAAGTGTTTTTACAGTATGTATTATGTAATAAAATGTGATAAAAAAGACATGTTCACAGACAAGTTTAAGACAATTTCATGTACACACAAACTGCAATGTTCTGCTTTCCCGCATGCTTCAATAATATTCCCTAAGAATATTCATTTTCATTAATGTACCGATCGATCCATTGTACAACCAAGTTGATGGTTGTAAAACTTCTTTCTTGTATAATCATCTATGGTCTTAATTGCTCATTATACACAAGAATATCTCCTCTGTACAGATTCTTAATTAAGCCATGGTTATGAATAGAATTCAACACCATTTCCTTGTTCGGAAACACAACCAGTCATTCTGTTGAAAATTAACCTCTGTTTGCATCAATTACAGGCCTGTACAAGGATTTGACAGAGAGGTTAATTTGTAAAATCAGCACTGATTTTCTTATTTACTATATAAATCTATATACCTACCTATTATGCCTGTAGTCTTGACTACGGGACCCCTTCGAGAATTATCCCACATGTGTCACAATATTGTGCGCACCCCCCGTAATCCTATTGTCCCCTTTGCCACTCACGCGCGTCAATACGCTACGGCCATCTTCCTCTTTTGCGAGCAACCCCAAGAAGAAACATGTTGCTTGCAAGGAGCGGGGAAGGAGGGAGGGTCATAGGTAGGTATATAGATTTATATAGTAAATAAGAAAATCAGTGCTGATTTTACAAATTTACTGCAATAAATCATATATACCTACCTATTATGCCAGACCAGCGCCAACTCAAAGACCGGGAGGCATGTTTCGAGCAAAGGAAATAGGATTACACCAAAGACTACAAAGAAGACACAGCGGCCTTCAAGGTGGCTGACGCAAACAAAGCTTCACCTGCGGGAATATCCCTAAGGTAGCAAGAAAAGAAGGAATTGGGCGAACGCCAATAAGCAGCCTTCAAAATATCAACAAGCGCCACACCTTGAAACAGAGCCCAAGAAGTGCTGACACTACGAGTATCATGAGCACGAGGCTTACTGTCGGATAAAAGAGCCTCTGTGCCAGCGGCCCTAATAGCTTCAACGATCCATCTAGAAATGGAATCAAGAGAGGCAGGAGAAAAAGGCTCTCTAGTGATCAGGAACAACTGATCATCCTTACGATAAGACTTAGTCTTATCAATATACCATTTGAGAGCCCTAACAGGACACCAAACTTTGTCCTCACGCACCGAAGAAAGGTCAGAAAGCGGACAAAGAAAAATCTCAACAGGACCGGAAGTAGCCGTCTGATTCTTGGCAACGAAAGAAGCCCTAGGAATCAATCTAACACCTTTTCTCTCCCAGCGAACATGACCAGGAGTAAGACAGAGAGCATGAAGAGTACTGCGCCTCTGCCCAGAGGCAATAGCTACCAAAAAGAGCGTCTTAACCGTAAGATGATGAAGCGAAGCTTCACCTAACGGTTCAAAAGGAGGTTTCGCCAAGGCCTCCAGGACCTTAGGCAGACTCCAAGACGGCACCAACTTAGAAAACGAAGGTCGTTTCAGAAAGAACGAACGAATCAAACCGCTTAGTAGCGGGGAATTGGAAATCCCCGAACCATCCGAAAAACCCGAATGAATGGCCCCGATCGCCGAACGGTAGCCTCGGATAGTAGAAATAGATCTCCCTTTGTCAAATAACGAGATTAAGAAATCCGCAATTGAACCAATAGGAGCCTTAGAAGGGGTTTGATTTCTCTCTTTGCACCAAAGGAAAAAGACCGAGAGACGGGAATTGTAAATTTCCCTAGTAGAAACTCTACGACTGGACATTAAAAAGTCCGCGGCTCTATCAGAGAGACCAGACTGTCTTGCAGATTCCCTGACAGGGGCCAAGCAGTCAAATGAAGAGACTCCGGATTGTGGTGAAGAATCCCCGATAGGGGCTGTAACACCAGATCCGCTCTTAACGGGAGAACTAACGGTTGAGCCCTTAGAAGGCTCATAAGTTCCGGAAACCAATTCCTCCTGGGCCAAAAGGGAGCTATTACAAGCACCCTCGCCCGATCTTCCCTGAATTTCCGCAAGACACGCGGAATCAGTTGGAAGGGAGGAAAGGCGAATCCCTGAAGGTTCTCCCAGCTGAGGGAGAAAGCATCGAGAGCCCATGCTCCCTGATCGCGAACACGGGAGCAATACTTCGGCAGCTGGTGATTTAGCACCGACGCAAATAGATCCACTTCCAGTGGACCTAGGCAACTGCGAATGCGGCAAAATACCTCCGGATGGAGCATCCATTCCGATGGAAGATACCTGCCCCGGGACAGAAAATCCGCAATGAGGTTTTCCCGACCGGGGATGAAAGAGGCCACGGGTGTGATTGCCATGCGACGACACCACCTCCACAGCTGAGCTGCTAGGGCATTCAGGGCAACCGAACGAGTGCCTCCCTGCCGATTGATATATGCCGCCACAGTAACATTGTCCGTGAGAATCAGAACCGAACGACTGAGAAGTCGACTTCTGAAATGGAGCAAGGTCAACAGAACTGCCATAAACTCCAGGACATTGATATGAGGAAGAGTCCCAAGATGAGACCAATCCCCTGCAACCGTGCTGCCGTTGCAGTGTCCTCCCCACCCCAACCGAGAGGCGTCCGTCAAAACCGATATCGACGGAAGAGGGGCAGAGAAGGACCTGCCTCGCGCGAGAAACACCTCGCTCGTCCAACAAGCGAGAAGAGACTTGATCTTTACTGGTACTGGAATCCAGACCAAAAGAGAGTCTTTTCCCGGCTTGAAGAACCTGAGGAGATGTCTCTGAAAGGGTCTCATGAGGAGCCGGCAGTCCTCTAAAACATCGACTAGACTGGCTAGATAACCTAGAAACTGAAGCCACTGTCTGGCCGAGACTCTTCTGGCCAGCAAGAGCTTGCGAGCCGCAGAGACAATGGTGAGAATCCTGTCTCGACTGGGCCGAGCTAACTGATTCCTTATGTCTAACACCGCCCCCAGAAAAACTGGGCTGCGAGTGGGGACTAACTCTGACTTTTCCCAATTTATTAGGAAACCTAAGTCTTGAGTAAGAGAGACGAGCAAACGAGTCTCGTCCAACAAACGATCGCGCGACTCCGCAAGGAGAAGCCAATCGTCCAGGTAACAAAACAACCGCAGGCCGCGACGCCTCAGAAAGGCCGCTAGCACCGCTACAACTTGAGTAAAAACCCGAGGGGCCGGGCGCAGCCCGAAGGGAAGAGCCCGAAAACGATAAGTCTCCGAGAGGAAGGAGAACCCCAGAAGATCGCGAGATGCGCGATGAATGGGAATGTGAAAGTACGCGTCCTTGAGATCTATCGAGACCGCGTAGTCTTCCCTTTTTATCAACGGAAGAATGGAGGCAAGAGTCTCCATCCGAAAATGAACCGGAGGAATAAATTTGTTTATCCTTTTTAGGTTCAGTATCAAACGAAGTTTTCCCGAGCGCTTGGGAATAACAAATATTGGAGAAAGGGAAAGAGACGGCCTGTCTCCTACCCTTTCTATAGCCCTCTTTTCCAGAAGAGACTCGATCTCCTTTGAAGCATGAGATCGAGACAGGGCAGACATGGGAGGTGACCGAATTCTTATAGCCCCTCCGGGGAGCGAATCGCAAAGATCTATGAAGAATCCGTCTCGCACGACGGAGAGAACAAACGCGTCCCCGGAGATGGCCTCCCAAGCGGGGAGAAACGCGTGAAGACGGCCACCTACCACATTCGGTTGAACAAGCGCTCGGGGAAAAACATCAAAACCCAGGCTTGGCCTTCTGCGAAGCCATCGCCTTACCACGAGTACCTCTCGAAATGCCCCTGCCACGACTCCCTCTCCCACGAGAAGGAGCTGGCTGTGGCTCAGGAGGCGGGACCCTAGACACGCGACTGCGTTGACCCGAAACGGGACCAGCAGGTCTACGCTGAACAGGGGCCCGCGTTGGCTTAGAGCTAGTGTGAAACTGCTTAGTCATATCCGAGATCTGCTTACGCGCATCGATCTCTCTCTGAAAAACCGTAGCGAATTTACCACCAAAAAGCGAAGGACCCCGAGACGGAACATCTCGGAGAAGTTGAGCAATGCCCGACTCTCTAACACCCAGTGCCGAGAGAGCCGAGGTCCTGCGACGGAACGTAGCCGAAGCAGCTGCGGTGGAAAGCTGCGACCACTGCAGACAAAAAAGAGTATGCAACAGGTCGTCAATAATCAGCTTGTCACCATCGGTAACATTCAACTCCTCCGCCCTGGACCTAAGGTCGGAGAGAAACCCTTGAAACGCCGACAAACGCATCCCCGACCTAACCTGGTTTTCAATATTAGACCAGATCTTATCCTCCGCCTTGAAAGCGGCGGAGGTAAGCGGATTAGTCGCCCGTAAGCGACGACCAACCTCCAAAATCTCAGGAGACAGAGTCTTAGCCTTAAAAAAGCTGTCTTGGTCCTGAGAACAAAAGGCAAAGGCCTTACCCTTGACCGCATTAGAGCGCTTAATCAACAGCGCGGCCTCAATGCGGTCATACTCCAGCTTGAAAACCTCCTCAAGAGCGATACCCTCAGAGGAATCCTGCTGCTTAAATTTCCAACGCGAAGTCGAACCCTGCGCGCGGGTTGACTGAAATTCAGGGAGATATTTGGACAACAAAGCAATCGCTTCTACCCCGCGAAGAGCAAGCGATTGAGACTCCGCCTGCCCAAGCGATTCGGGAACCGAAGCTTGAGAAGCCACATCCGAATCTGGTTCCACCCGAGTGGAATGAGACAAAGGAGCACTAACAAAGGCCTCCGCAGGCAGAGCCTCGCATGGTTCAACAAAAGTCTCCTCGCCCGGCGGAGCCCCAAGGGCCGCGGGAATAGGAGGCACATGCGAATCCGACTCAGACAAAGAGGAATCAATCACAAAAGGCTGATTAGACTCAAGGCGAGATCCCTGAATAGGGACAGAAGTCAGGGTTGAAGTAGCCGGTACAAAGGACCAACCCTGATTCTGAGCAAAAGCCCGCATCATACTGAACATGTCAGCTTGAGAGGAGCTAGCTGGGTTAGCCAGGTCAGACGGGCAAGAGGCCGGCAAAGCCTTGCCACTTTTTGCCTTCTTCTTGGCCTTTTTCTTGGCTGGCTCGACAAAAGTCGTAGCCGAAACCCTTTTCTTATAACGCTTAATCGGATTCGTTCGGGTCCCCGAAGCCTCTTCGGAAACACAAACCGATCCCTCCGCGGAGGGGCGTTCACTTCCCATAAAGGGATTGGAGCGCTCATGGCGTAAGCCTAGAGAATCGCCCAAATCACCCATATTGGCTAAGCAAGAAGATGCAGTAGCCTTGGGTTGGGAGCTAAAAGCTCCCAGTGCGTGGGCAGACCGAGATGACTCGGTATGTGCCCGATGACTACTAAAGGCGTGTGAACCCGCTATTGGACCGCTCGAAAGCAGCAATAGGGGAGCACTAGTAGTCACGCACTCAGGTGAAAACACCTGTTGCTCCGAAGAGCGTCCATAATTGTTAGCTCGAGCATTCCCATTAGCTGGCAATGTAGACAGCCCAGGAAGTACTCGTTCCCCCATATGGCGTTTGCCGGGGGCTAGGGTTTGAGAACCCAGACCAACATGGACTAAGCCCGTGGGCTGCCCTGCAGTAGTGGGGCGCGTCTCCCCTAACGGATCAGAGCGAGTGAACGCTACCGTACGGGAAACAACAGCCCCCCCCCTCTGGTCTCAGCGACCGGGGGATTGGATTCGAGATATCCAAACCACTAGAATCTGACGCCACCCACCCCGAAACCACAGGCTTCGGAGTTGACAATCCCGATTCAGTTAACGCCACCCGTCCCGAAGCCGCAAGCTCCGAGACTGGCAAACTCTGCAAGGAAACACCACTAGGCAACTTACCCTTAGCCCTCCTCCCTCCCCCGTGTACCGCAGTACTCGGGGGAGTTCTGGAAGGCCGAGTCGTCTTGCTAGACGACTCTTCGGAAGAAGCAGGTCTCCTTGACCTAGCTGCTTCTTCTTCCGAATCCATACCACTGCAATAAAACAGACAATAAAGTATACTTTTTTTCAAAATAAGAAATACTTCAACTGAATGCAGTAAATAAGGGTAAAATTATTTGGGAGATACGCACTAAAGAAATTTTCACAGCCTAAAAACCGTAAGAATAAACGCCGAACCCGAAGGCTCGGTGACAAACGGAAACACCCGCAAACACGGAAATATCTACGTGGGGCTGACCGTGAAAGAGAAAAATAAATGCCAAGAAAGGGAATCAAAAAATCCCTTGCAATCGGCAAGAGTGACTAATAAAACACAAAGTACTATAATCTAAACGAATATAGGTACCTAAAAGTGCTTTAACTATGTGAAAAAGCGCACCAAAAAGATACTATACGACCTGATTTCAGGAGCGCTGTGACTATACGTCCTAACTCGTCGGGGGCGAGCAAGAAAGAGGAAGATGGCCGTAGCGTATTGACGCGCGTGAGTGGCAAAGGGGACAATAGGATTACGGGGGGTGCGCACAATATTGTGACACATGTGTGATAATTCTCGAAGGGGTCCCGTAGTCAAGACTACAGGCATAATAGGTAGGTATATATGATTTATTGCAGTAAATTAAAATACATCATATATCTACACGAATCTTCCTACATGTCACCTCCTACACACATGAAAAAAATACATCCTCATATTCCCACGCATGACTCATCTCTTCAGGGAAAGTGCTGTAAAATCAGGAAGTATAATATACATTATTACCTTTATAAGGCATTTTAGCAGTGCATTAAAAATGCATATTTTTGTCTGCTTGATTTGCGCATGCAATATGAGAAGATATTGCACAGAACGCTGAATTCCCCATAGGCTACAGTACTAAACATGCCGTGCAATATTATGCCGTATTTTGTCTGGTCTGTTTTTGTGTGTGCGCAAATAATGCAACGCATACATACATACGCACATGACGTCATAAAGAGGTTAAGTTAAACTTGTGTGATCACAATGAAGTATGATGAGGGGCTCTATTAACTGAATGTGGTTGGTTAAATTATTATTTATTAAGTTCTAAATCATTTTCCTGTAGGGTATACCGTAGATAATATTAAATTTGATGACTTTATTTCACGGAATACCAAAAAATATTCCACTCGTTAGGGCCAATATTTCACTCATCTTCGATTCGTGCAATATTCGCCCTAATATTCTCTGGTATCCCATTCAGAACCATCCAATATGATATGATTGTAGATTAGGATGTATGTTCAATGTATGTAACAGTCCACCCTGGGATTAAGTTGATTTGAATAAAAAAAAGAAAATGAGAGAAACAGATTAGTGAAAGTATGAGCAAAATCTGACAAGAAATAAGAAAAGTTATGCAATTTTGAAGTTGTAATCAAACACAAATTGCCAACTCTGTAATGTATCTTGCAAGCTCCTCTCCCATTTGCTCAGTATAGAAAATCTCATAATTTTTAATTTTCTAATTTTTGATTTTAATAGATTTGCTTCATACAGGTTTTGTGTAAAACACATGAGCAATGATTATATCGAAGATTTACTTATGATTGAATATTTTCTTTAGAGAAAATAGAAATTTAATGATTTTTGGGGTACAGGGCAAATGGGAGAGGAGCTCGCAAGATACATCACAGGGTTGCCAATTTGTGTTTCATTGATTACAACTTCAAATATGCATAACTTTCTTATTTCTTATTGTATTTTACTCAAACCTTCACTGATCCGTTTCTTTTAAAATCAAGACTTTCTTTTTAAGTTTGCATTGGGCTATATGTTTTTTTTTCTATATCTTTTGTTCAATTGAGTAAAATTTAAATTATTCATCACACTCGTGTACTTTTAGCAAGATAAACCTTTTTTTCTTCCTTTCTTCCTTTCTTTCTTCTTTATTTTGCTGTTGAGACAACAGAGAAATACAGTCAACCTAGGCGATTTTCGAAGAAAAACCGACTTACGCGTGTATACATAACACAGGGACGCCGCGGTACGGACTGTGGCCAGCGGCCCAGCAGTCTGATCAATTGGGAGTTCTCATCACATAATGTACATGTACCAGGATTTATATTGTGCCGACATCGATAAAATAAGACTATCTGTATCTGTACCCAGTACATCACTTCACACTCCTGTTAAAAGTTGGACAATAAAGCATAAAACCACGTCCAGTGATTAATTCCTATGTATTAAATCCTCCCTAACATCCATTTATATGCACATGGCCATGTAGGTAATAAAACTGCATGCAGCGCATGAAGGTACGGCGTCCGGCCAGCCATGCAAACATGACTTAACACATCATGTGACATGACATTTTGTTCTTCACATGAGAGGGCGAGAGATTGCGCGAGAGAGGACGCGGAGTTCACGCCAGCAAGTCAGGGAAATTTTTAACAAAATCGGCGTGGGCAGTTTCGACAATGATTGATTTCACACTGTCGTCTAGTTTGACTTGCGCGGTGTAAATTTAATGGTTTTACACAGTATTTGTTCTGAGAATTTGATCAATTTAGTATTTCACCTACAAAATCGACTTGTACAAAGGATTAACACACGTTAAGTCTATGAGGATAATTTGGGACTTTTTACTTTCATTGACTTGAGCGACTATTCGACGTCAACTTTAAGCGAGGTTGACTATGTATGTAGCTTGGGTCACCATCAGTCCATGTATAGAATACATCCAGCCAAAATGCATTTTTAATGAGGGGATAAACTTATTTTACCTGATTGTCACACTATTTGTAATTATGTTCATTCCACAATAAAACATACAAGGGATGATTTTGTATCTCAACTTGACCACAAAATAAAACCTACTTGCTTTTTTTTTATTCAACAAGCGGAGAAGAGTTCATACACACAACACGGTTTCCATATGCTGTAGAGTAAATAGAGCATAGACCTCGCTTGCTGTGAAAATACACACCAATCTCACCATCCGCATATCTATGTAGGTCAATATGAAATCAATTTATACACACAATATTTTGATCACAAAGACACGTGGCACATGTACCACTATACAGTCTGCCAAATGATAGCCAACTTGCAAACAATGCGCTTTAACAAGTGTTCATTGACGTGCTATTCTAGTCATCTGGTCTACGATGTCTTTCTTTCATAGAGTTTGAATTCTGTAGGTTGCTATGTCGGGCAAGCTTACGTATTATATTTCTTTGAAAAGATGCCTATCCTAATGAAAAAAAAGGGAAAGCTGTTTTTATTTGCTCATGGGCCAAGTACGAAATCTGCACTGTAAGACACAAACACTACTCAGTTCATCCACAATGTGCACTAACCATTGTTACATGTACTTCAAATTGGGCTACCTATTCAATATTCTAAATTTGACAAAGGCATATATATAGGCAAAAAAAAAAAAACCCGAAATATTATCCCCTCAAAACTCAATTTGATATACATGTAGAAGAGATGGCAAGACTTTCCACAAATGTTAAATCTTTTAACATGTAAAAAAAAGGAGAAAAAGGATAAGCTTTGGGAGAGAAAACCTGGCTAAAGTGGAAACAAGAACTACATGTATGGTCTGTCTGTATAAATCTAAATGCAGGAACTTTAGGAAGAAATATTACAATAACCATAAACTTGGTCACATGAATAGGTAGGACATCCTGCTCTAGGCAATCAGGCGAATTTGAAACAAGGAAACTGTAAAGCTGGTTTACAGTTCAATCTTTGCATAATGCACTTTGCAATACAACAGACTGATTGACTGCTGATACATCCTACAAACTTTGCCAGTGCGGTTAATTCCATTAAAGGCATTAACATCCTGACAAGATCGTGAAAGTATGTGAATTTCACAGCAATTCCACAGTATTGTCACCACCCATGTAATCCTATCACTCTTTGGACTGATTTTCCCCCATTAATTTTCAAAAGTTAACTTCTAGCTACTAGCTACAAGATTGAGATAATGCAACAGACTCAGAGCCAGGAATAAGATACTCACATATCAAAAGAATTTGTTTGAACACAGCCAACTTTCCTTTCTACAGCTTCCATGTTTATATGGTATCCACAAAAAAATGGTTTCCTTGTCAACCTAAATACATCCACTCTGGGTGAAACCTCTCTTTACTAGTGAGGGAATTAAGACCTGCTCAAGGATCTACTACGAAGAGAGATGACTAGCAGAAAAACTGTGGATGACTAAACACCACAGAAAAAGGACTGACTACTGAGAGAGAAAGCCTACATTGGACAAACAAAAGCATTGGAATACTGCCAAAAAAGATATTGTCCAAGCACAATTATGTCCTTGTGTTCTATTTTGGATATATAAATGCACACATACTTGTGTAGCTTAATTTGTATAAGCTATCTTGGAACAGGAATAATATAGGTTGTTCAAGCAGCCCCCCCCCCCCCCCCCTAGCCCATGCACTATGTGAAGAGATAAGTATGAAAGGCTACATGTTAATTTAAAACCATGACAACACTACATGAACATGTACTGCCAGACTTGGACTAAACTGAAACAAAAACCACAACATTCTTATAACCTTGGAATACACATGCAATGCAACTGCCACCCCCCCCCCTCAAAAAAAATATATCTAGGTATGTGCCAGACACAACATTCCTAGCCTTACCTAATTCCTTCAAAGTTCATCTTAAAGGATACCAGATACTTCAAAAATGTATTTTGTCATGAGAATAGAATAGCTTAATGTATAAATATAATGTTTGGACATGATACTCCAGACACAAATAGTGCAAAACATGGCTGATCACAACTTGCTAGCAACCCTTGCATGGGGTAATAATATGGAGCATGTTTGCTGTAGTAATCAATAACACTCCTGTGTGGGTGGTTTTGTGTGTAGACTAAAGGCCGAGCCCCCAACACACCCCCATGATGCTAGTCTCAGCAGTCAGTCCTCTTTATGCTTTGTGAATCGGATGACTGCCTTTACTACAAAGACAATGTGCAATTGAAATGTGTAGGCCCTATGAAGTAGTACAAGTATGAAGGAAAATATTTGAGCAAACTGTACAAAAGTATGAGTGCTATCATATTGGATGAAAAGAAAGTGAAGAATTATTTTGTACAAGGTCATTATTAAATCACATAACAGCCCTTGCAGTTTTTATGATAAACTACATGAATTCAGTAAAAATTGGATGCATCTTTTAGGGATCACTGGGTAGAATAAGAAACTAAAACTAAAAAAAAAAAGAAGTTTAAATTGTAATCTAACAAGACATTATACACAAATTCATGTCTATCATGTAGGTCAACTTTTATCTGGACTGAAATATTAAGACTAAACATATATTGGCAATGATGGTCAATGCTGCTGGCAAAAGGACGCAAAATTCTTGGCACCATGCCAATCTGACGCAACCCAATCTATGGAGCGCAGAAAGTTGTTGGGTGTTGGCTTGGTCGGTATAGTCAATACGTGGAGCTATTCATTTGAACTTTTGTAGCTCAACCGTCTACGTTCTGAATGAGATTGCAGTCTGGGGCCAACCGCCTTCAAATAATTGATTTAACAGCTAGTGGAGTTTGTTAACAAGTTCAAGTTCATTTATTTAAAACAATCATTTAAACATATTACAACAATTTCATAAAAAACATAAGTTAATCATGAAAGGTTTGGGACCCAAACGAAACAGAGCTTGTGAAAAAGGGGCACCTAAATAACATTAAAAACAAACAAAAATATCGAACAAAAATAAGTAATGTTTATAAGGAAAACCGTACTTACAATAAATAAAGGGTATAAGTGGACATAAAGAATACGCATACACGCACACACACACTCACACAACATTCTACTACACATGGCTTCCCAGGACTCGATCTTAACTATATTTCAAAAAGATATTTTTCGACGCATATGTTTGAATCTAGTCAGTGTTGTAGTAGATCAAAAATCAAAATCAAGGTTTCCATGGGAGTGACCATTGATGGCAAAGTCACCATTAATGGTGAGTTTTATGCAACGGGACTCAGATGTTCAAGTAGATGATAAAATCAACATTTTGTAGTATTTACCAAGGTGTAGGCCTATCTGTATATGGTTCTATGAAGTACATGTAGGCCTACATTGCAATAATTGGCTTTAATATAACTCTGTATCATGCCAAACAAGATGGAAATTTTTAATTTTCATTTTATTCTACATTTTAACCACTATTTATCAATAGAAATTGAAAATTGAATATTTCTACAAAACATGCATTGTAAAACAACTCCACAATACTAAGCCTACCGCGGAATAAACAGAATTGCTGAAGGCCAAACTGCTTTTGGTAGTTAACGTTCTACAGATCATACATGCAAAGGGTTCTTTACATACAACAGTATGTCAACATCAATTGTATCAAAAGAAACTCATTTTGGGAGAACAAATACATGCACAGTACTAATGGAGTGAACAAACACGATTACACTATTTTGAAGTACTGTATTATGAATGTTCAAACATGCAAACCAACATTTTAAACTTTAAGAAGAAAATACAAATTTATTGAAGGGAACAAGTAATACAAGTTGCTTCTAAAAAACTTTAAAATACACTGATCTAATTAAACAGTAATGAAACAAAAATTGCAATGATTAAACAATGAAATTAACCTGTGCAGTGCACTAAAAATAGTAAAATATTTGTAGCCTTGATTGAAATAATTAAGCGACATGTACATGCATTTTTAACCAACAATCAAAACGTAAAAGTCAGTCATGATTAAGATGTCCAGTAACAGCTCCATCATTTTTTTAAACAAAATTGTTGAAATGTGACACTTGCCTAACAATATCCAATCACTGGTGTGAACTATGAACTAATATGGAGTATAAAGGAATATGACACAGAATTTTGCAAAATACCACTATCAAGGTCTACACTTGAATATAGGAGGGGAAATGCCCCAAGACATTACATGTAGATACACATACAGATTAGTGCGATATTCCGCCTCAGAGAAGAAATCAAAATTTAGGATAAAGATAATTTTGCCCCTAAAATTTCCTCAAAGCATGTGTAAGATTTGAGCAACACAGCACCAATTAACATGTGCAAGGCAATTGATAAAAAGCAGGTATAAACAGGTATAGCACTACCAGTAAAATGGAATCTCTATAAAAAAGAAACAGAACTACTTCAGGAATCCAAACTAGCTTCTTCTTTTCTCTTTCTTTTATCTCTCTCTCTCTCTTTTTTTTTTTTGGGGGGGGGGGGATCTGTATTTAAATTTTCAGTGTATGTAAGCAAAAACATCTGTTAAAATCTTGAAATTATGGGGGTCTGGAGTTACATCCTGTGTCCTAGGCACTTGTTAGTGTCAAGCCCTGTCTACATGTACAATGCAAGGAAAACTATTTCTAGAGTATTAATTACTCAACTGAAAATAAGACAGAATTACTGCCATGCAGGTATAAGCCTTGGCACAGCTACATTAATGTACAATGAATCACTGCCCCCTCCCCTCAAAAACAACAATGACAAACAAACAAAAAAACACCCCACCATCCATATCAATTCATATAAAGTCATATAAAGTCATAATCCCCCAGGTTTAACAAAAAATAATCTACTTATTTACCCCTTTCTTTTCTGGGAGGGGGGGGGGGGGTGCCATTTTGTCGATTATATGTCACACAAAGTCTCATTTACTAGGATTTACTACAGATACAAGATGAATACACATGCAACAGAGAAGACAAGGGGCAGCTAGATACAAACGGCTGGTTGACACACAATACCTTGTAGCATGAGAGATGGAATGCGTAGCGGTGGGGGCACCCTCCGAGGTAGGGGCTTCACCGTTAGCCTGCGGTGGCGTCTCAGCCGACATAGCAAGCCGATCGTCACACGTGTCCGAGGTGATTGGATCTGTAACGTTCCTGGTAGTTAAACACTCAAAAGATGAAATGACACCTTCACTGGAACTCTCCTCCTTACTGGCCTTCTCCTGTAACACTGCATCACTATTGGATGCCATCCCACTCTTAGGTTTACTGAAATGCGACACTGCAACTTGGCCTAGATGCTGTGTGTCTTTAGTCTATATGAGCACATGTACATGTAAGTGCACTTGTGGAACTGACTTGTCTGACAATAATTGACTCCTGATACAAGAGAGATGTGATTTTGCTCTGAACACCTGGCTATCTTTTCTGTACATGAAATCAACAATAGCAAGGGAACTTGAAAAGTACACTCACACGCAGTGCAGTTTCTAACACAGCACTTGGCAGTCTGTTCCACGAAAACATAAAATGGCGTGTCTCAACTAATAGGTCCGAGATGAATCCAAACACAATAAGCTTTATTTTAAACCAACCCCCTGGCCTCTAAAATACATGCTCTTTTTTCTTTTCTGATTGAGCACGTGGTCAGTCGGATCACTGATTCCAAGGAATTTTAAGGGAAAGAAGTCTATATTGACAAAGGATTTTTTCTTTTCACATGAAAGCTAAGCTTTAGCCCATGGTGGATCTGCCCACCTCTTTTTATTTCATTTAAAGGATCTCTGCAGTGTATTCAGAATTTCAGATATTCCCCAAAAAGGCTCCACTAAATTCTAACTCATCAACATCCTTCCATCAGTTTCCATTATTCCATATCTCAATCAATCCCCAATCCATAGTACATGTATATCAAATATTCTTCATTTCCCAGGCCTTCAAATTTTTTGAAATGCTGTAACATAAATTTTTCTGATGACCTAACCTACTCATGGTTTATAGTGTTTTTTTTTCTTTACTTTTCTTTTTTTTTAAAATCATAACACTCATTACTGCTTTTCGAAGACATGTCTACAGTGAATTGAACTTTACTGCCTTTTATCCTCTTTACTTGGCAATCCGTTAAGATGCAGTGTATTCCTCTTATTTGTCTCTACAATATTGATTTGTCATCTAAAAAAATTATATAATCTAGTTTTAATGAATTACTTTTCTTTATGACATAAACACACACAACTGTTATCCAAAAACATTTTTAAAATGCAATGAAATAGAGATAACTTTTCAATTCATTATCCTCTACGATGTGTATTGAGTGATCAATTTTCTTTAAAAATTTCTCAATACTTCATGAAATAAAAATGTTACTTAATATGAGACTCCCGACACATATTTATCTAAGATAGCGGTAACTTGAGTACCTTGAAACTCAGATAGCCTTCAAGCACATGATCAATAGTACTAACGACTGGGTTACAAATATTTGATTTAGATTAAATAGTATGTCTAATATCATTTCATCAGGAGTGTACCTTGATATAAATGCAAAAGAATTAATAAAAGCATTGATATGAACTCCCCTTGTCCCTCTAATCAATGAAGTGCGTGCAATATTATCTTTATTGCCCTCTGTTTGAGCCGAGTGTGGAGGAAGTTTTGGTCTATAAAAATTCTACAGTACAGTAGCCTAATCTATTTCCAACTGTACCATACATTCACCGGCATAAGGTCACTTTTTACACCCTAAGCACAAGTACAATAACAGATGGGATTCAATTAGGAGGTACGGTTTCAAGTATCAATAATACATGTCGCCCTCTAGGGCCCATATACATGTACATACTACAGATGCCAGCTAGATGGGTACAGACCAAGATCAAAATGCTGAACTATGATTCAGACAGTGTACATCAAGACAAGGTGACCAGCCCTAAAATTTTGCAATGTTTCATCAACGATTTTCCACGAATCTTTAAGACTAGGTGTAAGACGCCATCAATTTAAACACTGGAACAATGAGGCTAGAACATCTATCTCTCCATGTACCACTGGATATAGCATTGTACGCATGGCTCTATGAGAGCAGTTGATGCGGCTGCCCATCAAAAATTAGGAGCCCTACACTCGAACACAGTACGTGGGAAACTGCTATATACGTTCCCAGTGTACTCCTTAGCAAAAGATATATGCGATTTGAATTTTTGATTTAAAAAAGAAATTGTCACATTAAATTGCCTTTGGAATTAAAAAAGTTGTTTGCCCATTTGTGCAGTAAATTAGTGGAAAAGCTGAATTATATGATTCTGAAAATGTATAACACTGTATTGAGATTGTACAGATTTGTGTGCCCCTCCCATTTTTTACAAAATCCTCATTAAAAAATATTGTTTTGGGTTCCTTGCCGTTATATCATATATTCCAGATAACAATTTTAACCAAATTTGCAAACAAAATTTTAGGATGTGACACTCAAATCTGCCGACAAAAATGCTGCAACCTAATCTCCCCCCCCCCCCACAAATGATAAAGGAAAATCACAGATGTAGAGATCTTGACATGTCAACTATTCAATTTCTAAATGTTTGCGAATTTTAAAAAATTTTCCTAGTGAAAACCACATCAGCAAGCAATGGTCATATTGACCATTAGAATCATATACATGTGTGTATACTGGGTATTGGGGATACAGATGTAATTTTGTTTGAAATTGATGTTTTTGTGGGCAAACTGATACTTAAGTATCATTCTTTAGATTTTAAGTTATCAGTTCGTTAAGATACAAAATGTAGAAAGTTATAAAAACTTACATTTACAGCCCTCTTTTCGGTACTCGTTACCCACATCTCCATACGGATCACGACTGCTCTCAATAATGTTGCGCACTAGTGAGGCCGCTCTACATGGTTACGCACCATAGATACGTACGCAGAATGTTACGCACACAAGCTATTCTACGAAGACCTGGAAGGGCCAAACTGACGACGTAAAAAAATAAAAAATATTACGTACGTACGTAGTAATTATTACGTGCGTACGTAATATTTTTTATTTTTTTACGTCGTCAGTTTGGCCCTTCCAGGTCTTCGTAGGAGATCGACGAACCCATCGCGCCGGTACTACTACGAGCGCTGAGGGCTCCTTTCATCATAATCGTGAAAAATACAAACTGGATGCTGACGGGACAGTCTCGATAGCAGTTATCGACAAAAAGGACCCAAAATTTCAGGAAACCCTCTTCAAAGGTCACAAAACAAAGTGGTAAGTTTTAATCATCTATTATTCAACATAATTAGTTATATTTAAGTAAACACCAAGATATGGGTTTCACTTAAATATAGCCAAAAATGCACAGTGATACATATTAGTACCGTACTCACTATTGCCTGCGTTACTACACAGTCGGCAATGGCGTGTACCTATGAGTGGTGAAAACGTTATTATCTGGGATCATTATTTTCCTTGTTTTCGTTTTCCTTTCCTCTTCCTTCCTTTTTTTTATTGGCCGACAGCAATTTTTAGGGGGGTGTGGCTCCCCACATCCACCTCTAGCAACACCCCTAAAGGCTGAAGGTGAAAGTGATCAGTGAGTACATTACTATACTATACAGACTCTACACATTTGTGGGGAAAATGTCATCTTTGAGTGGTTGTCAAACAAAAATACCAACACGTCGTAGTTCTATCATGTATATGCCAGATATGCACTTGCATTCCATGTTATAAAAATGTAATCTTTCATCATTAAAATCATTTCATAGAATTTCTACTGCTTAACCCAAGTGAAATTTTCAGACTGTGCAAGTCAATGGCATGAATGGAGGGGGAGAAATGACGCCATTGCAATTGATGAAATGCGGCACTACTGCCCGTCTGTGTGAAGCTGAGTGAGAGAATGGGGGCTTCTAATTCTATTTCATGATCAGGACGATATTAGCCACCTCTTAGATTTTAGTCTTTAGTCTTTAAAGATACTGAATTTTTAACTATGAATTGACTTTGATCTCGATTAGCAGATTAGATCTACTATTTTAACATGATTAGATCCATTCATCGACTGACAATTGACCTGCAAACATCACTCCAACATGTCCATTTCCATCACTCACCATGCTAGGCCTAAGTCATGACAGTCTGGCTGCAAATCAATATGCAGAGTTGCAGACAGACCAATCTTTTCCGTTATTTATAGTCTAGACACTGTTCTATAGATCAAAACACAAACCAAACTAATCAGAGATGTACAACTTAAAATAATCTAGAATCTACAATCTACAATATACAACATTCCATCCATTCATCATGCAGTCATGGCAGTCATGGCAGTGCAGTGGCAGTGCATAATCATGATAATCTGATTTAATGCAAAAGCTTGCTGGCGTGGCATACATGTACATGTACATGTACACGAATCGACATCAACACACACACTTGACTTGCCGGTCATGCCGGTAATTTAAAATTCGACATGTTTTCACTGTATGCTAACGATAAATAACGCTAAAATTCATTAAGACCATATTGTGTGAACAACTTACTCGTTATTGTTCTTCTCAGACATTGTTAATCGTGGATAAATACGAAATTCTCTCGATATTTCTGTTTGACGAGCTGCGTCGCTATTTTTCAGTAGTGTGTTTACTACATGTACAGTGCACGAGGTTTAGGCGCGCTCTCTGTATTATAAACACGAGGCCCCGCCAAATGGGGAAGAAAGAGCGCGGTTACGTAGCCCTACGTCATCACAAAAATCATAAATATACGCATGCGCATTGTTGATGAAACCTAAAATATGCATATTCATGAAACTTCTGATTATATATTCTACTTTTATTTGATCCTATAAGCTGGGATAGATAATACATGAAATAGTATTTAACGAAACATAATCAGAAAGGGACATATAGATGCATTTTCACCAATTTACTAAGTGTAGAGTGCAGTGTCTGTCTCCAGGTTATAGTATATACAGTACATGAATATTCATAAGTAAATTATCAATGGTTCTGTTATACCTCACATGACTTCCGCATGTCGAGTTTGTGAATGGAAGATGTACTTTGCGATAACGTGGCATTGCAGAAATAAAACAGCTCCTTGAAGAATATCAGTGACAACTTGAGTGCTGTGAAATTGTGAACATTGAATAACTAATGATTCCGGATGCGGTTGGGGAGCTTTTGCCCGCAAACATTTTTTTTAACTTTCGGGGAATCTCCCCTTTGCCTCTTGCTTTTCATGTGTATGCCATTATGGTCTACAAAATTAATTGCCCCACCCCTCCAAAATGTTGCCGTGATGCCTATGGGGATGAAAGGAGGAGTGCTTTTGGATGCGAAGTGAATGCATTGGACAAAATAATGTATAAATTGATTATATTTCCTTCCCAAGGGACGCATGGCGGAGAGAGGCGATTAGGGAGGGGTGGGGAAGGGAGGGGGAGGCTGAAAGGGTTGACGTGTTTTCTTGGGATGTGCAGGTGTGTCTCTATCCTCAGTCTCTTTTTTTCTCTCTCTCATATTTCATTTATCTTTTCTGTTTCTTTTTCTTTCTCCTCTTTATCTTTTATGAAATTTTCATTCAGTGAAAAAAACAAAAGGAACAGTTATATCTAAGGTATATTTTCAGTTGTATATCTGTATAATTCAAGTAAGCTGAGATTTAAATGAATAACAAGTTCATGTATGATGTATGTATGAATTCTTCGTTCTGAATGTAAACATTTTTTTCCAGATACGTAGGCCTATGTAAAAGATTCTGTTTATACTTTATTCATGATTGTAATATTTCTGTTTTTGTAAAGACTGTTGATTTTCACTGAAAATAAATTAATAAAAAATACTTAAAACAAAAAAATAATGAGGGGGGGTGGTTGTATTCTCAGTTTATCGTGCACATAATATTATTCACATAGAAGATCCCCCGGCATATCCCATTAAAATCATTGTCCTTTTTCTGCCACCACTAGCACTCAAGCATGAGATTATATAGAGATATATTCCTCAATCCCAATTTCAGTTTGATGACAGTGTTTTCAGAATACAATTACAGTCCCAGTTTATGATGTTGTCAATAAGCCCCCCCCCCCCCCTAGTCTCCCACGGCCTAAACCTATGGCTCCAAGTCTAGTCTATATAGTAGGCCCTAAAGTTGCACGAATGGACCATTTTGCAGTCAATAATTATAATTATACACGCTTGCCTGTAACGAATAGGGCCTATTAATTATACTCTTATGTTACAAAGTAGGTAGTAGTATCATTTGAATGCAAATGCAAATTGCATACATTACTTGATGCTAGGTCGGACAAATATTATGGCTCACCCACCGTGGTGAAGGACCCGCGGTTTCGGCTAGAGGGGAGGGGGCAAAACATCTTCAAAAGCAAATGGTGATCCATAAAAAAATTGTTTTGACTAACTTGCGTCGGTACAGGCGATGGGTAGGACGTCGGTTGTTTCCATCTCTAATTTTGATTTTTTTGTTAATTTACTTTTAGTCTTATCCATTGTAGTTTCATTAGGGAGCCGCAGAAATTTCTTTTGGCCTCGTTCCATCTTGACTGAAATTTTTGGACCAAGGTTTAATTATTTATAATCTATAATGCATTAGCTACTGATTTGTATAGTTTCGAAAATACATTTATTTCAGATTTGATTTCTATTCATGGTTTGACCTCTGCCCCAATATTAGCTTTGCTGACCCTTTTCACGGTTAGCTTCAAAACGTTTGTAACATATGCATATATCATCTCTACGAGAATTTGTGAATTTTTTTTTTGTTTCTTCAATGGTTGAAAATCTTGACAGCCCCCCCCCCCCCCCCCCCCCCCCCCCCCCCACCACCATGAAATACGGTATTGCTTGCCCGGTCGACCTAACAATGCAATTTGTATCCTGACTATAGTAATACAATTATTCTTGAAATGTGAATTAATCATTTCTCCCTAGGAATTTGACAAAGCTGTAAGTTAATTTTTAATACATATGAATCGAAAACGGCCAATTCGACAATCTACGTCTGAACGCAAGGCTAAGGACCAGGTGGTTTGCAAATGGTTGAGGCTATGTTGGCGTGATTTGGGCACCCTCATTATTATTCATGAGCTCGGATTCCGCGCGCGCGCTCTCTTCCATAGAGATTGTACATGATGCATCGAGGTGCGTGAGAATACCTACCAGGACTTCGAATATTGGTTAGACAGTTAGTTTGGCGCGATTCCAGGATTATTGGCGTAATTTTGGCATTTCTTTGTTTTTACAATTGAAATCACTTAAAAGAATGGAAATAAAGGTGTCATATTGTGAGATTCAATGTACAAAATGATATCCAACCCTTAAAATATCAATAAATGTAAACAGATAGAACTTTTCCGACTTTTCATTTTCTTCTTGTTTCATATTAATTTTGACAAAGTACAGTAAGACTGGCGCGATTCCAGCATTATTGGCGTAATTTTGGCATTTCTTTGTTTTTACAATTGAAATCACCTAAAAGAATGGAAATAAAGGTGTCATATTGTGAGATTTAATGTACAAAATGATACCCAACCCTTAAAATATCAATAAATGTAAACAGATAGAACTTTTCCGACTTTTCATTTTCTTCTTGTTTCATATTTGACAAAGTACAGTAAGACTGGCGCGATTCCAGCATTATTGGCGTAATTTTGGCATTTCTTTGTTTTTACAATTGAAATCACCTAAAAGAATGGAAATAAAGGTGTCATATTGTGAGATTTAATGTACAAAATGATATCCAACCCATAAGATATCAATAAATGTAAACGAATAGAACTTTTCCGACTTTTCATTTTGTTATTGTTTCATATTTGACAAAGTACAGTAAGACTGGCGCGATTCCAGCATTATTGGCGTAATTTTGGCATTTCTTTGTTTTTACAATTGAAATCACCTAAAAGAATGGAAATAAAGGTGTCATATTGTGAGATTCAATGTACAAAATGATATCCAACCCATAAGATATCGATAAATGTTAAAAAAAAAAAAATCCGACTTTTCATTTTCTTCTTGTTTCATATTTGACAAAGTACATTAAGACTGGCGGGATTCCAGCATTATTGGCGTAATTTTGGCATTTCTTTGTTTTTACAATTGAAATCACCTAAAAGAATGGAAATAAAGGTGTCATATTGTGAGATTCAATGTACAAAATGATATCCAACCCATAAGATATCGATAAATGTTTTTAAAAAAATAAAATCCGACTTTTCATTTTCTTCTTGTTTCATATTTGACAAAGTACAGTGAGACTGGCGCGATTCCAGCATTATTGGCGTAATTTTGGCATTTCTTTGTTTTTACAATTGAAATCACCTAAAAGAATGGAAATAAAGGTGTCATATTGTGAGATTTAATGTACAAAATGATATCCAACCCATAAGATATCAATAAATGTAAACGAATAGAACTTTTCCGACTTTTCATTTTCTTCTTGTTTCATATTTGACAAAGTACAGTAAGACTGGCGCGATTCCAGCATTATTGGCGTAATTTTGGCATTTCTTTGTTTTTACAATTGAAATCACCTAAAAGAATGGAAATAAAGGTGTCATATTGTGAGATTCAATGTACAAAATGATATCCAACCCATAAGATATCGATAAATGTTTTTAAAAAAATAAAATCCGACTTTTCATTTTCTTCTTGTTTCATATTTGACAAAGTACAGTAAGACTGGCGCGATTCCAGCATTATTGGCGTAATTTTGGCATTTCTTTGTTTTTACAATTGAAATCACCTAAAAGAATGGAAATAAAGGTGTCATATTGTGAGATTTAATGTACAAAATGATATCCAACCCATAAGATATCAATAAATGTAAACGAATAGAACTTTTCCGACTTTTCATTTTGTTATTGTTTCATATTTGACAAAGTACAGTAAGACTGGCGCGATTCCAGCATTATTGGCGTAATTTTGGCATTTCTTTGTTTTTACAATTGAAATCACCTAAAAGAATGGAAATAAAGGTGTCATATTGTGAGATTCAATGTACAAAATGATATCCAACCCATAAGATATCGATAAATGTTAAAAAAAAAAAAAATCCGACTTTTCATTTTCTTCTTGTTTCATATTTGACAAAGTACATTAAGACTGGCGGGATTCCAGCATTATTGGCGTAATTTTGGCATTTCTTTGTTTTTACAATTGAAATCACCTAAAAGAATGGAAATAAAGGTGTCATATTGTGAGATTTAATGTACAAAATGATATCCAACCCATAAGATATCAATAAATGTAAACGAATAGAACTTTTCCGACTTTTCATTTTGTTATTGTTTCATATTTGACAAAGTACAGTAAGACTGGCGCGATTCCAGCATTATTGGCGTAATTTTGGCATTTCTTTGTTTTTACAATTGAAATCACCTAAAAGAATGGAAATAAAGGTGTCATATTGTGAGATTCAATGTACAAAATGATATCCAACCCATAAGATATCGATAAATGTTAAAAAAAAAAAAAATCCGACTTTTCATTTTCTTCTTGTTTCATATTTGACAAAGTACATTAAGACTGGCGGGATTCCAGCATTATTGGCGTAATTTTGGCATTTCTTTGTTTTTACAATTGAAATCACCTAAAAGAATGGAAATAAAGGTGTCATATTGTGAGATTCAATGTACAAAATGATATCCAACCCATAAGATATCGATAAATGTTTTTAAAAAAATAAAATCCGACTTTTCATTTTCTTCTTGTTTCATATTTGACAAAGTACAGTGAGACTGGCGCGATTCCAGCATTATTGGCGTAATTTTGGCATTTCTTTGTTTTTACAATTGAAATCACCTAAAAGAATGGAAATAAAGGTGTCATATTGTGAGATTTAATGTACAAAATGATATCCAACCCATAAGATATCAATAAATGTAAACGAATAGAACTTTTCCGACTTTTCATTTTCTTCTTGTTTCATATTTGACAAAGTACAGTAAGACTGGCGCGATTCCAGCATTATTGGCGTAATTTTGGCATTTCTTTGTTTTTACAATTGAAATCACCTAAAAGAATGGAAATAAAGGTGTCATATTGTGAGATTCAATGTACAAAATGATATCCAACCCATAAGATATCGATAAATGTTTTTAAAAAAATAAAATCCGACTTTTCATTTTCTTCTTGTTTCATATTTGACAAAGTACAGTAAGACTGGCGCGATTCCAGCATTATTGGCGTAATTTTGGCATTTCTTTGTTTTTACAATTGAAATCACCTAAAAGAATGGAAATAAAGGTGTCATATTGTGAGATTTAATGTACAAAATGATATCCAACCCATAAGATATCAATAAATGTAAACGAATAGAACTTTTCCGACTTTTCATTTTGTTATTGTTTCATATTTGACAAAGTACAGTAAGACTGGCGCGATTCCAGCATTATTGGCGTAATTTTGGCATTTCTTTGTTTTTACAATTGAAATCACCTAAAAGAATGGAAATAAAGGTGTCATATTGTGAGATTCAATGTACAAAATGATATCCAACCCATAAGATATCGATAAATGTTTAAAAAAAAAAATCCGACTTTTCATTTTCTTCTTGTTTCATATTTGACAAAGTACATTAAGACTGGCGGGATTCCAGCATTATTGGCGTAATTTTGGCATTTCTTTGTTTTTACAATTGAAATCACCTAAAAGAATGGAAATAAAGGTGTCATATTGTGAGATTCAATGTACAAAATGATATCCAACCCATAAGATATCGATAAATGTTTTTAAAAAAATAAAATCCGACTTTTCATTTTCTTCTTGTTTCATATTTGACAAAGTACAGTGAGACTGGCGCGATTCCAGCATTATTGGCGTAATTTTGGCATTTCTTTGTTTTTACAATTGAAATCACCTAAAAGAATGGAAATAAAGGTGTCATATTGTGAGATTTAATGTACAAAATGATATCCAACCCATAAGATATCAATAAATGTAAACGAATAGAACTTTTCCGACTTTTCATTTTCTTCTTGTTTCATATTTGACAAAGTACAGTAAGACTGGCGCGATTCCAGCATTATTGGCGTAATTTTGGCATTTCTTTGTTTTTACAATTGAAATCACCTAAAAGAATGGAAATAAAGGTGTCATATTGTGAGATTCAATGTACAAAATGATATCCAACCCATAAGATATCGATAAATGTTTTTAAAAAAATAAAATCCAACTTTTCATTTTCTTCTTGTTTCATATTTGACAAAGTACAGTAAGACTGGCGCGATTCCAGCATTATTGGCGTAATTTTGGCATTTCTTTGTTTTTACAATTGAAATCACCTAAAAGAATGGAAATAAAGGTGTCATATTGTGAGATTTAATGTACAAAATGATATCCAACCCATAAGATATCAATAAATGTAAACGAATAGAACTTTTCCGACTTTTCATTTTGTTATTGTTTCATATTTGACAAAGTACAGTAAGACTGGCGCGATTCCAGCATTATTGGCGTAATTTTGGCATTTCTTTGTTTTTACAATTGAAATCACCTAAAAGAATGGAAATAAAGGTGTCATATTGTGAGATTCAATGTACAAAATGATATCCAACCCATAAGATATCGATAAATGTTTTTAAAAAAATAAAATCCAACTTTTCATTTTCTTCTTGTTTCATATTTGACAAAGTACAGTAAGACTGGCGCGATTCCAGCATTATTGGCGTAATTTTGGCATTTCTTTGTTTTTACAATTGAAATCACCTAAAAGAATGGAAATAAAGGTGTCATATTGTGAGATTTAATGTACAAAATGATATCCAACCCATAAGATATCAATAAATGTAAACGAATAGAACTTTTCCGACTTTTCATTTTGTTATTGTTTCATATTTGACAAAGTACAGTAAGACTGGCGCGATTCCAGCATTATTGGCGTAATTTTGGCATTTCTTTGTTTTTACAATTGAAATCACCTAAAAGAATGGAAATAAAGGTGTCATATTGTGAGATTCAATGTACAAAATGATATCCAACCCATAAGATATCGATAAATGTTAAAAAAAAAAAAAATCCGACTTTTCATTTTCTTCTTGTTTCATATTTGACAAAGTACATTAAGACTGGCGGGATTCCAGCATTATTGGCGTAATTTTGGCATTTCTTTGTTTTTACAATTGAAATCACCTAAAAGAATGGAAATAAAGGTGTCATATTGTGAGATTCAATGTACAAAATGATATCCAACCCATAAGATATCGATAAATGTTTTTAAAAAAATAAAATCCGACTTTTCATTTTCTTCTTGTTTCATATTTGACAAAGTACAGTGAGACTGGCGCGATTCCAGCATTATTGGCGTAATTTTGGCATTTCTTTGTTTTTACAATTGAAATCACCTAAAAGAATGGAAATAAAGGTGTCATATTGTGAGATTTAATGTACAAAATGATATCCAACCCATAAGATATCGATAAATGTTTTTTTTTTTTTAAATTCCGACTTTTCATTTTCTTCTTGTTTCATATTTGACAAAGTACAGTGAGACTGGCGCGATTCCAGCATTATTGGCGTAATTTTGGCATTTCTTTGTTTTTACAATTGGAATCACCTAAAAGAATGGAAATAAAGGTGTCATATTGTGAGATTTAATGTACAAAATGATATCCAACCCATAAGATATCAATAAATGTAAACGAATAGAACTTTTCCGACTTTTCATTTTGTTATTGTTTCATATTTGACAAAGTACAGTAAGACTGGCGCGATTCCAGCATTATTGGTGTAATTTTGGCATTTCTTTGTTTTTACAATTGAAATCACCTAAAAGAATGGAAATAAAGGTGTCATATTGTGAGATTCAATGTACAAAATGATATCCAACCCATAAGATATCAATAAATGTAAACGAATAGAACTTTTCCGACTTTTCATTTTGTTATTGTTTGAAATTTGGCAAAGTACAGTAAGACTGGCGCGATTCCAGCATTATTGGCGTAATTTTGGCATTTCTTTGTTTTTACAATTGAAATCACCTAAAAGAATGGAAATAAAGGTGTCATATTGTGAGATTCAATGTACAAAATGATATCCAACCCATAAGATATCAATAAATGTAAACAGATAGAACTTTTCCGACTTTTCATTTTGTTATTGTTTCATATTTGACAAAGTACAGTAAGACTGGCGCGATTCCAGCATTATTGGCGTAATTTTGGCATTTCAGAGCGAGCGCGATTAAATTAGCGCGGCGCGCCCGTACTTATGAATATTCATAATTGCTCGTTCAATAGCTGCCCAAATGACGCCAACATAGCCTCAACCGTTTGCAAATATCTGTCGGTAATACTAATATCTGTTAATTTTATACTTTAAAACTTTATCTCTATAATATTGCTATCTTTTAGAGATTGGAAAATGTATATTGATTTCTTGAAATAGTTCGCCTTGAAATTGGTTCCTCACAATATCGATTATTAAGCCTAGGATTAAATATAAATTATAAGCCTCGCCGAGTTTTCTCTCTATTTTGTCTTAATTATCTTGTCCCATGTATTTATGTTCGTGCTGGCTACGTTCTTGCAGGACGAGTCAAATGCCATTACAAATTTATTGTCATGATTGTGATGATTGGATGTGCATGCATTGCCTGCCTGATCTCCAGGAGCACTAACGTCCATGCGCATTGAGCATGTCGAGTCGCCACCCGATGGCCTTAAACTTCCTAAATTGCTAAAATAATCTTTATTCTTGGCAAAATCTTCAGGCATATCGTGGTTGAGCCCACATCAGCAAGCAATAATGGTCATATTCACTCATAGTCATAGCTACATTCCTATACTTCGTGTGTATAATGTAGGCAGTCATACACCTCATCTTTTTAAAACACCACTGCACAAAAGTCACCAATATTCACTCAAAATCGGCATTTAATTTTCAAAAACCGACCCCAAAATATCCAAGAAATACAATAAATTCAACTCACCAATGTTGGAAAAGATATTTTCAAAAATCAAATCCGTAATTTACTGTTGATTCTCGCGAAACGAGCTATCGGAGTCATTGTGTACATTTCCTGGTCGCCGCGGGCGCCGACATCTCCCCAAAAGAGTTTTGTCCTCAAAAATTCGGTCCCTATGGCGTACACGGAAAAGTTCCGATTTTCTGTGTGCGCGATCGTAAAGATCGATGTGCGCTTGCGATCCCGAGTTTCTTCGTGGACAAAAATTGTATTGGCCGATTTTAGTCTAAGACATCGGCAGTTTGTAAACAACACGCGATCGCGAAACAAATCGGCGGGGATTTCTCCGGTTTTGGACAAGATTTTGACTTTGGATTTTGCTGAAAATATAAAAAGTTCTTCCTAACGGCCATTTGAGGTAGGAGTGAGATTTTTAAGGGCTGAATTTGAAAGCAAGTATTTAAAATATTTATCTTATTTTTTCCCCCATACCTTTAGTACATGCGACAGAAAATACCAACTATTTTACAGAAATGTACCCGGGAGTGGTCATATTGACCATTAGGATCATATACATGTGTGTATACTGCGTATTGGGGATACAGATGTAATTTTGTTTGAAATGGAGGTTTTTGTGGGCAAACTGATACTTAAGTATCATTCTTTAGATTTTAAGTTATCAGTTCGTTAAGATACAAAATGTAGAAAGTTATAAAAACTTACATTTACAGCCCTCTTTTTGGTACTTGTTACCCACACCTCCATACGGATGACGACTGCTCTCAATATGTTGCGCACTGTACTAGTGAGGCCGCTCTACATGGTTACGCACCGTAGATACGTACGCAGAATGTTACGCACACAAGCTATTCTACGAAGACCTGGAAGGGCCAAACTGACGACGTAAAAAAATAAAAAATATTACGTACGTACGTAGTAATTATTACGTAAGTACGTAATATTTTTTATTTTTTTACGTCGTCAGTTTGGCCCTTCCAGGTCTTCGTAGGAGATCGACGAACCGATCGCGCCGGTACTACTACGAGCGCTGAGGGCTCCCTTCATCATAATCGTGAAAAATACAAACTGGATGCTGACGGGACAGTCTCGATAGCAGTTATCGACAAAAAGGACCCAAAATTTCAGGAAACCCTCTTCAAAGGTCACAAAACAACCTGGTAAGTTTTAATCATCTATTATTCAAAATAAGCATTTGGATTTAAGTAAACTGCAATATATGAGTTTCAATTAAATATAGCCAAAAATGCACAGTGATGCAGTTTAGGTATGGGATGTGTGTTGGCTGCGTTACTACACAGTCGGCAATGGCGTGTACCTATGAGTGGTTGAGCCTGAGGAAACCACCAGGCACAAAGTCAAAGGCACCATTCACTCCGCCATGTCTAGCCAGGATTAGCTTCGTGAGTGTAAAACTAAAAAAAAACAAAATTGGCTATACGCCTTTTACATCACGAAGCCAGGCATTTATCCCCAGCAATCTAATTGCGCACGGGTTAGCAGGACATGAAAATGCCCTGAAATAGCACTTTTCTGATAACTCCCACGACCGACGGGCCATTCCCCACAGCGTTTCCTCTAGGCTCTAATAGTAGAGGGAAAAGTTTGGAATTATAATGTCTTTTTGATCGTACGTACTTTTACCAAAAAAAGATAAGAAAATTCTGAGAACTCACCAGTGTTTGTATCTATGCCTCCTCTTGTCATGCAGATATAAAATGGCGACTGCGTGCGACTGCGTGCGATACAACCATAATTGAAACTCTACGTCGCCGACAGCGCGCACCGTCGCACGCAGCCGCCATTTTATATCTGCATGACAAGAGGAGGCATGGATACACAAACACTGGCGAGTTCTCGGAAATTTATAATCTTTTTTTTTATTTTTTGGTAAAAATATGTACGATCAAAAAGACATTCTAATTCCAAACGTTTCCCTCTATAGGAGGAAACGCTGTGGCATGTGTGGGGAATGGCCTGTCGGTCGCGGGATTTATCAGAAAAGTGTTATTTCAGGGCATTTTCATGTCCTGCTAACCCGTGCGCAATTAGATTGCTGGGGATAAATGCCTGGCTTCGTGATGTAAAAGGCGTATAGCCAATTTTTTTTTTTTTTTTTAACTCACAAAGCTAATCCTGGCTAGCCATGTCTGCACAGACATGACAGAAGCACTTTAGCTGTACAAGCTCCTTGGCTTATCAATTTGGTGCTGGCCTACAGAGCTGTACATGGGATCCATATAAGGAGATATGAACAAAAAAAAAACTAAAAAAAAGTAAATATCACCATTTCCCACATACTGTGAGCCATGCAAACCACCCTCGGAGTTAGCTAAAGGGGTTGCCTTCCAATTTAGTTCCAGCATGTCCAGGCTGAACTAAAATTGTAAAACTCAAAAGGGGGGGGGGGGGACACAAATCAGCAGGTGTGATAAGGTTTTTCTTAAAAATCTTACCTTGCATGTGTAGTCCCATATATAAACAAGTTACACATGTAAGGTAAGAAAAACCTGATCACACATGCCGATTTTTGTTGGTTGTTTTCCTTTTTTATTCATTCATTTTAGTTAAGCCTGGAAGGTAACCCGTTTAGCAAACTCCAAGGGTGGTTTGCATGGCTCATAGTATGTGGGAAATGATATTTAGTTCTAGATTTTTTTGTTGATATGATCTCCATTCACACATAGTATATGCATCCCATGTACAGCTCCATGTGCCAGTACCAGATTGATAAGCAACGGAGCTCGTACAGCTTGTGCCTCCCATGTATTTCATACTTTTTGGTCCAAGTTTAAATGTAAATCCACATAATAATGATAATAATAACTGTTTCTTGTATAGCAACCGTTTACAATGTAACCTACTGTAGCGCTATAAAATGAACGGTGTTTAACTTAGAAAAACTTAAGAATCGTATGAAGATGGAGATAACTTAATGTAGAGAGAACTCAGGAAACACAAGAAAGACGAACTGATCAGTTGAAGATGTTTGGTAGTGCTCTGATTTTATTAAACTTCACTTGGGGCTGCTTTGCCCAAAATCTACAGAACATAATGTAATTTACATAATGTATATTTAAATATTCAAATGATAGATCAACAATACCAATATGGATGAGTTTAACAAAAGGGGGAAATCCAATTCAATAAATGAACCAATAGGGAAAGAAGGGGATGAGGCGGTATAAAGTAGGTTGGGATGATCACATAAGAATGGGAGCTGTCTGAGCTCAACTTAGGAATCAGGTGTCGGATGGAATGAATGAACACACCTGAATAAGGAAGGAATGAAGGTGACAAAACAGAACAAGAGGAAAGGTATCTAGAGTGATGGTGGTGGTGACAACTGAATATCATTAACTAAACTGAATTAATTCCAGACTGCAAGGCAGTGCTGAAAAGAAAACTAATGTAAATTAATTCAAGGTCCAGAAGGACAACAGAAGGAGAGTAAACAATTTAGAGCAAAGTAATTGATGACAAAATAACGGTCTTACACTACCAAAGCACTTACAGCATTTTTACCCCGGTCACTATATTCAATAGACCTGTTTACTAAGTGATTCAAATTTATGGATGTTTCTTTCCTGGGGACCTAGTAACGAGGTATTCCATTAACCTGTTATTAATGAATGAACTACAATACTTGGAATCCAGTTTGCATACATTACTTGTTGCTATGTCTGACAAGCCTCTGGCAAGCCTTCAGGTTGTCAAGAACAACCTTTGTTTCAAAAGTATGCATAAAATTTGAATCACTTAGTAAACAGGTCTATTGTGATTCTAATATTAAAGTGCACATTCTCTACTCCTCTTAGGGAGCATTCCAGCCGGTCGCCTGTTTCCAAGCATGCAGATGCTGATCCAACTACAATGACGTTTGCATCCTACCGGGTACCCATGTAACACCTAGGTGGAGAGAAGTAGTGTAGATAAAATGCCTTGCTCAAGGACATACGACTATATAGGACACCCTGAAATTGTGTCGTAGAATAAAGGATGAAATTCATAAAAATATGGATAAAGGTTAAAAATAAAGGATATTAAATTAGAATTAGAATCTCATTTACCTATCTTTCTGGGAAAGCCCCTTTTCTAAGACTAAGCTATGGTGACCAACTCCAACTGCAATTCCCAAAATGTGGAAATTGACCAAATTTATGTTTGTATTAGGTGAGGCATTCCCAATTAAGCCTTTTATTCTTTTCATGTTTTAACAGTGAATCTAACAGCCTAGCTTCCATCACCATGGCAACCATTGGTTCATTCATCAACAATGTAATCATCGTCCTCTTCTTGGGATATTTGTGCAATATGGTTTACACCATGTACAACCTCTTCAACCCACCTCAGTGCAATGTCAACAAGGACGTCAACAACTGCCTTCTAAGACACCAAGGAAACAAACAAGATATGCCTTTGCAGGTAACCCGATGGGACTGAAGGGGAGCAAAATTTTTATGGTCAAAGGGTGATGGCCAATGTATTCAAGTGAAGAGGTTATGTTTTTTAAAGAAATGTATTTTTTTTAATACCCTTTATGCTCTCACCAGGTGATATTAGGCCATTGCAGAGCTGCCAACCATTTCGTTTTTCACAGAATTATTACCACTTTTTAACCAATATTACGGCACTCCGTTTTTTCTTCATGAAATACGTTTTTTGTTTTTTTAAGTGTTTGCGTGTGTTCTGTGTACTAGTATACGAAAATACAGTGTTGTCTATGACTTCCGGGTTTGAGCTATCGATACACGTAATGTTACAGTCCCACCGACGAAACCGACCCCAAACTGACCGATGGTACGTACATGTACGGTATATCATTGAAATAACGCAAGTTTCGATCGCTCTTCCGTCGTGTGACTGGGTCGTGTGACTGCGAAAACATGTTTTATTCGCATGCAGCGGTACCCATGTAGCTTGCGAGCCATGCAAAACGCATGTAAGCACAGCACCGATCTCTATATGTGGGACAATGTATTACCGCTTGCTGAACTGCGCACGGGCTTTGACACGATCGTGGATTTAACAGAATTATTTCGCGAAACTGGAGAGGATTTGATCAAAATGAGTGGAAAACGGTCACAGAAGTTTAAAGAGGAATACAAACAACGATTTCCTGTCATAAAGCCAAGCACAAAACTCAAAAGGCGTTGAATTTGCATTTTGCATGTGTAAGTTCTCATAGATTTTCAACAAAAAAAAAGAAAACAAAAATGAAATCCAAGATCTAAAGCATTTTTATCAAAACCAGTACGGTGTAGCAAGTCATGCAATATTCCTAACACTTGTATAATTTTCCTTCTAGTTCTATTACATGTAGGCCTACATGAATATATTTTTGAAAATTTCTAGTTCTATTGATTATGTATTAGGTTTTACTTCTAATACTTCTAATACATTGTCCCTCTTTTTAGATTTCAAATGTTGGCAAGTAATGATGAAGTACATGTATGAATATGATCCAAGTAATGCGTGACTGTGAGCACACATCAAAGGGAAAAATGTGACGAGACATTTCAGCATGAGAAATGAGCATGTCGCGCGAGGTTTTAAGTTTTGTTTGAAGGTATTCCTTTTTTTTGCTGTAAATTCCTTTTTTTGGCCATCATGATTCCTTTTTTTGGTTACACAAGGTTGGCAGCTCTGCCATTGCAATAAGTTCATTATAAAGCTTTAAAAAGTCGAATCTGAATAGGCAGTATGAAGAAGGTAAACCCAGGTGGTAATGCTTATTGTTTTTTTTTCAAGTTTGTAACAAATGATTCAAATTTTAACCATTATTTTAATAATGGTTTATTTATTCAAAATATGCATCGCAGCCCTAGGGGGCTGAATTGTACAATATTTTTGTATTATTTACATAGTAAAAAAAAATGCATTAAATAGTACAATAATCATAAAAGGAAACATTCATTTATATAACATTGTGCAATTGTAGTTTCTCATAAACATACAATTTTATACATGCAATTGAGTATTTGAATATTGCAATATTTCTATACTTATGTTAAGAGTGAACTGAACGTATAGGGGTGCGGATAAAGGTTTGGATAGCTATAAACAAATAATGTTGTTAGCATGTGCTGCAGTCATACAAAACAAAAAGTGATGTTAGCAAGTGCTGCATTCATTCCTCCATCATCTTTGATGATTGGCTCAAAGCAGCTGTCATGTCCTATTCATTTGATTTATTTCCTCGATGAAATCATAGTAAGGTTTTGGGGTATTTATATTTTCCTAATCTACTATAAATGCTATCAGTGTAAATCACAGCTTGAATTGTTTGTTTGCTTTGCAGCTTAGGTTGTATTCATCCCAGAGCAAGTCAAAACATCTTCAAGAAAATCAGCTTACAGAAATTTTGCACATTCCAAAATTCAACATTTCAGAGGAACAATCATGGTAAGTAGCCATATTGTTGCTTGCTTTTCATAATGGGGCAGTTTGACCAGAATTGTTATGTACTAATGAATTTGTTATATTATATACTGTATATTCAAATGATAAATGGAAATTTGTTTTAGGGTACGGGTAATCATGAAGTACCGGTATCATTGTGCCATGTCAATCAATGGTCATAAAGAGGATTCATTATTTTCATTGTGAAAAGCTTGAAAAATTATATGAATGTTGTAAGGGACATCTGTGTCTTTCTCTGTATTTCTTATCCACCTTTTCCCTCTCTGGAAATTCTCTCCCTCTCTCTTTATCTCTCCCTCGCTCTCTCTCTCTCTCTCCCCCCCCCCCCCCTCTCTCTCTCTCTCTCTCTCTCTCTCTCTCTCTCTCTCTCTCTCTCTCTCTCTCTCTCTCATCTTCTATATGTCTCTCTTTGTACATTTGCCTCCATCTTACCTTTCTCTCTCTCTCTCTCTTGTTCTTTCCCTGTCCAGGACAGTGAATATCTCTCTCCCAGCAAGGACCCGTAAGAATGGTACTCTCTTTGTCCATGTGTACCTGCAAGCCTCCAGCACAGCCAGACTAGAGCAAAACATGGCGTCATATCAGACTTCATCCCTCACGAAATACTCTCCTCCAAAAGTGGAAGCATTCAATCTACTGGGTGACAAGAAACAGGTAAATATTTACATAATATTGAATGGCCTTGACTGGGATACAAGGGTTTATCGTATATGGTTGTATCGCATGCCGTCGCACACAGCCGCCATTTTATATATGCATGACAAGAGGAGGCATGGATACACAAACACTGGTGAGTTCTCTGAAATTTCTTATCTTTTTTCATTTTTTGGTAGAAATACGTTCAATCAAAAACAGATTCTAATTATACCCCCGCCAAACAAAGTTTGAAGGGGGTATATAGGAATCAGTCGACGGTTGGGCGGGCGGTTGGTTGCAAATCTTGCGGATCGAACTACTTCCTCAGTTTTTGACCGAAAGTCATGAAATTTGGTACACACATTGGTCTTACTGGGAAAATGTGCAAGACATATTTTTCGGATGAGTCGGAATCTGCGTTGCCATGGTAACGGCATATTTATGGCAGAAAATCAAGGAAACACCTTGCGGATCGAACTACTTCCTCAGTTTTTGACCGAAAGTCATGAAATTTGGTACACACATTGGTCTTACTGGGAAGATGTGCAAGACATATTTTTCGGATGAGTCGGAATCTGCGTTGCCATGGTAACGGCATATTTATGGCAGAAAATCAAGGAAACACCTTGTGGATCGAACTACTTCCTCAGTTTTTGACCGAAAGTCATGAAATTTGGTACACACATTGGTCTTACTGGGAAGATGTGCAAGACATATTTTTCGGATGAGTCGGAATCTGCGTTGCCATGGTAACGGCATATTTATGGCAGAAAATCAAGGAAACACCTTGCGGATCGAACTACTTCCTCAGTTTTTGACCGAAAGTCATGAAATTTGGTACACACATTGGTCTTGGTGGGAAGATGTGTACAACATATTTTTTTGATGTGTCCGAAGCTGCGTTGCCATGGAAACGGCATATCTGTGGCAGTAAATCAGGGAAAAATCTTGCGGTTCGAACTACTTCCTCAGTTTTCGACCAAAAGTCAAGAAAGGCTGTTGTCACAGGGCGGGGGTATTAATCATCATCTTCAGTGATATTTCTAGTTTAAAAATCAGATTTCGATGACCTCTTTTGTGCACCCTCTTGATAAAACTTTATTTTCTGAAAAATAAATTATTTTTTCAGGTTCATTATGCTGCCTTTAAAACTTTGGACATACCTTGAAATATTCATCACAGGATGATTCTGTGAAAGCATTAAGTCACTTGAAATGTTTGATGTATTTTCTGCAGAATGATTCTGAGCAAGTGTCCATCATACCTGTTGCACACTGGAAACCCAAGCTACACCTCAAGGTTCTAGAGGAGCCATTTGTCTTCCACAGGATGGAGATTCCAGCTGATATCTACAAATATATTAGGTATTTTTACTCTTATATTTGTAAATGTTGAAGCTAATTTTATTTCCATGTACATTATATGTAAACTATATTACAAATATGCATTATTCCAGGAAAAAAGGAATAGATACAAATGTGAAGAACAATTACACAATTCTGTTTAGAAGCTTTCTTCTTTAACTGCTTTTTGAAGTTGTTTGAAATACTTTCCAAATGCATGTTTTTGGAGAAATCAGACACATACATCAAGTTGATTTTATTTTTGTGTGGGTCGGTGTGTGAGTGTGACATAGACACCCCAATTCAATCAACTCATGCTATTAAAATCAATGGCTTATAATATATTTGTTTTATTCATTTTCAGATCGACACCTAAAGGGGACTATCTACCTATTCTGTACTTACATGAGCTGGCTCAAAAGCTGAAAGATTTGCAGGTTAGTCTGTGATCATCATTACATGCATCAAATTGAAAAAAATAAAATCTTTATGGTAATTTTTTTTCAATCGGACTGTACAAAGCCGGGGTAATAATGTGATACTTTGTATTAAGAGCAGTGAATGTGTATTTGTATAGTAGCTGCGCTATATAAATATGTCAAGAACATAGTTGATTATATTTTCCAAGATTGAAAACCTGATGAGCGTACACTGGGATATAATTTATCGTTTTCATACAGACTATCACACTCAGCAATATTTTGCACTCTAAATGTTAATTTTGTTATTTTACTAGAAATTGCCATGTTCCTTCTTTATTCATTTGTCAGTTTTATGTCATATCAAATAATCTTGAAAAAATGTGCACACAATCATTTGACATTGATTAGATTTTCGCTGTCCTGAAATTAATATTGATTCTTATTTTTTATTGAATGTCCAGCCAATCAATTCTACCTGTAAGGAGATGGCACTGACCATAGAGTACAGTCCACTATCCATTGGTCAGCTAAGGTTGTTCAGCAGTCTTGAAGAAGGATTGAGTACCATGTATCAGTTAGGTAAGTGGTACATTACGCAAAAAGGTTGTGTGGGTGTGTGTGTGTGTGTGTGTGTGTGTGTTTACGCATTCAAACCGATGACATCGAACAAAGAGAAAAATGGGTCATCGGTAGTAAGTCAATAGGTCATCAGTTGTCAACAATTGGTGATTGGCAATTCAATAGTGGAGTCATCGGTTGAAATTCGAACAATAGAAAACATAGATGGGTGTGTATGTATGTGTGTGTGGTGTCTATGTGTCCGTGTGTGAGCGAGCGTGAGTGTATGTACGCCCCAGTCTGCTGGTGTAAGCACTGGTGTGCGCATCCGCGCATGGTCTGTGCGCAGTGTGCGCTGCGCATATCATTGGGTTGGGTTGACTTTTAAAGTCAGCCTAGCCGGGTGGTGTGTGCGGTGTCTATTGTGCACGGACCGTGAGCGGATGGGCATCCCAGTGGTGCAAGCATGAATGAATGTTTGTGTAGTTTACCCATCCTGTCACAGCGGACCGTCCCTTGAATTGGTGTGGCGTTTCCCTGTGGCTTTCCCTCTCTGGCGGTGGGGGACCATAGCACTGTGCACTGTGCATATGTGGCCCACCGTACACCACACTTTAATTGTGATGTCTGTATATATGTATTTCTTTTTGTATTATTTCTAAAGTTATTTATTATGTAAATTCCTCTGTAATTCAGCCTTCAGGCTGCTAAAGAGAGATTTTTAATCAATAAATACCATTACTACTACTACTACGACTACTACTCTCTTTCTGTATATATCTCTTCTCTCTCACACTCTCACTTACACTGTTCATTTCTACTTACTTCCCGAGGTTTCACTTTCCATCACTGTGTCTCTCCTTCTATATCTCTTTTCTCTCACACTCTTACTTACACTGTTCATTTCTACTTACTTCCCGAGGTTTTACTTTCCATCACTGTGTCTCTCCTTCTGTATCTCTTTTCTCTCACACTCTTACTTACACTGTTCATTTCTACTTTGCTTCCCAAGGTTTCACTTTCCATCACTGTGTCTCTCCTTCTGTATCTCTTTTCTCTCACACTCTTACTTACACTGTTCATTTCTACTTTCTTCCCGAGGTTTCACTTTCCATCACTTTGTCTCTCCTTCTGTATCTCTTTTCTCTCACACTCTTACTTACACTGTTCATTTCTACTTACTTCCCGAGGTTTCACTTTCCATCACTGTGTCTCTCCTTCTGTATCTCTTTTCTCTCACACTCTTACTTACACTGTTCATTTCTACTTTCTTCCCAAGGTTTCACTTTCCATCACTGTGTCTCTCCTTCTGTATCTCTTTTCTCTCACACTCTTACTTACACTGTTCATTTCTACTTACTTCCCGAGGTTTTACTTTCCATCACTGTGTCTCTCCTTCTGTATCTCTTCTCTCTCACACTCTCACTTACACTGTTCATTTTCTACTCTCAGCCAATCAGATGCAAGGATTTCAGTAGCTTATAACCCCTGTCAGTTAAAATCACTGACAAAACACTTGATGAAACACTCCCCTTTTCTACTTTCTTCCCAAGGTTTCAAAGAAAAGGATACAGAGGATGTCATCTCCATATTCACAGACACAAATCTGATATTACTCGTTGCAACAATATTTGTATCCTTCTTTCATGTGAGTATGATAAGGACTCTCTCTATTCAGACATAAACATAATACTCGTAGTTGTGATTGCCACATTATTTGTGTTTTTTAATTTCTTATTATCCCTTTACTCACAGACACAAATTTACAACCTCAAAATACACGAATGTGTTGATTATGATGATATGAAAGAGGAATTTGTCAAATGTTTTGCCTGAAACAAACATGCTTTTTAAAATTACGACGATGTAAGTATCAAATAAGCCTTGTGATATGTATGACAAAAAGGGGTTGTCTTCTGTGAAGTATGAGATATATTATCTTTTATGATTGTACAGTTACACTTTGGAACTTGCCTATGAAAGGTGTTTTTGTTTTTTAATTCAATTTTCCTTTTTTTCATTATGTTATATCTTCTCAGCTCCTTTTTGACTTCTTGGCCTTCAAGAATGACATCGCTTACTGGAAAGCAAGAAATACAATGGTTGGCCTTTCTATTAGAACAGGTATGATAATGAACACCTCTGTTTAAAGGGAAGCTTGAGTTCTGGGAACGGTAAAAAATAATTTGTGAGCTTTCTCATTCTTTTTATGTTAGTTTGGAAGATTATCGTAGTAGATATGTTCCCTGAAAAGGATTGCTCTTCAAATGCTGTCACATTCAAAATATGACAAGAAACAGCTGAAATGATCAGGCCGAATATTTGTATGTAGTCCCATATACACATTTCTGTGTGCAGTGCATGTGACTCTCAGGATTGAGTCAATTTCTTATTATTTTGGTGATTTCAAAACCTTACAGCATACACCAATTCTTATGTGCTATATAATCAACCTTTCCCAATTGCTTTGAGACAGTTTTTTTAACAATTCTATCTCAGGACCAGAACTCAACTTTATCTTTAATATTTACTATATATTGTAACTTTTGTTAATGTTTATTGTAATCAGTTTGGTTTTATGGCCACCATGGCATTTCCTTATACATGACCAGTTTTTATGTATTACCAAATTATCTGTCAGTCTGTTTATCCACATCTGTCTACCTGTACGTATCTGCATTTCACCCTCTATCTATCATGTGTATCAGTCTAGACATCTTTTTAAAATCAAATGTACTCTTCTTTAGCATAGTATAGTGATTCAGTTCGCTTTTCCCCTCCCAGGCACACGTGATGCCAAATCATTAATGATAATAATGATAATAATACGATTATTTCTCTGTATCAGTCTGTATATATTGATCTGTCTCTTCATCTGTTTATATGTGTTTTTTATCTGTATATCCATAAATACATCTATCTACCAATCTCTTTGCATAGGTCTACCCCCTGTAAGATTATAAAGGGGACTCTTACCAAGAAGTGTTGTTGTGGTCATTGCCATGTCCTTCCAAATCGAGATAATAGGCTGTACAAATGATTCGAGAATTATTAACCTAATAGTGTCTATAACTTGATCTTTGCTTGTATGATATACCGGTATGTGAAAGGGATATAATGATAATGAAGAGATAATGTGTGAACATAATATCATTATTCAGTTTGCATAACTTTATTACATATTAATTTGTTGTATTTTATTCACCAGTCACATGGCGATGCATTAGTCAGATCATCGTCTTCCTCTACCTACTGGAGGAGAATACAAGTCTCTTAATACTTGTGCCTTGTGGGATAGGAGCCTTTATTGAGGTAAGTTAATCTCCCCCCCCCCCCACTATCCAACCATGAATATTGCGTAATGGTACAGTGTTGGTTTGTAAGCAATGTGTGAGTCAGATCAATGTCTTTCTCTTCCTACTGGATCAAAATACCAGTCTATTAGTGCTAGTACCTTGTGATAGGAGCCATTATTGAGGTAAGTTCATCGATCTCTACCACTTGGATGTAGCATTGTATGCACAGCTCTATGCAAGCAGTTGATGCAGCCACACAACCAAAATTAGGAGCCCTGCACTCAAACACAGTACGTGGGACACCGTGTGCTGTGTACGATCCAAGTGTACTCGAAAAGACTCCTGTGCAAAAGAGACATGATTTGATTTTTGATAAAAGAAGACCGATTGTAACATGAAAGCGCCTTTAGAATTCGTAAGAATAGACTTGTTTTGCCTGTTTGTGCAGTTGATATGTGGAAAAGACTTCACAATGCTGAATTATTTGATTCTGAATATGCAAAAAATTGCATTGAGATAGTACAGCGGTGGTATTTTTCTGCGAACCCCAACATGCTTATTATGACAACTGTTTGTTATGTGCACCTTTCGAGGTAACTTGTGGGTCCAATTTCTTGCAAATAAAAAAGGTAATTTGTGTGTGTGTGTGTGGGCGTGTTTAGCCGTATGTCCGAGAACATTTTCGGACAGAGAAGAAAAAAAAAATCATGAGAACAATGGTCCTCGGAAGCCGGACAATAGTCCTCGAACGTCGAACAATGAATTTGTGCCTTATTCCGTCGACTGTCCGAGGACGGAGGAACAATAGAGGAACAATACTTGTCCTCGGAAATAAAGCAATGCAAGAGAGTGTGTGTGTGTGTGTGTGTGTGTGTGTGTGTGTGTTTCACAGAGGTGCAAACAATCTTATTAATTATAGTGACTAGTATGTATGAATCCTCTTCCTGTCATGCAACCATGCAGAATTTGGGAGAAGTCGTTGTGTAATAAAGTCATGTGATTAATCTTCTTTTTATGATATATACCAATACCATTTTAGGTGTGGAAAGTGAAGAAAGCATTCAAGGTCAGCATAGCATTTGATGGCTGGAGACCAACATTGATCTTTGGTGCAGCTACAGACTCGGAGAAAGCAACAGCAGAATTTGATACGACTGCCATGAAGTATCTCTCATACCTACTCTATCCTCTGTGTATACTTGGAGCAATCTACTCTCTGATATATGTTCCTCATAAAAGGTAAGATCCTCACCGGTGTGAAGTATCTCTCATATCTACTCTATCCTCTGTGTATACTAGGAGCAATCTACTCTCTGATATATGTTCCTCATAAAAGGTAAGATCTTCACCGGTGTGAACTACCTCTCGTATCTACTCTATCCTCTGTGTATACTAGGAGCAATCTACTCTCTGATATATGTTCCTCATAAAAGGTAAGATCCTCACCGGTGTGAAGAATGCCTCGTATCTACTCTATCCTCTAATTTCATCATGATCTTTTTATTTCTTATTTTGTGGGTCGTTGTGTTTTTAGTGTGAAGCAGCTAATACATTATCTAAGAACTCATATTCCAAGCCGGGGGGGGGTTCATAAAGATGTACGTAAAGTTACGCATAACTGTACAAATGACTTATATATGACAAGCCAAATGGGATGCTCAATCGTTTTTAACTGAATCAACTACTGTAAATGCAGAAATATTCGCGGTACATTAATTTTAGCGGATTTCATGCTATTTTCGGCGGGCGCGAATTCTAGAACATGCAAAAATATTAGCACGATTTCTTATGCTTGTTTTGAATGGACGCTGCATTGCGCGCTTCATCTGATTGATACGTGTTTGCATCCAATTCATTTTAGAGTGCGAGTGAGTAATTGTGCAGCGCGAATTTAAGAACCAGCGAATATGTTTTTGGGTCGCTCAGCGCGAAAATTTAATCACACGAAAATAACAGCGTTTACAGTAAAGTTGAACTGTGCAGATGTAGAGTAACATTCTTATAATACAACAAACATTTTTAATGCAGAGTATACCTTTTGCTATTTTTTAATTGAGGTTATTGGAAATACAGCCACACTTTGTTAAAACAGCAGGAAAAACTTTGGGTATCCTATCTGGCACTTCATATACAAGTTGTTCGTAAAGTCATGCGTAACTTTAAGAACAGCTTTATGAAACACCCCCTGTATGCCTACCAATTAGAAACCCGCCACAGCTTCAGTGTTATTTTGTATTCATTTCAATGGAAAATGAACCACAGAGCTCTGAGAAAGTAGTGTGTAAAACGCCATTCAGAGTCTCTGACGTATTTCTTTATATGCCACGAGCTACCATAAATTTTGTAACATAATGATTTAAATATTGGATAATCTCATAGAATGACACCACTGTGTTTGTGAAAACTCAAATGACTCTTTACTATGTTATCTTGCAGCTGGTATTCTTGGCTTATTAACAGCCTGGTGAATGGAGTCTATGCATTTGGATTCCTGTTTATGCTTCCTCAGCTCTTTGTCAATTATAAGGTAATATTTCCTTCCAGAAAAAAAGAAAATCAACTGAGATACCTCTGATGATACTTTCAAGAGAAATTTGAAAAAAAGAATTAAATGATACTCTTAGTTTTTCTAATACCTTTGTTTTTTAAATTAATTTTGATGCCTTAGATTATATTTGTTTTTCGACATATAACATAGTTTCTCAGAAAAAAGGTTTGCGGTACAACCATGTGAGTTGGAATAACTCCACGTTCCGGTCAGAATGCTCTGGCCGTCGTCAGGAGAATAAGAAGAGCGAATAAATCAGCAGAATTTATATGAAGCGGTAGAAATTCTACACCTTCACAACTTGTTTGTAATGTTAGGCAATTCACTTTTTAAAATGGAGGCAAACAATAACATCACGGAATTAGTATAGAAAGAAATAGTAACAGTAACATCGAAGTACCTGCATTGAAAGGATAAATAACATCAAGGTACCTGCATTGAAAGGATAAGTAACATCAAACTAATCCTGCGTTGAAAAAAACATTGAAAACAAGTGAACAATAGAACTAAGAAACCAATTAACCGTCTGGATAAGCTGGAAACAAAAGGGGGATTAGGACCATAGGTAATCTGTTCAGAGAAACATGACATCCTGTTGAAAGAAATTAAGGTTAAAACATACATATGTGACCTTTTTAGAAACATAGTTTCTAAAAAAAAAAGGTTTTCTCTTGTTAATAGCGATGTTAACTTCAAAGGTAACTCTCCCATTTAGTGATCTGGGCCCCGTCTTAAAATGAGTTGCAATTGATTTGAATCGATTGCAAGTCCTCCAATCAATCGCAAATTTCCAATCTCCTATCTCTCTAGTACAGAGTTGTGATTGATATCAATTGCAAATTATTTGCAATCAATCGCAACTGTTTATAAGACAGGGCCCTGGACTTTCAGTAATCCCAAACTCCTTGTCGATTGTTCCCTTTTTTTTCAAACCTTTACTAAACTGTTTGTCTAATTTGTACTTCAATCACTCAATTCAATACGCTATATATCTCTTCACTTTCCTTTGATAGAAGAATGAATTATATATAGCAGAGAAGGAATAATGTGCCTTATGCATCTGATCAAATAATCGAATGAATATTTACTGAAGTTGTTCTCACTTGCTTTTTTTGTAAATCTTACAGTTGAAGTCGGTAGCACACCTTCCCTGGAGAGCTTTCACATACAAGGTAAGTAACTGCTTCTCTTCTATAATCAACACTTAGTTGCTATGGTTACCATGTAATCAAAACTTCAGTTCAAAATATATTTCTCAATCAAATCTTGTCGAAATTTGATCCCCTTGATTGTGGTAAAGAGTGAAATAATGTTTTTGCGTGTCAAGTAACGTTAACCAGTTGCCCGCCGGAACCGGGTTGTCGCTGTGCTAAACCTATGGGAATGAGAAGATTCAGTAGTCAACAGGATTAACTGAAATATTGAGCGATGAATTATACTCACAGATTGATTGATTGTGTAAGGGCTCAACATTTTGAGGTAAACTATATTATATCACTACATATGTTATTTTTCATGAAATTTGAAATTGAACTTGATACATTGTATTTTCCCCTGTCAAGGGAACAACACAAAAAGCTTATTATTAAGTCTAAAATTTGTAAATTCCTGAGCATCAATGATATTGAATCTTTCATACATTTTGGCTTTGTATTAGTTGTATGACATATTTCTCTTGTATGACATATTTCTCTCATTATGTCAATTATTTGAGCAAAGTAGTAAAATCATATACAGACGTAAATTTCTTAGATTTCTAAATTACATCTTCCATCAGGCCTTCAACACCTTCATAGACGATGTATTTGCTTTCATCATCACCATGCCAACAGCCCACCGGTTAGCTTGTTTCCGTGACGATGTTGTATTCGTTATTTACCTTTACCAAAGATGGTGAGTACATGTAATACTTCATTGTTTATTCTATTATTGTTAATGCCGATATCTCTCTGTATGCTTTGATGATATAAGACGGATATACATGATTTCCAGGCTGATTCTTCATTGATTCTAGCCATTGAGAAATGGATAATTCATTCACTGTATTAGTTTAATTTATCATCCAATATGGTAATATTAAACTCTTTCAAAGTTTCACAAAATTATCATTTTAGGATCAGGGAAAATTAGATGAATCACGTAGGTTTCCAGGTATATTTTAGAAAATGATCGATATTTGGTCTGTTCCTTGACAAATTTGACTGTTACTTCATTATAATACATGACACAGTTCTTAATGTGATAAAATCCTGAATATTGTAGATTATATTGTAGATTGTATTCTTACTTCGGTTCAAAATCAGTAGTATATTATTTCATTTATGCTGCTTTCTTTAAAGCAGTTTGGTGTGAAAAATTAAGCTATTATTGATGATGGCAGGCAGCCTCACAAATGATTATTGGGTCAATCCACGTCAAATCAACGGATGGGTGTCACCCGACCCCCTTCGATTTTCTTTAAACTCGCACCAAATGTTCCCCCAAGTATCTGATGGAAAACTCCAAAATTTTTTGCCCCAAGGTCAAACGGTTGCTAAGATATGGCCTCACCTAGCAACCAGTGTGCTGACAAAGCAATAAGGCTAATTAAATTTATGCATTTTTGGTTGACAATTGTAGCCAAAATTCTTCACTCAGAGAGCTCATTGTCTGGATATTGTGAGAACTTTATGCCCTTTACAAAAAAAAATAATCATGACATAAATACGATTCTCCATTTTCGTGTACAAGGTCACCGAAAATGGCGTGAACTGTAAAATCTGTGATTTCAAGTGTATGTTTGGAGGTTCATAGCTTCAAAATCAAATAAGCTTAGGACCCAATATTTTGTATATTTGAACACTTTTAGTAATTGAACAAACCTAAAAAAAAATCAGAACGTTTGTCCAAGCGGTTTTGCTAAAGAGCGCCCTCAAATTTGGGATATTTTCAAAATAAGCCAAGTTCAAGGTCATGGATCACCCTTAGTCCAATCTCGGAACACCACCAATTCTTGTGTATGGATAGGCATTTACCTATATTTTAACGAGTTACCAAAGAAATTTTGCGTCCGGAACGTTCAATGGCCAATGTACACTGTCGAAAATGGTCATAAACGCATCAAAATCAAAGAAAATTGACATATGGGCTTAAGATCATATTTCAAATGTTAATTTCTTCAAGATAAAAAGGCCAAGCATAGTGATATTAACAGTTATGGTAGTATATTATAGGTACTAAAAGAATATATACTACTGTAAGTTTGTTTTATAGGGAATGACCTTGAAATCGCTTCTCAAAGTCAACAAAAAACAATTATACACTTAAAATATGCTAATTTCTGGTCACGTGTGACCTTTATAGCATATTTCATAATTGATTTTCTCACAGACCCTAAAATTTGGGTATGTTGATATATTACTAAAATGGTAGTTTCTAATGAGTACTTGAAGAATATGTCACATTTGTACACTCTAATCTGACTATGATCTTGAAATGGTGCCCCCAAAAGGGTCCAAAATCATTAAAATAGGTAATTCGCGCTCACATGTGACTTTTATAGCATAATTCAAAATTGATTATCTCACAAACCCAAAGTCTGATCATGAAGATATTTACAATATTGATAGGTTTCTATGAGTACTTGAAGAAAATGTCACATTTGTACACTCTGATTTGACTATGACCTTGAAATGGTGCCCCACCCAAAAGGGACCAAAATGATTAAAATATGCTAATTCGCGCTCACATGTGACTTTTATAGCATACTTCAAACTTGATTTTCTCACAAACCCGAGTGGCGGATCCAGAGGGGGGGGGGGGGGGGGGGGGGGGGGGTTTGCTTGTCAGGGAATTATGGAGGGAAACTGGACCCCCATACCCCACCCCCCCCCTTCAAAATTCGCTCAGTGGGGGCGGCGGGGGGGGGGGGGGGGCTGGGGGGGATCAACATTTTTTTTTTTTTGCCAAACCTTCACAATTCGCTCAGTGGGGGGGGGGGGGGGGTATGGGAGTCCAGTTTCCATCCATAATTCCCTGACAAGTAACCCCCCCCTGGATCCGCCACTGGGGTTTGTGAGAAAATCAAGTTTGAAGTATGCTATAAAAGTCACATGTGAGCACGAATTAGCATATTTTAATCATTTTGGTCCCTTTTGGGTGGGGCACCATTTCAAGGTCATAGTCAAATCAGAGTTTACAAATGTGACATATTCTTCAAGTACTCATATAAACCTATCAATATTGTAAATATCTTCATGATCAGACAATTCGCTCAGTGGGGGGGGGGGGGGTATGGGAGTCCAGTTTCCATCCGTAATTCCCTGACAAGCAACCCCCCCTGGATCTGCCACTGGGGTTTGTGAGATAATCAATTTTGAATTATGCTATAAAAGTCACACATGAGCGCGAATTACCTATTTTAATGATTTTGGACCCTTTTGGGGGCACCATTTCAAGATCATAGTCAGATTAGAGTGTACAAATGTGACATATTCTTCAAGTATTCATTAGAAACTACCATTTTAGTAATATATCAACATACCCAAATTTTAGGGTCTGTGAGAAAATCAATTATGAAATATGCTATAAAGGTGCTAAGCTTATTTGATTTTGAAGCTATGAACCTCCAAACATACCTTGAACTTGGCTTATTTTGAAAATATCCCAAATTTGAGGGCGCTCTTTAGCAAAACCGCTTGGACAAACGTTCTGATTTTTTTTTAGGTTTGTTCAATTACTAAAAGTGTTCAAATATACAAAATATTGGGTCCTAAGCTTATTTGATTTTGAAGCTATGAACCTCCAAACATACACTTGAAATCACAGATTTTACAGCTCACGCCATTTTCGGTGACCTTGTACACGAAAATGGAGAATCGTATTTATGTCATGATTATTTTTTTTTGTAAAGGGCATAAAGTTCTCACAATATCCAGACAATGAGCTCTCTGTGTGAAGAATTTTGGCTACAGTTGTCAATCAAAAATGCATAAATTTAATTAGCCTTATTGCTTTGTCTGCGCACTGGTTGCTAGGCGAGGCCATATCTTAGCAACCGTTTGACCTTGGGGCAAAATATTTCGGGGTTTTTCGTCAGACACTTGGGGAACATTTGGTGCGAGTTTAAAGAAAATCAAAGGGGGTCGGGTGACAACTTGCCTGAAAATCTGTTGATTTGATGTGGATTGACCCTATTGTTAGTACTACCCTTCAAGCCAAATATTTTTGTATTTGATTGCACAGGTTATACCCAGTTGACAAGACTCGTGCCAATGAGTATGGGGTTTCATATGAAGAAGACAAGAACAAGAAAGAACATAAAGACTGATCTAAGAATTATACACCTAAAACACCTGACATCATGAGGTATGCAGCCATCGGGTAACCCAACTGTGCCAAATATATCACCATATGTAGAAGAAACTTATATCCCTTGCTAGTGTCAGTGTTTGAAGATACAGACATTGTTCATCCATGTCAGATTCTTGGTTATGATAGTGGTGTACCTTTACTCACTATGCCATTAGTTTGTTTTAGTTGCATTTTTTTTAGTTCCATTCAAAGTTCTACAAAACAAGATATTATTCTTCATATGAACATTTATGGATATCTATATGTGTCAACCATGTTCATTCAAGCAGTGGTGAGAAATTGGTATATGTGTAACCCCTTCCATACCACCAGCTTTTTAAGCAATTGTCAAAGATGAACTTTCAAGAGTTAAATATTAACTCTCAGTGAGTTTTTTCTTGAGCAAGCTGGGCAAAGATATATTAAATAGGAAGAAACATTGAAGGCATATCTGAGTGTAAACAAAATGTTCAACACTCAAATTTTGGGTGGGATATGCCGCCCACGGCATGGTAGGGGTTAACATTCATCTGATCATAATCTTTTTTTTTTCGTTCACAGGTCTTCTACATTGTTGTCATGTCAGACAGGTATAAGACAAGTATTTGCAAAGAACCACATTTGATAAGCCAAACATATGCTGAAAAGGCTTATTTGAAAGCAAATAGCCAGTAAATTTTAATTACACTTATTCTGTTAGGGTGGCGAAGTATGTCTTGGACACATTTTCAACTGGATTATTTCCTTGCCTTATATATTGTGTGCCTTGATTCAGATTTTCATTTCAGAATGGGTAGGGTATAAAGGGGAAATTAAACTTGCCTTTTAACAAAATTATATTGATGTCTTTTATTAGAATAGAATAGTATACATCTGTAAAATTATTGTATGGTCTCCTGACTCTACAACTGTATTGTTATTATTGACTGTGAATTTAATTATTAACTTACAAACCTCTTAATTGAAATGTTTCTTGTTTCATAAAACTTGTTATCAGTAACAACTGCCACATTTCCGTGACAAATGTGCTCTCAGCCAATCAGATGCCAGGATTTCAGTAGCTTATAACGGTTATTGCAACTTGTTATTAATAACAAGTTTTATGAAACAGGGCCCTGATATTGTTTGTTGTTGTATATATTATGCAGTTGCAAACAATAGCCACTTCAGGTGTCAACAAGTAATTGTTGACAGCTGAACAAGCCAGCAGTCCCCACAAGGAAAGTCCTGGATAGGCCAAGCAAATTGGTTTGCTGCTCAGATAATGTTATATTGAATTTGAATTTGAATTGAATTTGAATTTATTTTCATATTTCACAATTCACATAACATAAAAATACATATATAAACAATTTAACGGTAAATAAGTGAGTCATATGGCATGAACATTCGTATAAATGATACATCAATGTGCTAGTTGAAATTAAGCAAGACATTAAAATAATGTAGGTGAAATATGAAGGAACCTGCATAAAAAGCAAAGCTTTTATATGCCTTTACACTGTTCAAAAACAAAAGTAACAAAGCACCTCTATAACAAAAATTATATGGTTTCATGGAGAATATTGTGTTTGAATGATTCAAAGGAATACATGTATACAGTTAACTTTGCATAAGCCGAATCTGTTGAGACCATAAAATATAGTTCGACTTATGCACAATTCAACTTTAATAGGAAAATGTAAATAACACATGTTTAGCATAGTTTGGTAAAAATAAAATGATTTGACTTAGGGAAAGTTTGACTTATGCAACTTTGAGTTATGCAAGGTTAACTGTAAATGGTGTTTATGACAAACAGAGAATAATATATACATATCTCAGATGTTTCCCCTAGTCTCTGTCTAACATGTCATAGTGTCCACTTGTACATGAAGGCCACATCCCTTTATTGCTCTTTTTTTTCTTCCTAATAACAGAATTCATATTAACCCCTACCATGCCGTGGGCGGCAAATCCCGCCCAAATATTTGAATGTTGAACATTTTGTTTAGGCTGAGAATGGCTTGAAAATTCTTCCTCATACAGAAACCTGTGCCTTCCTATGCAATAAATCTTTGCCCAGTTTGCGCAAGGAAAATCTCATTGAAAGTTAATGTTTAATTCTTGAAAGTTCATTTTTGATAATTGCTCAAAAATCTGGTGGCATGGAAGGGGTTAATATGTAGTTACATGCTGAATCTGACAGCAACTGATGGCCAGATTATTGTCTACCCACAGAAGCGAAAACGTTAAAAGTACCACTTTGGAATGATTTGTTCAGTGATGAATATAAATATTTCTGGAATGTGTCCTGAATGCAGAAAAGGAATGATTTATTTATTTATTTTATTTATTTACTTCTGATATATATATATATATACATGTATATATATATATACAGGATAGCACATTTTCACCAATAGTGAGGGTCTTTCATGAGGCCCTGTTTGATAACAAAGATATTAAGTAACAATATAAACTCACTACAGCAACAAAACAAAATACAGAAGATAGTTAAATATATCATCTGGTATCCTTGTAAGAAATGGAAATTTTCAAAAAGTATTGGTGCATATTTCTAAAATCATTGATATATACATTCGGTAATTGGTTTTTAAATGAGATGAATGGTCATCAGTTACTTTTTGACATGCCCCCAAGATATAATAATATTCTGAAAGTTTATAAACAAAGTAAAGAGATGATCTTGGTGTAAATCCCCACTTTGGATACCAAAACTGATATGTACATATTTACATACAATAGTATTATTATTTAAACAATACCGTTCATTGTACAGCATAATAATTGAGTATGTACAGCATAAATACCAATGTAAGCACCAAGTATGATTACAAGTATATGGCATAAGATAGAAATATTATAACCTTTCAAACAGTTTCCTTTGTGTGGCCTTTATGCAGATGGCCTTTGTAATAGAATAAACTGTATTTGTTTCCTATTTTCTTATTTCTCCTCACCTTCAAAAAGTACCTGTAATATTTTTTTAAATCATTGAAATGTTAATCTATTTTGTGTTTTTGTTTAGAAGGAAAACAATGGCAACTTCATATCAGTTTATTAGTTGTCATTTTTGTTTTTTACATCATTTCAAGTGCAATTTTTTATCAGCATGCCTTGAGTTACTTTCATCATTACAATGATTTCATACCAAGTGCCTCTTGTCTGTTATTGATTTATCATATCAATTTTGTGTATGTTCAGCTCTGATGAATATTTAGCCTTTAACCATGGCAGCATGCTTGGTCTTTTCTTTGCTGCTCTACTACTAGCTTTTGTCGATACTCGAAACGCCCATAGAGTTACCATGAAGCTACTTAACTCTATGCCTCTGCCTGATTTCGAGAAGGCGACACACTCGTGCAGGCCGCCTTTACCCACCCACCAACGTTACTTGTTGTTTTCTTATTTTTAACTTAGAAATCTTTCGTCAATTCCGTACGAAAGATTTTCATGAATAATTCAGTTCCTGGTAGAGAAAGGGAACCAATCAGAAGCTTTCAGGACACGGAGACAAGAGACTATTCAGCCCTTTCTAGCCATGGGGTATTAGTAATATGTTACGGCAAATATAACATATTTTCCACATAATGTAACAAAAATATGACTGCTGACCAATTTCTTTTTTAAAAATGAGAAACAAATATTTGTGTGTGGACTTTTTTTATCAAGAAAACAAAAATTAAAAATACTTTCAGTTTTCTCCCGCTATCTACCCTTTGTTGGTCCCCATCAAATAATGGACAAGCTCAGTCTTTTCCATTACGGTTCCTTTTATTCGATTGGTTAAATGCAATGAACCATAAAGTTCAGTGTGGTTTTAACAAAACGAGTTGTACTGCCGTGTTTGGTAAGGTTGTTGAATGATTCATTACCTCTTGGTCGTCTTGAAAATATGCTGACGGGTGCGAAAAGGCGGTGTGCAGCAAGCTGCACACGTGTGTTGACTTCTCGCAATCAGAGGACTTCCGTGCATTTCGAGATCGACAGAGCTAAGAGTAGAGCAGCAGAGAAAAGACGTAGCATGCCGCCTTGGTGAAAGGCTAATGAATATTAGGTGTGTATATGCTGTAGAAGATAAGCAGTGTCTAAGAATGGAATTGGAACTCATTTCTGTTTTTGTTCAGTATGTTAGAGTTATGTCCTGTAGAATGCTTGAAAAATACTTTGATGTCTGTTTAATGGTTGAATGTTTTAAATTCATGTTGCCTTGAATTATCAACTTATCCTTGTCATGGTGGTGTGAATTATTTATCATTTTGCTGTAAGATTTCACACTGTAGAAGCAATATATTCCATTCTATGTTGTTATATTCCTATTGTATGACATGTGGACTTTTGCATTCCCTCCATGATGCAATATACTTGTTTTATGAAAGAAAAATATATTTAAAGGTCTGCATGATGCAGTGCACAGACATTCTTTTGTTATTTAGTGTTATGTGCACATTACATAGGATTTTTTTTTCTTTTAAATAATAAAAAATTTGAAAACTTGATGTGTAATATGTAGGTTACTGTAATATGCACAACAGAAAGAAAGGGGAAAAGGAAAAAGTGAGAGAAAAGGGGAGAAAAAAGAGAACACAATACAGAGAGGAAAGAGAAAGAGACAGAGAGACAGGCCGAAAGAGGGAGAGATGGAGATGGAAAAAGAAATCAGTGAAAAGAATTTGTGTGAAAAGCTCAAGAACACATAATGGAGACAACAAAGTGCAAGAAAGATACTTGTACATTATGCAAAATATTCAACCAATAAGTTGTAAGAAGTGTACAGTCCCACTATCTATTTCTTTCTATCCTTAAATTCCACTTCTTCTCAGTCCGCCTTTTCTCTGTTTATCTGCTTATTGTTTTTACCCACCTGTACAACTGTGCTCCACAATGCTCGCTCTCTCTCTTCATTTGTCCACTCCCTTTCTCTCTTTCTCTCACACACTATTTCCACCCTCTTTCTATTTGTCTCCTCCCTTTCTCTCTCTCCATTTCCACCCTCTATGTGTCTCCTCCATTTCTCTCTCTCTCTCACCATTTCCACCCTCTTTCTCTCTATTTGTCTCCTCCCTTTCTCTCTATTTGTCTCCTCCCTTTCTCTCTGTCTCTCTCTTTCCCACTTTTCCCCAGAATTTAGCTATAAGTCATACAAACTGAGAGGTTCACAACTTGTTCATTTTATAAATGATTTAATGTACACCACAAAGTATGCCATGAAAATATGGCACAAATATTAATTAACAGGCACACGCAGCACCACAAAACGTGATTAAATAGTCTTTTCCTTACCTCAAAAGACACATTAGAAATGAGTAAAAAAATCAAGTAGTGCAATAAAAACCTACAATCTTCACATATGGAAGATGAAGTACAAAGTATATTATAAAATGTCTCGTCCTACTCACTACTTACTGGAAATATTTGCAAGATATCATAAAAACATAAACCTGACATGTTTTTCCTCAGAACTGTAAAAAAAAGGTAAGTATTCCAACATAAGTGCCATTATGACAGCTGTGTCAGATGTCACATAAATAATGGAACAACAAATTTAAAATCAGTCTTTTTCAACACATTTCAAGCATTATTACATGGCTAACATACTACAGGTATAAATAGTGCTGATGCAGCTTATGTAAGTATTTTATAAGTAGAGCTTACGTTTTGTCATACAGTGAATAATTATCTGATTACTACTTTCTCTGAGCAATAATAATAAGATACATAGAACCTCCATCCATATTAATTGTACCTCTTTCTATCAAAGTTCTAACTTTTATATCCATTTATTGCATTGCAAAAGATATGAAAAAGAAACTTGCTTATTTATGGTTTCTTTTTACACATAAAACATAACACACATACATACACACATACATGTACATACACATGCATAACCTGGGGTGGTATTTAGAAAACTAAGTTGTCTTTTATGTTAGTGAGAGGTATATTAATAGTCATAACAAATCTACATTAGAACAAGTCATAGGCTAATGTCTGCAAAGAATCGATGCACTCAATTATAGTTCCAAGAGCAATTTGTTATGACAATGAACATACATAAAAGGTAACATGGTTTTCAGAATACTATCCCTAGAGAATACTATTCTATAGTAAAAGAATGTAAAATGAAGGTTTTTTAAAAAGAGTACTCCGGTAAATCCTGTGTTCTTCTGCTTTAGTCAAAGACCTTAACAGTAATCCTTAAATGAATTGGGAACTGTTAATAAGCAAATAATTACTGTCGGTGAAGGTGATGGGACAAACTATCACTTCCGAGGCGATCTGAATGTAGCTATCTTTCCGAAGCGAGAAAGACAATTATTCTCTTCTTCTTGAAAAAGACATTTATGATTTAGGCCCGAATAAATTCACAAAAGATGTTAAAACCACCATAAACCCCCATAAACCGTACCCCTACCTAGATGCGCACAATTGTTTGATCATTTTTAGCGCGCGGTTGGGCAATGCGCGCTTATTTTAGTACGCTTATGGAGCTATTCGTAAAGGTCACGCACTTTTCATTTTGAATATTCGTAGAGGTCACACACTTTTCAATTGACTATTCGTAGAGGTCACGCACTTTCATTTCGCGCGTACCCAAATATTGATAACGCATTGTGACTCTGTAATGCACTGAAGAGATCAGCGAAACAAATAAGTACTATTCCGTCAAGGTCACAAACTTTTCTTCTCGGGTCGATTGATATGGGGAAACTATGTTTTATCACGTGATTAACTTTTGACCAATCTAACAGCAAGATTCTTAGTATGTGGAATATAATGTATAATAGCTTAAAGTCACACTATCAGGAGATATGTGCTAGAAAGTGATGCAAGCAGCCAAGCACTTCTGAACTCCACAGACTAAAAAAAATAAGTTACTGGGTGGTATAAAAGCCAATCAAGTCCTCCACTTGACACCACATAACTTAAAGGGGTAGTCCATAGGCTCCATTGGCTTTGTACAGACTAATCAGCCTTATGGTTCAATACTGCCAATGGTACTCCCAAACACATATCTTGATAAATTGCTACATAGCACAGAAGTCATTAACAATATGAGAATTATACATCCATCAAATTGCAGGGGAAACAAGAAAAAAATTATATACGATGCTATGCGGTTTGCATAAAATTACACTTCAAATTCGGAGAGAAAGGACATTATTTATGTCTGTCTATTAAACAACAAAATGTGTATGTTAGAATTTTGTGGTTTCAAGGTATATATGATATTCTTTACTTCATGCATATTGTCAGGAGGAAGAAACCAACTAAATAGAAAAGGTGATTCTAAATTTCATGATGCTGAAGAAAGTCTACATCTCCCCGCATTTTAATGACTTTGTGATTGTAAGGAAACACCTTTAACAAAAACAGGAAAGAGATGATTTCTTCTGGAGTATGTTTGTTTACCACTTTCAGCATTACACTTGATTTCCAGCACCAACTTCACTGTGCAGCATGATCCATTTCACTTTTTAGAAGTTTCAAAAAGAGGCTGCCAGGTCATATCAGACATCTCTCTCTGTAGATGGTTCCTCAAGCAAGGGAAGTACACTTGTTATAGATGCAGGATTTTTCATAAAGAAAATGTTAGATTACGACTAAAAGTCATCGTCATCATCTGAATCCAATCGTCTCCTTTCAAACTGGGGGAAAAAATTGGTCAAGAAATGAAATAATGATTAACCTTTGAATTGATCAAATATATGATTTTGAAAATTATTTTCACAGAAACATTTGCTTATCCACAAGATTGACCTTGTTTAAATAGTAAAAATTTACTTCTGCAAGTATGGGCACAATAGAAAATTCATAGCTATATCTTAAAGGGTTTTGGAATTATCATTTTATTAAAGATAAAGTTGAGTCCTGGTCATGTGATTACATTGTGAAAGAAGCCATCTCAAAGCAATATTGGGATAGGTTGATCATGTCTACATAAGAATTGGTGTATACTGTGAGGTTTTGGAATTATCAAAATGATAAGAAATTGGCCCAATCTTGCTGAAAAGCACATGCACTGCACACAGAAATGGGTATATGGGACTGCACGGCTGAAACACTTCAGCTGTTTCTTGTCATATTTCAAATATGAGGGTATTTGAATGTACAATACAGAGGAGAAAATAAATACTACTGGGGAAAATTTGTTTTGATGAAAATATGATGGAAAATAATCAAGGAGAGGGCAGTGAATGTCCCCTAATGAGTCATTTTATGGTTAAGTCAAAACAACATGCTATATAGATTGGCTCTACTTGAATGAATACAAAGAAGACAAACAGAGCAACAACTAACCTTGACCTTTGTTGATCGACCTGTCTTTTCGCTGACCTGTTCTAGAAGACTCTTCAGTTGATCCTCACCAATCTACACAAATAGAAGAATAGAATATATTGATTTTGAAGGAGAATTAATTAACATCAATGGACTGAGGACAAAATTACAAACTTTTGAGCGAGTTGGGTCACTTATAACATCAACAACTAAAAGCTGGTTGTAATCAATACATTTGTCCAATACAATATGTATTGGCCTGATCAAATCTTATGTTGGTCTGTACAGCTCATTCCTTCAATTAGAACTTCTGGAAATAAATTCTGATTCTTCTAGAATAAATTCAGTGAAAAGGTAACTTAAGACTCTTGTGATTTTTATTAATGTGTACTGGTTCATTTATGGTGAATAATAAATAACTTTCATAAAAAGTAGGATTTATCACTCCTAGTATTAAGTTCGCACTAGCCACATTCATTATCAATGAGTCTACATATAATCGGTGCAAAGATTGAGTGTCCTACCTTGCCACCTATCTGACCCGTCTGTGCCATTCTGATCAACATTTCTTCCACCATCTTAGCCTTGTCAGGCTTTACAAGAGCAATACTGTTTACTGTAGAGATAAGATGAAAGACATGAAAATTATCTGTGATTGTTACTCTTTGAATGGAGTTATAAGGCAGTAGGAATCCCATTCACATCCAAACTTTCAAGGTACAAAAGTATTTCACTTTTACCCGGTAAAAAATGAAAGTGGTTAAATTTTACATAAAAATATATCTGAAACTGCTTTAAGCAAATTGTAGTGAGATTTCAGTTGGAAGGATCATAATCCAGTGTATTAAGAGGAGAAATTTGCCTGTCTAGTATTTCTTAGCTTTCTGAATGCATCTTGTAAAATTTTATCAAGCACCATATGGTACTAGGAACTGAACTATGCAAGAAATATATCAGTTTTGTTCAATTCATTCGATTTCAATAGAGCTGCAGATTGAACTTCTTCAAGATGTTTTGACTGTAGAAAATGTACACTTGTACTCTTTCAATGTTACATCAAAAATTCTTGTAGATTTGACAAACACTGTTATTGATATAACCACAGATAATGCTTTATAAAATTTCTTTCACCCTTGATTCATAAATAACAAGATACAAATATTCCCCTGAAGTGGAAAATACACACACTAGGATCACTGGTTGTGATATGAAATTACCTTTTCATTTCATCTGTTCGGGAAGTATGGCCATATCTTTACTCAATGAATTTCAAGTTAACAACTTTGGGTAATTTGTCTATAAGACATATTCAAAAATTGAACAGGATCACACCATGTATCCTTCTCATTTTGACTCTTCACATGGTTTTAATAATTGTCCCTGAATCAAGTTACTACAGTCAAACCTGTCTATAAAGACCACCCAAGGGAGACAGAAAATGTGGTCTTTAACAGCAGGCGGTCTCTATAGACAGGTTCTTTAACAGGTAAATTGGCTTCAAAGAAGTCAAGAAAAGCGGTCTTTATAGACAGGTGGTCTTTATATACGGGTGGTCGCTAAGGCAGGTTTGACTGTACTTACATCTTGCCCTGGCAGATTGATCTAGGAGTTGAGCTAGCATTGAGTTCTTCATTTCTTGTTGCCTGTATACAAGGAAATAGTTGCATAACATTAGAACAAACAAACATAACAGAAAAGAACTACAACAATAAACAGATATTGCTAAAGGCTCAGCGTAATGAGTGTAAAGAATGTATATTTATACACACAAGCTCCATCTACTGCAATGTTGGTCAGTCCCTCCTTAATACTCAGTCTCTACTAACATAAATTTGCAGTAAATTATTTACCATTATCCCAAATAACAAGCTTTAGAATTGCAGAGCTCTGTTCAACATATTTATTAAATGATTTTTTCCATTATGATAATCTCAAGTCTACTAACTTCTCTGTAATGGCTAGGACATAGACTGCTTATTAGGTGGTCTGTCATTTATGACAGACCTGCTTTTAATTTTGTCAAGATTTTCTTTATTATTATTTTTATTATTTCTTCTTTTTATTACAAATTTTTGTTCCCACCAAATCTCAAAATCGGTCAGGTCACTATCATCGAGTTTCATGTCATGTATGAGGTCAATCATGGACATGGTCCATTAAGCTTTTGGAGGTCATCAGGTCATCGTGACGTCATCAAGACGCCATTTTGTAAATTTACAAGATCGATTATATCTTCATAATCGATCATCAAAAATCAACTATATTCACATCACATAAACTTCACTTGACGGGTCATCAAGTCATGTCCTCACAGGTCATCTAGAGGTCAAAATTTAAAAATGCTCAAAATCACGTGGGATCAAGTCTGCACGTTTCAGGTCATTCTGAGCATTTCAAAAATTTCTGTGCGTAAGCGTCCGCGCGCGTGTTTTACGCGCGCGCAAGTCGTAAATAACGTTAAAACGCTGTTTTTTCGATTGATTTGCAATCCTGACACTTTTCTTCATCATTTCCATCAACTTGGAATCAATTTCAATCAATAATAAGGTCGTACGGGCGCGTCAAATTTCAAAATCCGTGTGCGCGTCTATGGCGAAAATAACGTAAAAACGTGCAAAAACATGCCTCTACAAAATTAGCTCTAGCTCTTTAAATAGTCCATAAACCCCCAAATTGTTTTCATCTTTGGGTAGGGGATGAATCATAGATATGATTTCATGTATCATTTGACCCTTATAAACATTATGACGTCATCAAAATGGCGCCAGAAATCAAAATTTCCATTTTTCATGTTTTGACGTCATCACATTTATGCAAATTTGGCTCTAGATTCGTAATTATTGGTCGTTTCTCGCCCAGATTTTGATATGTTATAGCTCAGACAATTCTCTACAAGATCAGTTGCCACCATTTTTCATTTTGATGACGTCATCACAGTGAAATTTTCAATTAAAGATGCCATGTCAGAATTTTCCCTATTTGCGTGTTATGTCTATGGAAGATGTTTTTTTTTCGAATCATGAATCTACATGACATTGTTCTCTGAGCTGTATCTCAGTTGTTTTTGGTCTATTTTCTTCCAGATTTTAGTATGTTATAGCTGAGACTATAAGCTTTTATAAGTGTTGTCTCCAATTTTTGATCAGATGTCGGGATCATGCCCAATTTTTAACTACAAAATGTGATTTGAGAATCCCGTTTTTCGTTTACGTGTTATCTCTATGGGAAATATTTTGGTATATTGGTCAAAGCACTTGCCTCCCATTCCGGTGACCCAGGTTCGATCCCCGGTGGGTCCATTGAAATTTTTTTTTTTTTTGCTTCTTTTTGCCTTTCATTTTACCATCTTGTTCGACTATTTTAACATAAGCAATCACAAACCATGTAATAAACTGCCTTATTTTGCGTGTTATGTCTATTGGAAAGTAGTGTGCAATAGTTTATGTACAACCCTATGGAAAATCTGATTCCCTGACGTGTATTAAAGCTATCCTGCAATATCATTAGTCCTATTTGATATCACAATTTCTCAAAATTGGCTCACTCAATTATCTTCAAATTTTTGTCAGTCATCGGTCCTAATAAGGTCAAGTTCCCACATCTTTTTCAAGGTCATCAGGTTATCGTGACGTCATCTAGGCGCCATTTTGTATCTTCTTCACTAAATGTCATTTCTCTTTCATATTTGGAAGGGCTAAGATCAATGTCATTTCAGTCATGGTCATCACCATTATCATCATCATCATCATCATCATCATCAATTCCATCATCATCAATTCCATCATCATCATTATATCATCATCATGATAATCATCAACATCATTATCATCATCACTGTCATGATATTCATGATGATGATGATGATGATAATGATGATTATCATCATCATTATCATTACTGTCATGATATAATGATCATCATCATGATTATCATCAACATCATTATCATCATCACTGTCATAATATTCATGATGATGATTATCATCAACATCATTATCATCATCACTGTCATGATATTCATGATGATGATGATGATGATTAACATCAAAATCATTATCATCACTGTCATGATGATATAATGATCATCATCATGATTATCATCAACATCATTATCATCACTGTCATGATATAATGATCATCATCATGATTATCATCAACATCATTATCATCATCACTGTCATGATATTCATGATGATGATAATCATCAACATCATTATCATCATCACTGTCATGATGATATTCATGATGATGATGATGATGATGATTATCAACATCATTATCATCATCACTGTCATGATGATATACATGTAATGATCATCATCATGATTATCTTCAACATCATTATCATCACTGTCATGATATTCATGATGATGCTGATGATTATCATCAACTTCATTATCATCATCACTGTCATGATGATATTCATGATGATGATGATTATCAACATCATTATCATCATCACTGTTATGATGATATACATGTAATGATCATCATCATGATTATCTTCAACATCATTATCATCATCACTGTCATGATGATATTCATGATGATGATGATGATGATATAATATCATCACCATCATGATCATCATTGCTATTATTATTGTCATCACCATCATCATTATATCACCTTCATCATGATAATCATCACCATTATCATGATTGTTATCTTGCACAAATATTATCACATCTTCCAATGACCGTTTCACACATTTTTCTACATTCCTGTCCTCAAGAAGCATCTCCATGCGTGGCATTCTTGACTTCCTATCTTCAGTTTAGTATTTCCCCATTATTATGATCATCCTGATTACAATCATAATACAAATTGAAAGACAGGCCACATAATTCGTCCTCATGACGAATTAAATTCTAGTTCTATTCTCTGTTTTCAATGAAAAAAGAGTAATAACTTTTTTTAAATTAAATTGCAGCTGAAAACTTAAATATAGTACATCACAAACAATACGCTATGCATATTTCTTAATTATCAGGTATGCTAACTATTGTTCAATGGGTACTGTCTACATCTGTAAATGCAAAGCAACAAGCAATATCATTTTCTCTTGGTTTAGTCTTACCTCTGGGCTTGTTCAGCTTGTTGTTTTTCATTCTGACCTTGCCCCTGAAAGGAGAATACATTTAATATGTTAATTATACATTCTAGCTACACAAATTAATTTCTTAAAGAGATTGGTACACTTTAACTTATTTTTGCCTCGACATCTACGAGTAAGACATCACCAGCTCAGCCTCAGATTTGAGAGAGGTAGTGCAGCGGTATCAAAATTTACAATTTGTTTTTGTAGAAGGAAGTTTGTTCGCCTCCTTGCCCTTTTCACATTCTTTAGTAGCTACTGGTATTTTTAGTCTGCCAGGTTTCTGGGTCAAGCTGGCCTTCAGGAATATGAACAGTGAGGATGCAAACACTTCCAGTATTTCTCAAACTTTTTTGGTTCCATTGTTGAGATGGGTTTAATAGAAACAATTAATGGAATGAACAAAATAAATTAGTACTTTGGGAGTTGGCGTGTTGTTAGGGTATGCCCTTTGCTGGGACTGCTTATGCTCTCTAAAGTTTATGTGTGGATGTGTGAAGTCACAGGTGTTTTGGTGCGAGGAAGTATTTATGCATGTTTAGAAAGTGCAGGCAGTCCACTTGGAGGTGCATACTCTATTGCATACAAAATAGTTTGAATTTGTCCTGATTATCTCCAGGCTTGCTCTTTTTACAGCCCGTCTGCATTCTTTGGAATTATATGAGATAGGGAGTGAAAGAGGAAGTGAAAGAGTACAGATGTGAGAGTTATGTAAGTCACAAGGACTGCTGGCAGGCCGGAGAATTCATCTCTGGAGGTTAAGTTCGCGAAATTAAAAAAGCGCCTTTAACATGGGTATGTATCAGTATGGCGTGGGGAAGAAATGTGATGCATAACGTCGTAGTGACACGCCCTTTGGGACGACTCCAATTGACATACAAAAAAGGGAGGTAATTTTTGGCTGGGGGCGGATTTTCTGTTTAACTCCATATTTTCCATTACTGCCCTTAATAGTCCTTCCATGCTATGCTACGTAAATGTTTATAGTGGAAAAAGCGGGATGCCCAGCCCAGCAATATGTTTTTCTGTAATTGAATGTTCTTCAACTTGACTTAATAAATAAGCTCATTTTGTTACACTACATGTACTTCATCTTTTCTGAGAAGTTGTGAGAACTGTAGTGTTATTTTCTTCATGGCAGCAGGGTGGATGGCAGCCACCGGCCATCTCGCCAGGTGTGCCGTTTCACTAGTATCACTCATACTGTACATGTACAAGATTATCCGAGCTATCTGTACAGCTAATTTCATACCAAGTAGAAATGTGCCCAGTAGTACTTTCAACTTCAACTTTTCAAGTTTCATTGTTGATTCATTGATTGTGTATGTTTTTAACAAATTTAACTTAGTTTTTATAATTATAAAATATAAAATGCATTCACCCACGTCCGCCACCATCCCTCCCCCTCCCCTGAGCAAATGCAATTGTTATACTGGACTGCATCAACTGTGTGAGTATGTGAATCACTGTATATGAGTCACCATAGCATAATCTAGTATGCAGCCAGTAGATCTAACTTTAGATCATTCTTAAAATCACACAACACAGTTTCATACCTTTGGGACCAAAGGCAAGTTTCATTACCACACCTGGAGACACCAACACATTTAGAATCACATAATATGACTACTTACACCCATTTGCTGTTGCAACTCGGCCATTCTACGTGCTCTAATTGCTTCAAGCTCACTGTCTCCCATCTTTGATACCAGTTACACAGCTTTTTAAAGAAATTAAGAGATTTTAATCGACCACTTTCGACGACCAGTCCGGAGCAACTGAGTGAAATAGAAATCGTTTGTAATTTTGAGGAAAGATTGCAATTTTCGTACAGTATTAGGAAAGTGGTATTGCTTTTACGAATCAGTTATATAGAGACGACCATAGGAGCAGCAAAGCATAAATTAATTTGGCGTAAAAACCTTTTTATTTTATTAAAGTCACCTCTTACATGTCTTAAATCTGTGTGGTAAGCTGTATGTTCAGTCCCACGTTATTATATCTGAGTTAGCTTGATTCAATTAGATTTTTTTTCAACTTCAACTTGAACTTCGAATTGAAGTTCAACTTTAAGTTCAAGGTTTTGTGTGAAGAGGAATTTCTTACTCATTCCTAGCCAAGGATTCTGCACTTACAAAAAGATGGCACTTGGATTTTTGGTAAGTGATTCTTATTACGATCGCAACTTTGAAACTGTTCATACGAACTTACCCTTTTTCATCATGATTAACTTCTTCAATTTGGGTAAAACAATTAATTACAAAAAAAGTTGGAGTTAGATATTTAGAAGGAAAAAAAAAGCATAAATCGAATTCATGCCATTTGGATTGGGATTAGCCTGGAGTGGAAGGCTCTCTGGGAGAGTTTTTTTTTTAAAGTCTTAGTTTTTTTTTTCTCTCCTGCTTCTCTTTCATTTTGATCTCTTTTCTTTGTACATGATGACGTAATTGTATGCAATTCAACTCCTTTTTCTTACTTTTTCTTACTTTTTCTTGCATTTTTTTGTTAGTTTCTTCCCTTTTCCCATTTGAAAAATTTTACTTTTTCTTTTCTTGTCTCTTTTTCCTCCAGTCCACCTCCTCTTCCTCCTCCTTCATTCTTTTTTTTTCTCTTCTTCTTCCTCTTCTTCCTCTTCTTCCTCTTCTTCTTCCTCTTCTACCTCTTCTCCTCTTCATCCTCATCCTTATTTTCCTTCTTCTTCTTCTTGAATGCAGCAGAATTATTAGAATATCTAAGAATATGTGTGTCGTGTGTATTATGTATTATATTTGTTTTTATTTATTAGCAATCTTTTTGTTATAATTCTTTTTTGATTGATTTCCATCTTATTTCACATACAGGTTGGCTTTGCTTCAGGGACTGTCTTTGGTGTATATCTTTCACAGCATTACAATGTAAGTCAATGGAATATAAAAACCAGATGATCCTTACCTATTTTCAGAATGAAATGAAGAACTATTGCTCAGATACTCAGTGGTCTCTTATTTCTCTGTCAATCAGAGACCCCCATTTTCACTTTTGTATGTTTCTTTTTGGGGGACACATCTGTTATTTTACAGAAATGAAAGTGCATAAGTCATCAAACATATTAATAAAAATGAATTTAGCTTTATAAATTATGAGATTTCTAAAGCAATGTGCAATGAATAAATGCATCAAAAAAATAAAAAATAAACAGAACAAAAATATATCATGTTCATATTTGCTACTTCTATTTTTAGTTATCCACCCCCTCAAAAAAAGAAGGGGGAAAAAAGAAGAAAGGAAATATTAAAGATAAAAGTATCTACATTAGTCCAGCTGTCAAGTGCAGGGGCTGTGACCATGATTCACATTTGGTAGTTATGGAGGTGGGAATGGATTAGCCCAAACTTTGGTGATATGAATGAATACATTGTACGGTATGTCCTAACTTACCATAATATTGTATTTTGCTTTTTCTTTAGATTCCAGATGTAGGCAACATGCTGGCAACATTCAAAGATACAGCCAAAAAATATGAGAAGAAGGATGACAAGAAAGATTCAGAATCATGATTTTTATCTGAAGGTATTTTTTAGTTTTTAGTTCTTATATCATGCATTGCATGTTAGTTTAGAGGCAGGCCACTTTGGGCAGATAACAAAAGGTCATTGCTAAATTGGCCCTAAGCTTTGTAGTTTTAGAGGGTCATTGCAACCAGTCAGTAATGCAAGACAACAAGGTAGCAAGGAACATCTTTGTCAAAACAAAAGGATATAATGTTATGCAGTTAAAGGTTTACCATTACAGAAATGATTTTATTATGTAAATTATTGATATTACTTTCAAATGTTTTATAGTTTCATTTTAAGCCATCTAAAAATGTTTTATATGTAAGATTTGTTTTTATTTTTCCTTCTCAAATTCTGAATATTGAGACTACAGTAAAAGAACAGTTTGATTATCATAAATATTTGGCATGTGAAAAAAGGAGTAAACATTTTGCTTATTTGATTTGAATATATGCAACAATTTAAAGAAGTACCATATGCATTTCATTTTCACCTTCTTTTGCAGATTCCAGTATTTTTGTAATGTGGTGACTTAACTATGGAACCTAATCTAGTCATCATGAGGCCATTCTGAAAGACATCTATTTTGTAATTCCATAATTAGAAAAGAACAAACAAGATTGGTATACAGCGATTACAATGACGACTGCTCTCCAGATTGTCAACAACTTTCCATAAATGGTAACCATTAGTAATGGTTTATTGTACTCAAGAGCTCTGTTTCATCAATATTGTTATCAAGAAATAGTCATAATATTTTATATACTGGTAAGCTACTGAAATCACTGCATTTGATTGGATGTGAGCAAATTTTAGGATATGATATATTGGCAAATTAATAGTCATAACAAGTTTCATGAAGCAGGGGCCTGGACTCTCCTTGGGTTTGCAATTATAATGATATCAACTTTAAGAATTCAATGCAATATCACTAGATTTCATGAAAGTGTATCATTCATATGTTCATCTATCTTAGAATAACATACATATTTTTGCCTTAAGATTTCATCCTTTACCAAGATTTTTGTTTCCTCCTTTGGCCAATATATGTTAGAATTCAAATTCAAAGTGATTTGAGATATTTGTACATATTGAAAGATGGAAGGTATATCACAACTATACTGTGTTTTAGGATATGAATTAAATGCATTATAATTTCTATGTGTGTGTATCATAGGATAATTCTGTGCAAGTGAGTACTCCACTTGTCATTAATGTACAGTAACCATATCCTTTGTAAAGATCATTTTCACTTTCTCATAGCCATACGAGTGTATTTTTTTTTTCTAAGGGGTTGGGGTGGGGGGGGGGGGGGGGTGGGGGTAGGAATAAAGGTACATAATTACATTGTTGGCTATGCACCAATGACTTATAAGTATAGAGGAGGGGTATTTTAGGGTTGATCTGCTTATGCTTCTATTCAATTTTGCTTTGCTTTTTCATTTTTTAATCAGTGATACATTTCATGTTTGTTTTGTGTTCAAACAGATGAAAAGTGTAGCGTTATTGAAGCGAAAAATTCCATCTTGACATATAATTACAAAAGCTCAAAAGTACCACTGATATGACGATGGTTTTCTTGTCCCGTCAACTTTCGTGGGTTGAGAATACTAAATGACAGAATCTGCTACTACTTGTATCTTGTAAAGTTGACTTAATTTTTAATTGAAGACAAGGAGAGAAGACCGTACTTCTTGTCTTCTTGTCTTTTCATATCCTGAAGGTCATATCAACAAGATCTGGATTTTTGTCGTCTTTGTGCCAAATTTCAAGCTTTTTTAGAGAATGTAAGATCGTGTTAGCCCCCAAAACAGTTCATTAACTAAAAGTGGGCGAAGAATAGATGAAACCCAATCATTTGTGCTTTGTAAATTTGCAATGAAGTTAAATTCACATAGGCTATATTCCAATTCCATCTCTCAGAAAATATCTGGAAAGTATGGATACACATCGGTGATAGGTATTTTTGTACAGTGACAAAGTCATGTTTTTGTTTGTTGATGTAATTTGATATCTTCTCTAATATTTGTGTGTAAATGCAATGGAAATTAAAAAAAGAATTTACACTGAGTGCATTCTCTTTATGTTGCAAATTTGTCTTATTCGAACTGTATTGTATTGTATATCTTTACATGTATGTTGGAAAAATAAATGCTTTTATTTTACTATAATGAACTTGTTTAGCTCCCAATTTGGGGAGAAATAGAGAAATATCATAATGTATCACAGTTACTATGCTGATGCTGACAGTACAGTAGAACCTCATTAAATGAACACTGTTGTAACAAACTTGTTATAACAAAGTAATTTTCCTTGTCCTATTTATTTGTATTCTACATTTATTGTTTTTTTTTAAATCTAATATAACAAGGTTTCAATATAACAAGTTAATTTGGTCCCAAAGAGTTTGTTCTAATGAGGTTCCTCTGTATTTGACAATTCGTTGTAAAAATATACAAGAGAATGAGTGAAGGGCAAAAAATCCTCATATGTTCCTCACTTTGTGAAGCAATAAATATTATTCATCTATCAATTTATTCATTTAAGGAATGATAGGTTAAGATGACTTGATGGAGTGATTGTTTGATGATATTTGGTTATGGATTGATTGAGAAAAAAAAAGTGATCGGTTGTTTATATAAATGAAATGAAACCAGGGGGATGTTTCATAAAGGTGTTCGTAAGTTACGCACGACTTTACGCACGACTGGTGATCAGTTCTTGTGCTAAGTGATTGAGAATCTGATTAGTATAGCACCCAAGAATATGTTCCAGTCGTTCGTAAAGTCATTCCTAACTTGATGAACAGCTTTATGAAACACCACCCTGGTTGCGTATGTTTCTATGAACATCTTTTTTCTGTACTTATTTATTTTATCCATTTACAAAGCAGACCAACAAATGGTGATCAGTTCTTGTGCTAAGTGATTGAGAATCTGATTAGTATAGCACCCAAGAATATGTTCCAGTCGTTCGTAAAGTCATTCCTAACTTTATGAACAGCTTTATGAAACACCCCCCTGGTTATGTATGTTTCTATGAACATCTTTTTTCTTTACTTATTTATTTTATCCATTTACAAAGCAGACCAACAAATGGCTCTTGCGTATGATGTGGTAAATATATATATATATATATATATATATATATGTGAGAGGTTTGACAATCTTCGTACTCATTGACTGTGTCATCGTAGAAATATTATATCTTGTAAGACGTGAAAAGCGAATGATGACACGAGATGTAGCTCTATATCCGTTGCTAGTGCCAAGCTTTCGGCGTCGGCGCCTTTATCACGGCTATAAAACAAGCAAATAATACAAAGTAATACAAACTAAAATAATATAACACAATCAGTATACTCAGATACTGTATATAGTTATATGTTTCTATGTATTTCCGTTACCGTTCATTTGTCTATTACCCCATTCACGTTATTATGTTACCTCTTAGTGCCTTTGATTATGTTATATTATTTTAGTTCGTATTACTTTGTATTATTTGCTTGTTTTATAGCCGTGATACAGGCGCCCACGCCGATAGCTTGGCACTAGCAACGGATATAGAGCTACGTCTCGTGTCATAATTCGCTTTTGCACGTCTTACAAGATATATATATATATATTGTATATGGTATATATTCTTATTTATTTGTATTATAATTAACAGCTGAAAAGCTGTTTATTAAAATTGGCAATCTACTTATAACACACAGACTTAAGTGAAAGCAGAAGTATATGAAAAATATTTAGAAAAATTGATATCTATTTTTCTGAAATACTTTCGGAAAAGTTTGTAAGGTTTTAACAGTTTCAGGTAAATCAGTCCAAAGCAATAAGAATTGTGGAATAACCATTTTATTAGACAAAACAAAAATTACTGAATGAAATATATCTTCAAGTCATGATATATACTTAAGAATATAGTGAGATTTTTTTATAACCGTTTGCTGGATCACTTTTTTTTAAACATAAGTAATTAATATGCGAAACCAGAAATTGAGATGGAAATTATTATATCCACAGAGATCACTGCATATCTTCAACTGATCACTTTTCGACAAGGGATATCTCAGCGTTATGAATATGCATTTTGTAATCTAATTTGCATAATTGAAATTGGGCTTCATGACTCTGTTTTACGCCCTACCGCCGTACAGCAAGTCTGAAGATTTGCCCACATTTTCACATGTCTTATCCCTCATTCTGGAATTAAGATCGTGCTTTTCTGATCCAAGATGAGTCAGGCGTTATTTGATGCCCTTGCTGGTAAGTAAAACATATTGTAATCATATTTCTTAACAAATCCTGCGATGTCACAGCTTCGTACTCCAGCCCGTGCGGTTGACTTCGCTGTGCAGTATGTAACTGCTCCGTGCACCAGTGCAGTGCAGCCGGGCGCTTGCCGTCGAAGGCTCGGAGAATAGTGTGGAACAAGTGTAGGCGCGTCATGTTTTCATGCAACTGATTTTCGGCCTGCCACATTTCCCTATTATTTAGAGCCTATTATTCAAATTAAATCTAAAATAAAAACTACCTTGCAATTCATCATTTGGTATACTATTTTCCATAGTGCATTATGCGAATTGAATTGATTGTATGAGTTACATTTCCATGCTGTATTTTCAAAAGACAAATTTCAGGGGTGTAGGACTCTTTACTGGAAAAGCATCAACAACCCCTCGCCATTTTGGCTTTGTCCGGTCATAAATGAATATTCATTATTAGGTATTTTTTCGTGGAGCTTTGACCAATCATAGCATTGTATCGTGTATTTTCCCCGAATTCAAGCACCTGTAATATTTATTATTATTATTTCATTATTTATTAGAGTTAAAATCTGTACATAAATTTCTAGAAGTAAGAAGGAAAAAACATGCTTTCTCGGCTCAGTCTCATGTTTTTGCACCTAGTGTTAGACTCTATTGTTGATTACAATTGCACAATAGACACAAAACAACAATCACTAATTGACAAATTATTAATCAAGTGCTAAGAGAAGGATAAAAGAGCAAAAATTATACTTGTTTTGCTGACAATTAAAACCTGTTTACTTTGGAAGATCAAAAGCTTGTGTGAATATAATCAGTTTATTATAGGCCCCGATGTTCGTTTTGTGTTGGAAAATAAATTTTGATCATTTTGTTTAAAATTGTTATTTGTTTCAGTGTAAAAGGGTATCAATTTTATTCACAATTATTTTTTGCCAAGTCTTGACATGTGATTTCTCAATAATATTATTGCATTGGAAAACTGGGCGTATGTTCCTACCTCAAAACTTCAAAATTTAAAGGAAAAAAAAAAGGATTCCCAGCAAATTTAGCTTTGATACTGAGAAAGTTGCTTTTCTTTTCAGAAGCATGCATTATTCAGTATATGTGTCAACATCAGAAGTAAAAAAACAGTCTTTCTATTTATGGTTGTTCTGCTTTCGTTTTTCTCTTTTCACACAGGCATTGATGGGAGTGGTCTAGGAATGCAGGGTCTCTTAGAGACCACACCCACCAGCACCATGACGACCATTGTTCAAGACCCAAATGCAGGTAATTTGTGCTCTCTGTCCCTAACCTTGTCAAATTATAAAGTTTATTCATTGTCAAAGTACCTGAACAAGTCAAAAGCATGTAATGTATTATACAGATCTGATGATTCCTCAATTAAGAATTTTAAAAAATCATTTAATTCAGTGATAATACTTTTATAGCATTTTGATAATTCATATTTTTTAAGCTACAGAAAAAAAATGTGGCCGTAATGTTTTGTCAATATTTTTTACAAGAACAAACTAATTTTACATAAACATATAATCAGATAATGATTACATTTTTACATTGAAAATTTAAACTTGTTGCATATCTGATCTGAATCTATCATGCACTATACTGGATTATGTGCACGACAATTCTAAATTATCCCAAGTGCAGTTTTAAAAAAATAGACCTGCACGAGGGATAATTTAGTATGTGGAGTTCATATAGTCCAGTAATGGTGCATAAATAGAACATGCACTAATTGTTATAGTAAATAGACCCCTAGATCTATAACTGTTATTGTGTATTAGGCCCGGGCCTAATTTTGTTATAGTGCACAATCATGCACTATAACAAAAATTTTGCACGTCACGTGATGCGAATCTAACCAATCACAGTGCGTATTATACATACACTATTTACTATAAGACTATATATCTGAAAGTGCTGGAGCCACATACAGATAGAAATATCAATACTGTATATCTAAAAGTGTTGAACTGAACTCCATAAATATGTTTCTGTTTCTCTTTTTATTGATTTGATGTATAGGTAACCCAGGGAAATAAACGACGCCTCGAAGAAGATGTAATGAGGGTTTTCCACTTTATTCCTCCCGTCGTATGGAGTACGAAAACATATAAACAAGAACCTGTATCAAAATACAACAAAATAACAAATACATGTCACTGGTGTACATTTTGTAACAAACAGTCTAGAAATATTTACATACATTATCTACACATTTCAATGGCAATTGTACTTTAAATCAGACGATCGACTCGTTAAGATGCTAAACTGAGTTGCTTCAAATATCAAATAGATATAATACACTGAGAATAATAGACGAGAGGCCTAACCTGATTCATCAGTGAACACTTTAGTTTAAAGCATTTCATAAATAGCACTTCAATATATGATTTAAAAGTAAATACCACAGAATGATGTACATGTACATGTATAGCAAAGAGAAAGTTTCACAATAACAAACAACACTATAATGTATCTCAGAGTACTGATTCAGTCTTAATGAGCAATTAAACAGATTATCTTACTTGAACTTCACTGCACTTCATTTAAAACAAAGTATCATTCATAAATTAAAATGCGAATAATGTTTAATTCCAACCCGTTAGTACATTCCATACACTCACCCCGACTACTTCATGGCCACCAAGTAAGTGTAATGAAATCAGCCTTCATGACTCTGACTCTGATGACTGTAATCTAAAAGAAACATGACAGATGTACCTCATAGAGTAACTCATCTTTATAAAATACATGACAAAAACACTAAAAATCTAGTGAGAGGATTTCAACTGGTTATCTGATTGTTTTCAACAAAATCCCTCTGACTAGTTTCTAACCAATTGGTGTCTGCAAAATAAACATATATCCAAAAGTGCATTGAATAAATCTACAATTGTAAGAAGTAGAATTTCATCATATATATCTGAAAGTCTCATTTATACATAGCTAGATAAACAAGATCATCTCAATAGTCCTGTTCCATCTAATTAAGTTACATATTTTAGTCCAGCACTGCTGCCAACTTAACACACGCAGCTACAGCTATACACACACACATACATTAAGTTAAAATGTGTATTAGCCCTACATGGTCCTTAATTATCTATACAGGTACTATATATATATATATACAGACATTACTGCTATAAGACACACACACACACACACACACACACGATACACACACTGTAACTTTCTATGCAAATAGCATGTTACAACTGAATCCCAAATCTGCTCGTGTGTGAACTTTTCTAACATCTACCTAAGATATGCAATTCATGAATCAAATATTTGATTGATCAAATAGGCCTATCATGAAATATTATAACAAGTTGAGAATTCCTAACAACTTGATGAATACAATACAATCATATACAATTAATTTGGAATGAATTATCATGCAGTCTCCCCATGTCAAAAGGAGTAATAAAGTTTAGCAATTCATGAATCAATACTTGCACTTATAAATGAACTCTTCATAACATTGTGCATTGTATAATAAAGTTCAGCATCCACATGAAAGGCTGAGATTGAATCATTATAAAACATCACTGAATCATACATATTAATCACTAAAACTCTTCAGAAGCTTAGCTGTAAAACATACAACATTCTTACACTATTACAGATATAAAATTATTAAACATACCTCTTAAAAGGGAAGAACTTTCTTAAGAGATTCTGTCCGGTAATTAGTGTGGTGCTTTCTTTGGTTTCCAACAGAAAGTACAAGTACACAGTCAAAATGCAAGAAAATTCTAGACTAATCCATTCCACTGAAGGGGGGGGGGGGAAGGAGAGGGCTATTTACAAAGGAGGGACAATTTAAGTAAAACTTGTTTTGCTCTGTCACACACTTCCCTGCTTAAAGGTTGTGTCCACACAAACTTAACTAAGGAGAAACAACACAATAAAACTCAATACTCTTCATCTCCTCTACCTCGACTGACTTAACATTTGCATAATGAGTAAGTTAGATTGAGCGACTTGTGCTAAGATGTTTGGGTCTACCAAACCTGGAGAATTAGCTGCGACTTCTTGAACGACAGATCTGGGAAGGTTGTACGGATTTGGATGATGTCCAGCATTTACCCTTGACGATTTTCTTCGCCCTACAGATTGTGGGGTATTGTTCCGTCTTATTTGAGTTGATTGATCATCAGGATTCCCCATCGTGTCTTGAGAATCCGCAGTTAGCTGCGTAAGAATTTTGTCTGGTGGATTTTCAATACCTTTTTCCACATTAGTGTCTGAACGGAGTGGATACCGAGGAGCATCAGGGAGAACGTCATCTTCACTGTCCTGGGGAAGGACTTCTTGTGACTCTGAAACAGTTGCATCTTCCTGTATCATTCTTGCAGCAGTCTGAAGTAAGGAGGTAGGTCTCCCTAACCCTGATGCTACATCCGACCTCATCGCATAGATGCCATCCCATGACTCACTGTCACTATCCGACTCACCCGAGTCATTAGCATCTGGCTCCTCTACTCCAGTAGTAGCATGATCGGTGTTAATGGGCTCTATATCCTCAGCTAAGACTTTAGAATCCAGCAAGTCCTTCCTATGAAGAGTCTTCCATGATGACTGTCCACCAGCTAAAGGTTGAACAATGTATGTATGGCCCCCAGTGTCAAGGCGTTGAACTACTTTGTGGGGCTCGGGGTCCCATGCATCCTGTATTTTATTGCGCCCCTTTACTCTTCTATTCCTGATGAAGACACGAGCTCCGACTGGTAGATCAACGTCAATAGCTTTCTTGTCATTCATGGCTTTCCTTCGTAAAGCCTCACTTTCTGTCATCCTGGATGCCCTCTGGAAGGCGTCATGTAGTCGTGAATGATGTTCTGCAATCCATTCCTCGACCTGAGGATTGCCTGTTTCAGAGGATGTCACAAGCCCAAGGAGATGGTCTACAGGGAGGACTGGGTCCCTACCAAAGAACAAGTAGTGCGGCGAATATCCTGTAGACGAGTGTGGTGTGCAGTTATATGCATAAACCAATTCGGGAAGGTGATCTGGCCACTTCCGCTTCTTGTCCGGGGGAAGAGTACGTAGTCTGTCATGGAGGGTTCGATTAAATCGTTCACATTGACCGTTGCCCTCTGGGTGGTAGGGGGTTGTATGACTCTTAGCGATCCCGTAAACTTTGCACAGCTCCTGAATGACTTTGCTCTCAAAGTTGCGCCCTTGATCACTATGAATTCTTTGGGGGACTCCAAACCTAACAAACCAATCACGTACAAGGACTCTGGCCACAGTAGAGGCCTTCTGGTCGCGGGTGGGAATGGCTTGCGTGAACTTCGTGAAAACATCAGTCAAGACCAGGACATTTTCAAGTCCACTGCTGCTGGTTTCTAGGACGGTAAAATCAATGGCCAACACCTCGAGAGGTCTAGTGGCAATCAGGGAGCCCATGGTGAGGTGGAGCCGCTTCCCTGCTTTGGCCAAAGCACATCTCTCGCAATTCTGGCAGTAGTTGGCCACATCTTTAGCCATGCCAGGCCAATAGCACCTCCTCCTTGTAAGGGCTGTAGTTCTTTCAGTGGCCTGGTGCCCTGCCTGGTCATGAACAGCTTGGAGAACTTGTGGTTGGAGGCACCGGGGAAGTATCAGCTGTTTAACCTCTCTGCCATTTTCATGGATTAGCCGATAAAGTACACCATCTTCTTCTCTGATTTGTCTCCAGCACCTGAGAAGTTTACGGACTGCTTTCACTTCCTTCATCAGTTGGCGTGTTGTAGGGGGGTGTTTACCTCTCCAGTAGTGGTAAAGTCTGCCAATGTCATCATCTGCCAATTGCAGACGTTTAAGGTCAACTTTGGATAGGGAGGGGAGAGGTGAGGTTGTCTTGGGCTGGACACTGGTTGACCTACTGCGAATCTCATTCATAAGCACATCAGTGATACCACGATGGATTCCGGCACGAACTTCAGGAGGTAAGGGAGTGGGGTTGTCACAATTGACATCCTGTTGAAGTAGGCCAGGGGTACAGGTGACCTCCTCCAATCGTGCTGCGGTCTGTTCAGCACCATGTTTGGTTTTTCTGCTGAGCGCATCTGCATTGCCATTCGTTTTTCCAGATCTGTACTTGATCTTGAACCTGAATTGAGCAAGTTCGGCAGCCCATCTTGCCTCAGTTGCTCCCAGCTTAGCAGACGTCATAAGGTAGCTGAGGGGGTTATTATCTGTGTAGACCTCAAACTCCGCCCCGATTAGTAGGTCCCTGAACTTCTCTGCGATTGCCCATTTTAGTGCAAGCAGCTCCAGTTTCATGCTAGAATAATTCTGCATGTTACGCTCATTGGGTTTGAGGCTTCTACTGGCATAGGCGATGACAACTTTCTTCTTTCCCTGTACTTGAGATAGAACCGCTCCTAGGCCTAAGAAACTTGCGTCCGTCTCCAGAATGAAGGGCAGCTGGAAGTCTGGGTACCCAAGCACAGGAGGTGAGGTAAGAGCTTGTTTGAGGGAAAGGAAGGCTTTATCACATTCATGGTCCCAGGCTGCCCTGATATTCTGTGAAGTATCATGCCTGATCTTCTTCTGATGACTTCTCTTTTTGTCCGCTGGGTGCTTTAAGATGTTGTGGAGAGGGGCAGCCACCTGTGCATAGCTTGGCACAAATCTCCTGTAATAACCAGAGAGTCCAAGAAATCCTCGAAGGTCTTTCTCCGTCTCCGGTTTTGGCCAGTCCTGGACAGCACAGATCTTCTCTGGGTTTGGAGTTGTACCTTCACTGGATACTACATGTCCTAGATAGTGCACCTTTCTTCGGAAGAGCTGGCATTTCTCTGGTTTTACCTTCAGGTTCAGGCTGGTTAAGCGTGAAAGAACCATCTCCAGTCTCTGCAAGGTCTCCTCAAATGTTGGACCAAATATCAAGATATCATCGAGGTACACTAGGAGGGACTGAAAGTTGAGGTCTCCAAAAGCTTTATCCATGACCCGCATAAATGTCGCTGGGGCATTACAAAGCCCGAATGGCATCCTTGTATACTCATACAAGCCTCCTGTTCCAGTCCTGAATGCTGTTTTCTCAATATCCTCCTGAGCTACTGGCAGCTGGTTGAAGCCATGTGCTAAATCCAAAGAACAGAAGTATTTAGCACCTTTCAGAGCTTGAAGAGCCTCTTCAATTCTTGGCAGAGGATAAGCGTCCTTGTGAGTCTTGGCGTTAAGCGCCCGATAATCAACGCAGATCCTGAGTTTACCATCTTTTTTTCTTACAAGGACGATAGGCGAGGCATACGGACTGGAAGACTCTCTAATAATACCTCTTTCCAAAGACTTGTTCAGGTAATCTCTGACTTCTTCCCAGTGATGAGGAGGGATCCTGCGATATGGTATCTTGACAGGGCGTTCATCCTCAGTCACTATTCTGTGACTGACCAAGTCGCAATATCCAATATCGTCTTCATCATTGCTGAAGGTAGTGTGGTACTTGGAGAGAGTTGAGTGGAGTTGTTCCTGTTGAACCTCATCTAGCTCACCAATGTCAAGCTTGGATATAAGATCAGCAATATCATTCCTCTCTATCCCGTTCTCCACGATAGCTGCAGGCTTAAGTACACCAATTGGAGTTCTTGGTGGAATGTACACATCTTTGTCACTGAAGTTAGCTACCTGCATGGGCACTCTACCCTTGTCACTCACTGTTACCAGGGCAGCTCCCAACGTGACCCCCTTTGGTAGTTCTGCGACATGGGAAATGTGACGCTCCAGAAGTACACTTTGAAGCTGTCCTTCGGCAGCAGGCTTACAAGTTCCCTCAATGACTGTTATTGTGCGAGCAGGAACTAGAATTGCATGATTTCCGGCAACTCTGACCGTCCTGAAGTTGGATACGGGACTATAAACTTGGAGCGCAGAAAGCAAGCCGGCCTGCATGTCCTCTCTATCTGATAGTTCTTGGACTTTCTGTATGTACTTGTCACCATGACGAACTTCAAGTTGTGCGCGAATATCCCGAAAGATGTTAGAACCAAGCACTACAGGAATTCTAAGCTTCCTAGACTCTACAGGCGTATTGACTGGATCTTTTACAACTAAAAATCCCAAGTTCAAGAAATCATGGTTCCAAACATTCATTTGGAGCTCAATGTAGCCAACGTATGGGATGTCTGCCCCTTGTGATGCAGAGATTTGGATGAATGATGAGACGTCCACTAGCTCACAATCTTGAACTAGATTTTCCTTGTAGAAACTCTCTGTAACTGTAGAGACTTCTGCTCCTGTGTCTATCAAACATCGAACCTCTGTACCACTCAGCTTAACGTTTGCCTCCGGACACTCTCCCACAGCTCGCTTGATGATTGAGCCTCCCTCCAAAAGCATCTCGCCCACCACCCGGCTCTCGGTGGAAGGCCGGTCTAGTTTAACAACTGGCTCGAATTCTGTGTAGGGTGTGGGGTATCATGTATGGGTTGAACCTGTGGGCAATCTCTCTTCAGATGTCCTGGCTGGTCGCAGTTCCAGCATTTTCGTGGATTATCCCTTGAGAAGGACCGCTTTGATGCTGATTGCCCAGGCTTGGACAAGAGAGCCAACAGAGATTGTATTTGCTTCTGCTGAGCTGCTATTTGATCTGCCTGCTGGCGTATGGTATCTTGCATTCCACTCCCAGCATTCACACCTTGCATAGTGACATCTCGTCTTGACTTAATCTTTTCTCTGTGACCCATCAGCTTTATGACTTGGTCTCTTGCATCAAAGAAGGACAAGTCCGGTTGATCGCTTGCCAGTCGCCTCAACTCCATTCTCATCCCTTCATCTCGAACAGCTTCAGCTAAGCGACTCTTCAACTGCGCCTCTCTAGTAGGCCTAAAGGAGGAATCTAGCTCAATGATTCTGTCAAAGAGACGTACCAGCTCTAGCGAACATGTAGTTAAATCCTCGCTTTCTCCTTGCTTATACCCAAAGAAACTCTGTTGGAGTTGAGGGAGGGTGCTTCCATCTCCGAACACCTTTGCTAGGATCTTGAGAATCTCCTTGGCACTCTGCTGCACAATCTGTCCTCGTCCGAGGATCTCCCTTCTTGCTTGGCCAGCAAGATGCTCCATGAGGAATGCAGCTTGTTCTCCCTCACCCAGTCTACGCGAAGCCATGGCTGCCTCAGCATCCTCGATCCACTCTTCCGCAGTTAGGTCTGTTAACTTCTCTGGCTTACCCCTAAACCTATCCAACTTCCTACCCTGCGCAAGATACATTACTTGAGAGGACACACCTTGACTGGTTGCTGGTTTCTCTTCAGAGGCCTCAGTTAATAGCCTCTCCCTGCTGACTAAACGATCTACCTCCTCGCGAGATGCTTGTGCTTCTGCTTCCCTCTTCTGCACCAACAACCGTAGCTTCTTGACCTCTTCCTCTAGATGTTCTACCTGATCCATCCTGAAAGTAGAAAATACTACAAAACCAACAAAGCATACATGAATGTAATTTCTCTACTTATCATTAACCCAGGTCAATGATACCTGTATTGATCTCTAGCACAAATAAATGTCCTAAGTTACAGTCCATGTACAGTGTACATTTATCATAAAAGTATTTTAATGTCCATTAATCCTGACAAATACTTCACATCATCAATGCAACCACTCCGGAATCGGGGTTTCGAGGTCCCTTGGTGGTTTGAAGACTTGGCTGATCACCTCAGTTCTGTGCAGTCAGGGTTCTTGACGACGTCCCATCTGGAGGAATCCTGTCCGTGACGCCAAGATGTAACACAGGGAAATAAACGACGCCTCGAAGATGTAATGAGGGTTTTCCACTTTATTCCTCCCGTCGTATGGAGTACGAATAACATATAAACAAGAACCTGTATCAAAATACAACAAAATAACAAATACATGTCACTGGTGTACATTTTGTAACAAACAGTCTAGAAATATTTACATACATTATCTACACATTTCAATGGCAATTGTACTTTAAATCAGACGATCGACTCGTTAAGATGCTAAACTGAGTTGCTTCAAATATCAAATAGATATAATACACTGAGAATAATAGACGAGAGGCCTAACCTGATTCATCAGTGAACACTTTAGTTTAAAGCATTTCATAAATAGCACTTCAATATATGATTTAAAAGTAAATACCACAGAATGATGTACATGTACATGTATAGCAAAGAGAAAGTTTCACAATAACAAACAACACTATAATGTATCTCAGAGTACTGATTCAGTCTTAATGAGCAATTAAACAGATTATCTTACTTGAACTTCACTGCACTTCATTTAAAACAAAGTATCATTCATAAATTAAAATGCGAATAATGTTTAATTCCAACCCGTTAGTACATTCCATACACTCACCCCGACTACTTCATGGCCATCAAGTAAGTGTAATGAAATCAGCCTTCATGACTCTGACTCTGATGACTGTAATCTAAAAGAAACATGACAGATGTACCTCATAGAGTAACTCATCTTTATAAAATACATGACAAAAACACTAAAAATCTAGTGAGAGGATTTCAACTGGTTATCTGATTGTTTTCAACAAAATCCCTCTGACTAGTTTCTAACCAATTGGTGTCTGCAAAATAAACATATATCCAAAAGTGCATTGAATAAATCTACAATTGTAAGAAGTAGAATTTCATCATATATATCTGAAAGTCTCATTTATACATAGCTAGATAAACAAGATCATCTCAATAGTCCTGTTCCATCTAATTAAGTTACATATTTTAGTCCAGCACTGCTGCCAACTTAACACACGCAGCTACAGCTATACACACACACATACATTAAGTTAAAATGTGTATTAGCCCTACATGGTCCTTAATTATCTATACAGGTACTATATATATATACAGACCTTACTGCTATAAGACACACACACACACACACACACACGATACACACACTGTAACTTTCTATGCAAATAGCATGTTACAACTGAATCCCAAATCTGCTCGTGTGTGAACTTTTCTAACATCTACCTAAGATATGCAATTCATGAATCAAATATTTGATTGATCAAATAGGCCTATCATGAAATATTATAACAAGTTGAGAATTCCTAACAACTTGATGAATACAATACAATCATATACAATTAATTTGGAATGAATTATCATGCAGTCTCCCCATGTCAAAAGGAGTAATAAAGTTTAGCAATTCATGAATCAATACTTGCACTTATAAATGAACTCTTCATAACATTGTGCATTGTATAATAAAGTTCAGCATCCACATGAAAGGCTGAGATTGAATCATTATAAAACATCACTGAATCATACATATTAATCACTAAAACTCTTCAGAAGCTTAGCTGTAAAACATACAACATTCTTACACTATTACAGATATAAAATTATTAAACATACCTCTTAAAAGGGAAGAACTTTCTTAAGAGATTCTGTCCGGTAATTAGTGTGGTGCTTTCTTTGGTTTCCAACAGAAAGTACAAGTACACAGTCAAAATGCAAGAAAATTCTAGACTAATCCATTCCACTGAAGGGGGGGGGGGGGGGGGGGGGAAGGAGAGGGCTATTTACAAAGGAGGGACAATTTAAGTAAAACTTGTTTTGCGCTGTCACATATAGATAGACACAGGGCACCCAGATATAGAGTGCTTTAATGTTCATTTGGAAATAATGTTTTCTAGAGTAATTTGCAACACATTAAGTAAGTTTAGGGCTCTGAATATTTTGATATAAAGTTAAACTATTACTGTGACATAGATTAATGGAACTAAATACTAATTCTATGCTCTTTTATTTCCAAAATGTAGTGTGGAGAATGGAGATACATTTAGTCTTTTTGTAGTGTGGATACACATGATATTAATGATTTGTCCTTACTAATTATGGTGAATACTCTTTACAGGTGTGGATGAAGAGGACATCTTCCAATGTGGTAAATGCAAGAAGCAGTTCACATCACTCAACTCCTTCATGAACCACAAGCGAGACCACTGTATACCTCCCATCTCGACCCATACTGTACCCACCATAACAACCCTACCACGCCCTCAACCCATCTCCGCTGCTGCCCCACACTCTGTCAACAGCGCCTTCTCTACCCTCACCCAGACCTCCCTCGGGAATCGTCTTTCCCTGGGCGGGTCAGGTATCGGACCTGTGCCCCCGTCCCCCTTGGCTCAGCTACCGTCCAACATGGTGCTGGGTGAGGAGGTGCTGATTTCACAGTTTGCCAACGTGGAGCAGAACATTCAGCAGCTCCAGAATACTCTGCTCAACTCTGGTTCGCTGTCCTCAGCACCGTTCATCACGTCTCAAGCTGCTTCTCGACTTCTCACCTCCACTACACCAGTGTCATCAGGCGGCTCTTCAGTGTCTGCGAACTCTGTTCAACAAACTCTTAACATTGGTCAGGTATGCACCACTCCAGTGAATGCTAGATATGTGATCATTTGTGTCATTTTATACTAAGGGATGTGATCTATGTCTTACTAGATTAAATGGTGAAAAAGTCACTAGTAGAACTCACTGCCATTTATTGAGAAAAAGAATTAATAAAATAGCTCCAAAACATACAGATAAGAATGAACAGACCAATTAATAGTTTCTTTTAGATTGTGAGATAGGTTTTGCTAATACCTTTGTAACATAAGCATATCTGGTACAAGTAGGGCAAGTTATTCCATAGATGGGTCAAGTCTTTGGATATTTGTATCCAGGCTTTTCATTTGTGAATACAAATGCGAATGAAGCATGTTTCCATTCTAGGGATATAATGATTTAACAAACAATTTCTGATTCCTTTCATGGTTGTTAAAAGGATCATATCAGATTGTGATACAATCATTACAGCATACACTTTCTACATTCTGCATACACTTACAGTGGTGCTATGTTGGGTAAATTGAGAAAGCTGCTTCAAAAGAAATATTCATGATACATGTACATGTACTTTGCTTACTGCTATATATTCATCGTTATCTGTTACTTCCATAACTCTCTTTCAGGTGACCAATATTCAGATAGTTCAACCAAACGGTAACATCACCTTGCAGCAGGTACTACCCAACTCAAACCAACAGGATCAAACACTCCTCCAGCAGCAGGGCCAAACCCTGATACAACCCGCCACCATCATGCAGCCCCCTCGGAGTTCAGGGGTACAGGAACTGACCCGCATCGCACCCATGACCAGCATGGTCCAAGGGAGTGGTGATGGGAGTGACCCTCTCAACAGACCTGATCATATCTATAGTCTGACTGCCAGGAGGAAACGTAGAGGGGAGGCTGAGAGCAAGAAGCCAGGAAAGCTGAGGTAAAGGGAGCAACTCCTACAGATTTTGTTGGCTATTATTGTTACTTACTATTACTATCAGGGCCTCATGGAAGACCACCAATATTGGTGATAATGAGTCACCCTGTATAAATATCAGAAATAAATAAATAAATAAATAAATAAATAGTCAGCTCTACCCATGACAGAGTCTAGGTGCTTTGGAAATCCCCACGTCTTTCGGATGGTGACGTTAAAGGTCGGTCCCCAGACGTAAATAATCATATCTGATTGATACACGTCTGTAAAAACCCAATTACACACACACACACACACCTAGTCTAGTCTTGTTTGGCAGCCAGTATATTGTGCTCAAATCTTTTAAAGAAATTCAACTTACATTTACTATACCTGGGTTGAGAGAGACAAGAAAAGGTAAAAAGCCTTGTTCTAGGGAAATTGCAACCAGGCTGCATTTGAACCTTGAACCTTGTGTTTTGAAAGAGAGAATGAAAATTTTCTTAGAATCCTTACATTTAGGCAGCAATCAATTCATTGTTACAGGTATGTTTCTTGTAGCATTATAGCTGATTGTTTGCAAATACCCAGGAGTGCAAACTATGTTCAGCTTATGTTATCTAAGAATTATTTCCACAAACATATTGTAATATTAAAATCGTTGTCTCTCTCTGTCTGTCTGTCTCTCTCTCTCTCTCCTCTCATCTACTTGTGTAGCAATTGGTAAATATGTGAATGTGGTTGATCAATGTGAGGAAACTACTCTCATTTGAAGGTATTTCTATATTAAATTCATTCAGATGTAACTACTGTGACAGGACATTCTCAAAGAACTTTGATCTGAATCAGCACCTACGCAGCCATACGGGGGAGAAACCTTTCCAGTGTATTGTGTGTGGTAGAGCGTTTGCTCAGAAGTCTAATGTCAAGAAACACATGCAGACACACAAAGTATGGCCAGATGGAAAGAGAGCAACCTTGCCCATTAAAGTAAGTTTGTTCTCCTCTTACCTTTTAGTTATGGATGATGAACTCACATCTCTTAACCCTAAAAGGGCCGGGATATTTTGGCTATGCCACAGCCGGGGGGGGAATCAACCCCCCCTCCCCCCCCCCCCCCCCATATCTCGACCGTTGACCACGTGATCGCGCCGAAAATCGGCACACACGTCGCCCACAACATAATCTACAAAACTGTATAGTTACCGGTAAATGCTTCAAAAAAATTTCACATTAATTGATTATGCAAATTTATACATGAAATCAAAATTTTGCTCTAGATCATTAAATAAAGCTCAAAATATGCTAATGTTTGGTCTAGACACTCTTTCCAGTATTCTTAGCAAATATACTTGAAAAAAATTTGGTATCAAAATTGATTTCTTATGTATTTTATTGTATTTAAAATTTCTTATGTATTTCTTTGGTTTTTTTTACCTTTTGTTTTTTATTTTTTTGATGAAATTTGTCGGGGACGCTTTCGCAAACATAAACAGCATAAAATAAATTAATTTCAATCAGCTAATGTAAAAATATTCATAGATTTCTAAATTTTGGCTGAAAACACATTTTGTATTGAAATTATACATGAAATCACGTTTTTGAGCAATTTTCGGTCTGACGTGCAAGTACGAAATGTTGCGTAACTTCGGAACCGCATGCCCAGACATCGCGAAATTTGGTCTCAAAAGATGCGTGAGATTCGAAAGAAAAAAGTCATGAAAAGCCACGGCGACTGCTTTGTGCGTTGCGGACATATCGCAAGAAACGTCTAGGGGGTGGATTCCACCCCCCCTCCCCCCGGCCCATTTAGGGTTAAGGACTGGTCACATTTTTCTGATGATGATATCAATAATGAGATTTTACATGAAAGGTACACCCAAGAGCTGCCCTACTATGAGCAGACACGAGCATACTTATATACGTACACACAGCACTATAGGGTGTAACTTGTTATCGCTATCGTAATCGGACAAATGTAACCCGCCCTTTAAATGCTTTGTTTGCTTTACTCCCAATATAAGTGACCGGCTGCATGTCTGCATACTGGGAATACAGTTAAATATTATTTCTGTTGAATTTCTCCCTTGAAGCTACCGGCAAATTAGAATCCCCACATTCTATTTACAACTTGAATGCGTTCACATTTACATTGTACGTATGCTTGAGTACTTGTGTTTGCAGTTGTATACAAAACTATCGAAACGGACAGACAAAGGGTAGTAAATATTCATTTTTGTTTCTTAGTTACTGAAAACCCCAGCAGAAAGATACTTGAATTGAATGGCAAATTCAGATATTACAGTTGGAAAGGCATACATGGGTCGACTTGATTATTTTTTTTAGCTTTACTATCCTGTAAAAGCAAAGACATAATACTGCTGCATTTACTTAAGGGGAAATGAACTTAACATAATAATCCACTTGCCTAAAGTGTTTGATTCAAATTGTAAACCTTTTTCTTCTCCCCTCAAAATTTGTCCACAGCCCATACTGAAGGTCACCAATCTTGGGGAAGAGAATAGCGCCAAAAATGCCAAGATTCGTTTAGATGCAGGTAAGCTACCTTATTAGGCGGTAGAAAACTACACTGAGAGAAAAAAGAAGAATTAGTAAAGGAAGAATAAGGAGAAAGATAAAGAGAGACAGAGACAAATTGAGGTAGAAAATGAAAGAGAGAGAGAGAGGGAAAAAAAAAGAAAGAGAGAGAGAGAGATGTATAGAAATACCATCTCCTCGTTTTCAGTTTCATCCCTCTTTTCCCTTATAGGCTTTAAGACAAGCTAGATGCATCAGTCCATTAAAAGTGTCAAATACATACTCTTACAAATTGTAAGAACATAAGACTGTTCCCTATTTGATGCTTTATCATCATATGATTTTGACTCTTTATTTGCCACCGACTGGAATCCAGGGGGGCATTTCATCAAGTGTCTTGTCAGTAATTTTTACCGACAAATTTACTCTCAGCCAATAGACCGCTTCTGTAATGTATACAAATTTATGCACATATAATCTCTGAGCACCTAGTGACGAGCTATTCCATTAACCTGCTGTTTATAAATGAGCCTCAATGCTTGGAATCCAGTTTGCATACATTATTTGTTGCTATGTCCTCCAAGGCCTCCAGCAAGTTTTCAGGTTGTCAAGTACAACCTTTGTTTAACTCTTTCCAAACGAACTGCCTCGCGAACTTCGCATTTCACGCTCAAACGTACAGTCTATTGTATTTATCGGAATTGTATTGATTTCCCCGCGAGGTGGCATATTTGTTTTATCTTGTTCACCAAGCTTACTCATGCGGCTTTCATTTGTGCTTGTTTACTTCGGGGTGTTACATTTGAAATTTTGGAGAAAATAAGAGGTTTTTGTTTGTGGATGCATCATTTTTGACATGGCTCCGATTAGGCTCTTTTCAGCGGAGGAAGCAAGGGAACTAATACTTTCACAGGAGGGGGATTCCCCAAATTTTTTTGATGGACTCTGATTCTGCTTACATTTATACATATCAAGTATCGTGAACGCTGGTCATGTGTGAAATTAGTAAATCATTTATTTTTTTTTTTACAAAATTTAAGTTGCATATACATACATGAACAGCCCATGAGCTAATACCCAAAAGTATAATTGGATCACCAGTCATACTGCTCAAGACACATGGCCTGGAAGCTATGTCTGCTGGCTTTTGTTTGTTGTCTTCTAAATGTTCCATGCATCCTGCCATGGTCATGGAAAATTTGTTTGGTATAAAGAAAAGTTTTCACATTTAATTATGTTCATTTCATTGGCATGCCTTTCAGTTTCAGTTGTTGTGTACTTAGACTGTATGAGCATTTTCTCAAGTTTTTTCCCATAAGCTTATGTTTAATTATTGATAAAGATAAAATTGAAGAATGGACTGGAAAATAAATAAACATGCAATTTATTTCTTCATGATTTAACTTTCATCTTTTGACATTTTTCAAGTCAAGATGTATGTTTACCATAGGAATTCCTCAGGAATTTTCTTTAGAAGTAAACCATTCCTTATGGGATGTTACTGATGGAGTCACAAACTTTTCTGAACATCAAATATTGCACCATACACGTGATTATATGATGTACATATCAGCTGTGTCATAAAAGTAATCTTCCCATATACAGTCTGACACTTTTTATGGGGTGATGAGGGCCTGTGAAACTTGAATGAAAACAAGTTTGCTTAGGTCCCTTTATTGTACATGTATTTGCATGAAAGTAACAATATAATGCAATCAATTTATTATATTTTCATTATAAATTAGCTAATTAGCTGGAGAGTAATGAGAGGAAATGCAGCAAACTAGAAAAATAGAGGGGGTAGAGAGAAAGCAGGGGGTAGAGAGAGAGAGAAAAAAAGAAAGAGAGGGGGGCAAGGAGAGAAGGGGTAGAGAGATAGAGAAAGGAGGAGAGAGGGGGGGGGGGGGGGTTAGAGAGAGAGAGAGAAGAGGGGGTTGATAAATTTATTTTAAACTGAATTTATTTGACTTTGATACCAAACAAATACGTACATGTATAAAAAAGTAAGATAAATCGAGAATTAAAAAAAATAAATAAATGACAGAGGAGTTTACGGATGAACTACACATTTACACAGAAGAAACATGAATAGACGGGATGATATATAGCTAGATGGATGGATGGATAGATAACTTGATCGAGAGACTTATTGATAAATGAATAGGAATATAGGGAAATAATATTTTTCTCACATGTACTTTACTTCTTAGTTTGTGAAACTTCATGCATAAACCTTTGAGGTAACTCTTACATGTAGAAAATCAGTGTACCTAGTCGGAGAAGAAAACTATCATTTCAACCTGAATATACCACACTCCACAAGTAAAGGGTATTATCTCTTTGTCTACATAATCCCCGAAAATCAATAAATATAATCAAGGCCTTTTTCTATGAAAGGAGACACAATAAGACACTGAGTCCAGTGGCCAACAAACTTTGAAAGGAAAGGCAGGAAGTTCATACAATAGCAGCACTTCTTACTGACTGATTATCTCCTTTCTTTCTTTGGTCTTAGTTCCTCTATTTTTCAAGAACATATAGTAAATTTGGTGTCTATGTAAAGCTTAGAATCTCCTCTAAAAGGAAAAATAATCATTTGGATATATATCCATGTATTTTTTCAAGCAGCAGGCTTTGAACATCACTTACCATAATTGTATCAAATACATCCATATTGGTTTGTAATAAGGCATTTGAAAAAAATATATAAACCATTTTTTCAAAAGATATTTATAAAATCAGAAAGCCTGTAGATTTTTCTACAAGTTTGCTGTGTAACATTTTTCCAACAAATGTTGCAGTGAAAAGTTAGGGCTAGTTGAAGTTGACAAGTCAGTTTTCTTTACCACTATTAAGCACCCCTTGAAAATAACTCAGCACTGGGGGGTTCACGGCCCAGCGCACAAATAGTTAAAGGTATGTATAAAATTTGCATACATTACCGAAGCGGTCTATTAGATGCAAGGATTTCAGTAGCTCATAACAGTTATTGCAACTTGTCACTGATGACAAGTTTTATGAAATGGGTCCCTGGAATGCCACATTGTTTAGAGCATATTATAGATGTATGTGTGCCAAAAGGCGACTGAAATGTTCGGGCGAACATTTGCGTGTAGTCCCATATACACATTTCTGTGAGCAGTGCACGTGACTCTCAGCAGGATTGAGTCAATTTCTTATCATTTTGATGATTCCAAAACCTTACAGCATACACCAATTTTTATGTGCTATATAATCAACCTTTCCCAATTGCTTTCAGTTTCTTTCACAATGTAATCTCATGACCAGAACTCAACTTTATCTTTAAACCATGAATTTGAGAATGAAGAGATCAAATTAGAATTTTCACCAAAAAGTTCTAACATAAGCATTTGTTCAATATTTTAATCCTAGGTGGCAGTCAAGATCTCCTTGAACCTATTCCAAGAGAAGAAATGCTGATTGATAACTCCTATGTGTGTAACTTCTGCAATGAGAAGTTTAAGAACTACTACCAGCTGAAGACACATATGAGACAGCACAAAGATGAACAGGTATGATGCTGGATGTATAATTTATTGAATTTATAGCTCATTTCCCCACAAGCACACCATGACATGAAATGCTTTTGGTTAAAATAATGTAATTTTGTGATTAGTGATGAGCCATCTAACCATCCTGTGATGAATAGTTAACAACCCAGTCACATCAAGGAATCTTTTACTTTGATTTGATTTGATTTGATTTGATTTGGTTTATTGAAATAAAAGAACATGCCGCTAGACAGCTGAAATTGCTTAATTTACAAAGTCAAATGTACAAAACAATAATTGATCAAAATAAGAATGACTAGAACATACAACCAAAATAAAAAGCTGAATAAAACTCTCAAATATTACTAGTACATGTACTTTAAAATGTAAGTATATTAAAACTTCTGTGTCATCAAAGGTAAGAGGAAAAGGAGAGAGAGAGAGAGAAGAGTAGGTAAGAAGAAAAGGGATGAAAAGTTGAAGAGAGCATTAAAGAGAGAGAAAAAAAGAAAGTGAACAGAGGCGTGTATATATGGAAAGAGAAAAAAGAGAGGAAGAGAGAGAGAGAGGAGAGAAGAAAAAGAAAAGAAAAGAAAAGTTGATCAGAGACCAACACCAGACTGACAACAGACTAAAAAAACAAATATATTACCCCAAATGGCCATATGATTTGTTGGTTTGGAGTCAGTCTGGCAGTGTGATTGGCGTATATAACAGCCTATATTGATTAGTGGTGGATAATTATAATTCAGAACATTAGTTTCAGACTTTCAGTTTGTTTTGATTATTGGCACCTTTGACAGGCTTTGAATGTTGCCAATTGAAAGCTCTATGACCATGGCGAACAAAGAAGCGGACAAAATATTCAGCTCCTCATTGTACCTTCCACACTTGCTCTGGTAGAAAATAGAACATCCTTTCATTGCTATTATGTAAAATAAGTAGAACAGGTGTCACATGCATATTCACCTGTTCTACTTATTTTACATAATAGCAATGAAGGGATATTTTTTTGTCTACCATAACAATTGTGGAGGGTACAATGAGAAGCTGTATACTTTGTCCGCTCTCTTTGTCATCGTGTTCATAGTGATGACACCAATCATTCTATATGTAGTATTCTTCAGTCTTTTTCTATTTCTACTCTCTTGTTCTCTCATTTTTTATTATGTGCCTCGGAATAGTTAAACTAGATAGATGGTGCAATATAAGTGTGTATCATCATTATTACCATTAATATTATTATTATTAATTATTATTATTATTATTGTTGTATGTAATAAATAGTTCTCTTTTTAATTTCCAGTTGTACAAGTGCATTGTGAAGACCTGCTTACAGACCTTCAAGAATCTGGATGAATTCCTTGAGCACATCAGATCACATGACAAAGAAGTCTCCTACCGATGTCACCTATGCAACAAACAGTACAATGACCTCAATGATTTGGGTGTCCATCAGTACTCACACAGTCTCTATCCTAACCAGGGACCAAAGGTTATTCAAAAGTAAGTCAGTTAACCCTTTCAAGACAATAGACCACATTTTGTGGTTTGGCTTGATAACTTTTGATTCAGAGCTCTACATGTATACCAGATGCATGAGTAGAAAGAGCAAATTTTCTGCACACATGTCCATTTTTGTTGCACGGCCATATTGCGTTTGATGCCAGGAATTTTAAAACGAGAATAAGCTTTGAAATCCTTAAATTGGCAACACATTGAGAGGTTCAAAATCATTGTTTTTATTAAAATTGGTGATTGTTTCAACTTTTGTTGTTTTCAAACACATTACACCTTATAGAACCATGTAGCACTAAAAGAAAAATATTAGAGTTGCCAATTTGAAGAATGAAATGTGATCAATTTAGCCCTTAAATAATTCCTGTCCTGAAAGGGTCAATGGGATTCTACAAGATGAACTTGGAAACTACTTGTATTTTGCTTGTGATGAGTTTTCAACTGGAATATCAAAATGCCTTCCTTTGATAGGTTGTCATAATTAGATCTTCTTTACAAGTCATGATGGAAATCTTTCCTTCCATTTTCGTAATGGAAGTTTGTTACTTTAAAATCTTGAAGCAAAATACTAGACATCAATAAGGTATTGTTCAAACCCGTCTATTAATATTTCAATGTTTTGTAATCTGAATTACAAAGTGTTTTTACATGGACTTTGTTAAGACTGGATTTGCCTTTAATATGAAAATGTATCAAGTAAATTGTTGAAAATGTTTTATGCCTTGAGTGAAAAGTAGATCTAGATTGAACCATGTCTTCTTGTTCTATCCTTGTTCACAGAGAATTCAAGTGTCCCAAATGTAACAGCAAGTACTCATCACCTGATGCTCTTGATCATCACTTAAACACCTCCTCACATAAATATAACTGTCCCGAGTGTAACAAGGTCTTTTCCTGTGAGCGATACCTGCGTCGCCATCTTGTGTCCCACAGCACCCAAGCCCTGCATGAGTGCCACATGTGTAACAAGAAGTTCAAGAGTGAGCACTATCTGAAGTCTCACATCCTTATTCACACTGGCCAGAAACCCTTCAGCTGTCAGGTCTGTGCTACCGAGTTCAACCGCAAGGACAAACTGAAGAGACACATGTTGATCCATGAACCCAACAAGAAATTCAAGTGTCCATTCCACTCTGTGGCAGGCTGCAACATGGCTTTCAATCGAGCTGACAAGCTCAAAGCTCACATCATCACACACAGTGGGATCAAACCTTTCAAATGTTTCCATTGCTCAAAGACATTCAGTCGAAGGCCTAACCTTGCTGAACACATGAAGCTGCACACCAATGACTTTCCTTTCCATTGTGAAAAGTGCAACAAGGGGTATGCCAGAGAGAAGTACCTGAAGACACATAATTGTAATGCCAAGACAGGTCCCAAACGTACATCAGCCATTGAAGGAACGAGCATCAGCCTTGAATACGCAGCAAAGCTGATAGATGCTGGAGCTATCATGGATCCTGAGGAGGAGCAGATACAGAACAGCATAGTCGATGCTTTGACAGAAAAGTCGAAGAAGAGGAGAGGTAGGAAAAAGAAAGGCGATGGTCAATCACAGAAAGATGCTAAAGATGAAGTAGAGGTCAGGATTGTCCAGACAAAGACAAGACAGGTTAGGATGAAAACTGGTTCTATCCTCAACAAACCAAAACGCATGAGGAAACCCAAGACACCTCATAAGGTGAAGCAATCAAAGGTTCAAACCTCATTAATGTCAGAGAAATCCACCATTGCTGCCATCGAAGAAGACCTTGCTATCATCCAGAATGTACTAGCTCAACATAATACTGTTAATGTGGATGTTGGAATGGAGGATCTTGGTACTGACCAAACAGACAATGGACACAATCTAGCCACCTCTCTTTCTCGTCAATCTGGAGTGAACATCAGTCTCCCTTCTGAGTCTTTGATTCAAGATCCTATTAACTTAGAACCTGGAGACTTGAGTGGTCAGATAGTTCCTGTTGTTGTAACGCATCGAGGCCATGGACTCGACAACATGGAAGATGTGGTGGTTGTTGTATCGCAACCGTGAGCGTTCCAATGGATTCTCTCTTTTTGAGATAATGAGTCTGTAAAGAAGTAAACGTTAAAATACATGCTCATTATTTCAAAATCTTTGATACCAAGACGATTTTAAGTGATAATCATTGTGCGGGCAAAATCTTTTAACAGGGATTCTGTTACTATAGTTATGAATGCCACTGAATACTTTTCTCTGATACTAAATTATTAGACGAAGTATACAAATCCATACTAATCCATGAGCATGGAAAGGTTGATATTGCTGTGCCAGCTACTAGTGAGAGAACTTTTTTCAAATTTTTACCAGCCCTTCAAGGCCATAGTCATTATCCTATTATTTTCCTGCAAATGATTTTACTTGCTGAGAGTCACAGCTTTTAAGAAATTTGTGCTGCTTGAATGCTTGCTCTCACATACATGAATTATAACTTGTATTTGAAACTGCTTCAGAATGCAGGTAAATCTTTATCCGTTTGAATATACTCTTTGAATATTATGCCAAAAATGCCTTTACAGTGAATGTATGTGTCATAAATGCATGGAACTGAAGAATACAAATTAAAACCATTGTCAGATTATTTCTGTGATGTTTTGATTGATAATAAAACATATTTTTTTAATTATTTTTTTTTTGCTGTGAATTCAACCACTTTCCTTTACCCATATATAGAGGTACCTACCAATATATAGATTTGACAAAATCTATGATCAATCTTTTATTGTAGTTTATTTCATTGATGATAATTTGTCTCATGCATTTTGTTATACTGCTACTACTTGATTTTCGTCGTTTGAATTAAGACATTTGATTAAACCAAAGTATGTCTAAAAGTATTCATATTTTTCTGCCGTTTGCTGGAGGTAAATTTGAAATTTATCCCAATGCAAACTGTAATGACATCACTTCAATATTTAAGAAGGAAGTGTAAATCCTTTATTACAATTTTAGATAATGAATAATTTTTTTTTCCTTAGTGTAGGCTCATTGTTTGCCTTAGAAGTATTTCTCTTGCTCTCTCTCTTGCTCTCTCTTTTTCTCTCCGTGTACATGGGTTGTAATCTCAAAAGCAGAATGCTTGGTGCCATCCTACTAGTTCCTTGTAGAATATCAAATTGGGATCCTCATTTCAGTACATTTTTCTGGGTAGACTGAAGTTTTACAAACAGCTTTCAAGGATATCATAAAACTTTTTGGAATACCATAAAAGATGTGAAATGAGGAAAGTAGTATATGATTTTCTGAAGGAAGAAAAAGTGTTGAAATATTGAAGTCCTGAAGTGACTTTCTGTTTGCCTTTGACCTTCAAAAATATTAATGAAAGATTAAATACACAAACTGAGAATATATAATCCAAATGTTTCTTGTTATTTCTTACTACAGATGGTTTGTGAATTTTGGACTGTTTAAGATGCTGCTTTGTGAATACCACATGTTCTATTTAAACACACATGTATGTGACAGCCTCTTCTCATTGTTGAATTGTGTACATGTATGGATCTTATCAAAAGTATATTTAAATTACATTTGAAAATTTCAAGCCAGATTATTGTTTGGTGTGCTGAAAGTGAAACGGCTTCCTAATTGGCTGGGAAAAAATGATGTCGTACATGTATGCCTTCATGTCTTCCCTTCTCTTTTTTTAATCAAAAATATTTCATTAATTGTATTTTATTGGTCATTTTGCATTTTTGGAGACCTTTTGAATTAGAATGTTATAGGGTCATGTTTAACACATCTTTTAGTTTTAGGAAAATATTGCAAGGAAAAACTGGACATGATTCACAGAGAAAAACACAGAAAATTGACAGAGCTGAAAACTGAAGTTGATAATGGGTAAGATACATGTACACCATTAATGGGGAGAGAAAGATGGAAATAGGGAAAGAGTAACAGAGAAGATAAAATGGATGGCGAGAGGAAAGGAAGAAAGGAGGGAATGAAAATATATTTTAACTTGATATATTCACTGCAATAAAGGGAGGCTTATAGCTCTGATTATCCCCAAAATACATGTAACATGGTATACCTAGTATCTGTGAAGGAGTGTAACATTGTGTGTAAAATGAACTGCATGCATAGTTTCCTTGCAAGATGACACTTCTGTTTCTACTCTTCTTTACTCTTTACTTATAAAGTGGAACCTCATTATAAAGAACACTGTTATAACAAACACTTATATAAACACTGTTATAACAAGGTCATTTTACCGGTCCCACTTCTTTCTATTCTATTGTTTTTTAGCCCTGATATAAAAAGGTTTCGATACAGAGGTAATTTCCTTGGTCCCAATGGCCCGAATTCACAAAGGAGGTTTAAACCTAAACCATGGTTTAAACCTCCATGAGCGTACTGAAATAAGTGTAAATAAGCGTACGTTGCCCATGCACGCGCTCAAAGAAAATATATGATTGGATCCCATGCGCACGAACACTTAAAAACCCAGGAGGGGGTTAAAACCATGGGTTAAACCAAACCTTTGTGAATTCGGGCCAAGGAGTTTGTTACAACGAAATTCCACCATACATGTATTCTTTCATCACATCTATTTTTTCATATTCTCCTGTTCTCTCTACTTTTATGAGGGTAGAAAAACAAAAGAACATAAAGACCTAGGCCCAGCAATATTTCCTTGTTATATCGGAGCTCTTTATAATGAGTTTCCACTGTATAACGATGTTCTTTGTTACAAGGTTCTACTGTACATTTACATATAAATTTACTTACTGCTAATGAAAACAATCACAAACACTATTTCATGATCATAAAACATTTATTCTTGATCACTATTACACCAACAAATCTGAACATATATAATCTATAAAATACAACCCGCATAATCCCATAATAATTTATTTCACCGTCTACTGCTCATAATCTGGGAAGACATAGCACTCTTCTACTTTGTACCATAACTATCATATCAAAAATGTGAGGAAGACAGTGTCTGGAAGATTCTTATTTGACATCAAGAAAGTGAACAAGAGAGATGAAATGATCTATTGATTTCAAGTTAACATTAAACAGATAGAGGCACAAGTGGCTAATAAGAATCTACTTTCTTCATCAACTAAAACACCTGCAGGATGACAAAGGTGCAAAAATGATGTTTGTCTTTTTAAAAAAAAAATCATTGGTGTTTCAACTTTTTGAGAAACTCTTCCCAGTGGAAAAAAAAACACACCTCCCTTTCTAACGATCATCAATATCAAGGCTTTGATAACTCACTTATACATGTATTGCATTTACTTCTCTTTCAAGATTTTTAACTTACACGCATTTGTCATTTTTTAGTTGCTTTTAACATAGAGTTAAGGACTCAATTATCTTCAACAAAATCTTTATAAACAGCAAAACTTTTCAAGGAATTTATTACCATTGATACTAAGCCCGTTTTGAATAAAATAACATGATGCGTCAAAAAGATTCATCACAGTTTCACAAGTCTTTACATACTGTTTAAAAGCTTAAAATGATATTTCACTTGTTGTCATCCATGGACTATCTATATATTTTCAACCCAGATATAAAGAAAGGATATGATTTTGAATTTGAAATTTTGCAGCACATGCAGGTAAAAGAGGACCAAACGCAAGATGGTCTTATGTCATCAAGATTATAGAAATAACAAAAATGTACATATACTTTCAGATACAGACAGAAATAGTTACAATTGCCACAACCATTCATAAATCATAAAATGGTTTTCTATAATTTCAATAAGCGAACAAAAAAAATGAATTTTGATTTTAATTTATGATGATCCTTTTCTATTTTTTTTCTTCATAAAGAGTTTTTTTTTGTCAATCAATGACATATTAGATTATTTCTGATTTCATATAAATGATTCAAATCAATCTGTGAAATTACACAATCAATGTGCTAAGTATTAATTATTATCTTCTTGAAACCATTAACAAATATATGCAAACTTTTATTTACCTTTTCAAATCTATAAAGAAAATTCAAATTTAATAACTCCTTGTAAACAGTTTCCTTTTAAAACCAGAACACTGAGTCACATAACTCTGATGAAAAAACTAACAATATATACCATTATTACTTTCCATAATTGTTCCATAATAACATTTTCTTTTCACCAGGTAAAAGTCTTAGTAATTTTCAGGTATGTTAAACATTATTACACCTTTCTTATTAGTACAATATCTTCTTACAGTGATTGCTTGTGCCCAGTCTAAAACACACAAATATTTACAACCTTTTTTTTTTCCTCCAAGAAATGTTACTTTTTAAAGTAATCTCAAATCTAGTAAATTCCTCCATTTCCTTCCATTCGATGTATACCGTATGTGAGGATGAAATAATGTGTTTGAAATAAATGCACCATAATCAAAAGTCAAACTGAGGTTAACTATTTGTATCATCATTAAAATATAACTTCTGTTAAAATATTGCAGCAATTCAAATTCATACATATCAAGCCATATGTTACGACGCATATCTTGATATTTGTTGTTGATGTGTTTTCATAATGTGAGTAACAACAATAATAAAACATGTACATATCAAACGCAACTATACATCTTTTGATGACTTTTCTATAAAACAAGTGTCAAGTATAAGCAGTTTTTAGTTTTCAGTTGAAAGAATTTAACAATAACAAGTATAAATGTTTGTGGAACAATCCTGTCAGCACTACTGATGATATTTATCTTATATATTTCATCCCAAAGAATAAAAATTAAAACTTTCAAATCAAGAGCAATGAAACCCATTTGGTAAAACATTTCATATACAAATATAAAAGTACAAATATATGCAGATAATTGATCTCTATTTAAACTGTTAAGATATGAGGGGTAAATTCAACTTCTTTTCTCCTTGAATTATTTGAGATTCTAAGTATTTAACAACCAAGAACAGACTGACATGAATATGTTAAAGAAAAGGAAACCATATACATGTATTCCACACACAAATAGAAATAGAATCTATACCAGCACATCAGGTCCCATTTCAACATTGTAGTTACGACATGGGAATATGAAAGCTGACTTTTTTGTCAGCTCATTGTAAGCTCATTGTATTTCACTACTTCCAAACCTGTACTTAAAGAATTTACACGAACAGGCACAAAATGTGATGTAATACTACCAACACATATATATTTCAATGAATGAAGTCTATTATTGCAGAGGTATATATAAATTCTGACACAGCAGAATATCATTTGAAAAGGCACAAGACATGCAAGATGGAAATACTGAAGTGGAAATTAGAGAAATATAGGACAATACAAAGGAATGTGAAATTGGAAGGAAAAAAAAGATTCAGAAATGTAAAAAAAATGTAGAAAATGGAAGAGACACTAACTTGAAAGATCGATATAAAAGAGGCACATAAACATTATCATCAATTCCTAAAGTACAAATACTCTTATTTTTCATCTTCTTTTGTGAAATTTTTAAAGATAATCAAGATAGTTGAGTGAAGGAATGTAAATCACACAAGGAATATATACAAAGTCATACATCCATGGAAAAAATTATTAGACCAAGAATGGTTACTGATAGTGTTGTTTTTGTGGTAAGAAGGAAATAAAATATCATAAAAGCATTTTATAATTGCTGGAATTTGGTATTCATTCAATGAAATATGAAGACAAACCATTTTTGTTAGTTTGGATGCATATTATAGTACCCTTATTACAGAAACTTGGTCTAATAATGTTTTCCAGGGCTGTATGTTTAAATCTGCGACACTGGCATATAAGCAGATGCTTTCTATCCATTTGTTACTCCTAGAAGCCTAGCAGCCGAGTCGGCTGATTCAAGCATCTGATCCAGAACGGACGAGTCTTGGATCCCTAAGAGGTTTGAGATGATGTCATTCTTCTCCTCACCTTGTCCACCAGAGAAGACATCAGAGGGATTAGCGACATCCTGGGCCACCAAAGAGTCTTCATCTTCTAGGAAACTGGATACATACAGCCCCTGCTGCTGGGTAGGTTTCCTGGTGCCACTGGCATTAGCAGAGCATGCAGAGTTACGTTGGCTTTCTTGCGTGGATGTGGGTGACTCTGGGTTTAGGATGGGAATACCTCCATCATAGTTCATCTCATCATCTGTACCATAGCCATTCATTTGACCATTCTGAAGCTCAAGGTCGGAGTTCAACCAGTTCTCAACTGCCATCAGTTTGTCAGTGTTACCCTGCAGGTCTTGTACTGCACCTGTCCTCAAGGCTTCATCCAACTTTGGAGACTTGGTCGTCATCTTCATGAGCTGAGCCATGCCGGGACGTTTCTTCCCCTTCTGGCCAACACGGAATGGGACAGGCGTGTCATTCCTGCTACCCTTGTTAGACTCTCCCATGGCACTGACACTGTCTCCAAGATTGAGGGACGTATGAGACATGTTATCTAGCTCTTGATTGGCTTGAAGACCACTTTCTGCACCTAGTTGCCCATTGTCTCCATTCATAACACTGTTCTTGATACTCCCAGTGCCATCCTCTCTCAAAGACCAGTTTGCCATCTCTTCTTTGCTCTTTTTGTGTAACTTCATCATATGGCGATGGCAGTTGAACTTCGTGGTGAAGGTCGCCTTGCAGTCAGTACAGTGGAATGGGTGTTCAACTTCATGTACTTTCTCATGTTTCTCCAATGTTGCAGCAGTCTTGAAACGCTTGCAGCATTGGGTGCATTCAAATCGAGCCCTGTTTTTCTTTCCCTTAGAACGAGGCTTTGGAGTGGAAAGGTTAAGACCAACTGCAGCAGCTTGAGGTAAGGTTTCATCTACATCATCAACAGAGTTCTGAGTACCTTCTATTCCTTCATCTTCTAGAACCTCTCCATTATCGACTAATCCATCTTCTACATCTTCCTCTCCACCTATCCCTTGTGAAACCTCCTCCCCTACTGAATCTCTAACTTCATCTTCAATCATTGATCCCTCATTGGTTGGTGCACCTTCGTCTTCCCCTACAGCATCAGCAGATTCTCCATTCACTGCACCCACCTTGATAACTCCCTTGGCAGCAAACATTTTCACTTTCAGAGGAACACCTTTAGACTTCTTTAAGTTCTTTTGTGTCTTGGAATGGGAGGCAGACAGATCTGCTGGAATGTCTTCAGATTGCATGGTGTCCTCATCATTGCTCTTTTCACCAGCATTGTTGTCTACTGTCAAACACAAGGGAGCTTCTGAAGCAAGTTTAGCATCCAGTTGTTTATTCACGATATCAACTGAAGTGGAAGCTACTTTCTTGGCCTCTGGGTAGATGCCTGCAAAGTCTATATGTGGATGGTTCTGCTCATAGTGACCTTGCAGCTGAGTTCTTGTTGTACACTTGAACCCTTTGCATTCTGGACACATGAAGGGTTGATCTTGTCCACCAGGCACTGACCCTCCCAGACTACCAGGCCTCGCACCGCCATGACGCCTTACTATGTGTCTCTCACAGTTGGATTTGGTTGAGAAGTTGGCACCACACTGAGGGCATTGGTAAGGCTTCAGACCAGTATGGGTGAGGATGTGCCTGCGGAGAGAACTGATCCATGGGAAGCGACGACCACAGTATGGACAGCACTGTTTACTCTCAAACTTTGTTCCCCTCCTTTCCTTTTTCTCTTCTTTTACATCCCTCCCACTCTCTTCTGTTACTTTCTCATCTTCCACAATCTGGAGTGGTCCACCTAGTTCATCATCTGCCATCGACTGATCCAAATCAGGTTCCTCAACCTTGACTGACACCCTTAAATCCATGGTGTCACTAACATTATCTTGGTTAAAGGCATCTCCATTTAGACTGCGGTCAAGTCTGATTTCTGGGGGTTCCCCGCTGACATTGGTCAAGATTTCCTGGTTCTCTTCATCTCTGTAGTCATCATCTGTTTCACGGAATATCTCAGAAACAGTGATTGGTGATCGAGATTCTGGTGGGGACAAGAAGAGCTTGAACTGGTTAGAGTCTGTAGCTGCCAACATCTTACTGACACTGGCAAGCTCTCCACTGGAGTCAGAACCAACACTGTTATGAGGTGATGGACCCAGCTTGATCTGTTGAGATGCACCAACTGGAGTGTTGGGTGAGATAAGGGGGACAGCGGTCTTCAATGCTCTTGATGTGAAACGCAATCCGGATGAAGTCTTGGCCATGAGTTTAAACTGCATAGGTGTGGCACTCTTTGGGATGAAGGACTGCTGGGACTCAGATTGATCACAATTGTTGTGGCGACGTACAATGTGAGCTTCTAGGTTTGCTTTCATGGTAAATGCCGCTTGGCAGAGGTGACAGCGAAAAGGTCTTTCATTGGTATGGCTTCTGATGTGAGACTTGAGATGACTACCACGGTTGAATTGCATAGGGCAGTGTGGACACATCAACGCATCAACAGCTTCGCTGTAGAACTTATGATAGACTTCTTTGAAACGATGCATACCTAGTGAATTTGCAGGCTTTACAGAGAAGTTCAGAGGAAGAGCTGATTTAGGCATGGACAGATCAATAGGGGTGTCTTCTGTAAATATTGAGGTTCTTCTCTGACCAACCTTTGCCACAGTGCTACCATTTTCAGGGGTTTTCTTCAAGCTGAAATCTAGTGGTTCAACCTGCTCTCCTTGATTGTCTAGGACAGGCGTTACACTTCTTGACTCACTCTTAACAAATGTGGGGACCTTGATGATAGGGGCATTCTTTTCATCCTCATGTTGGAACACAGTGATGTAAGTCTCCACTTCATCTGCTTTCACTTCTTCATGGCGCCTCATGATGTGACGGGCGCAGTTGCTTAGGCTACTAAAACCCACCTGACACTTGGTGCATGTGAATGGCTTCTGTGGTGTCTTCTCATGAACACGCAAATGGTTTTGTAAGTCTCTGAAGAACTTGAAATCCCTGTCACATATCTTGCAGACTGTACACGGGGAGCTGTATTTGCTTTCATTCTCATGCTTAGGGCTTGGGTTGTGAAGGATCACCTCCTCTGCTTCCTCTTTGGTATTCTTGTTATGTCGTTTCCGAACGTGACGCTCACAATTGGCTTTGGTGGTGAATGCAAAGTCACAAACCTTGCACGAATATGGGCGTTCTCCACTATGAGTGCGCATGTGTCTAACAAGGGTGCTCTTGTCTGCACTGGCATAATCACACAGCATACACTTGTAGGGCATGAGGCCCATATGGCTGCGTGTATGGACTTTCAAGGTGCTGGAGAAAGGGAAGACTTTCTTGCAATATTTGCAGGTATGGATGCCTTTCTTCTTGTTGACAGAGGATAAATCGCATGGTTCTTCTTCAATCTCCTCCAGTGATGCAACAAACTCTCCTTCTGCCTCAGCAGCCATTGTCTCCCCAGCTTGATCCTCAGGAACTTCCGCTGTTGAATTATTCTGACTGGCAAATTCACGAGGTGTGTGCATTTCCATGGCTACATCGCCAGACTTTGGTTCCACCACATTCTCCACTCTGCACTCCGATCCTTCAGCAACGTCCAGTTCTGACTTGATTTGTGGGAGACTACCAGCTGTTACACCCTTGACTGGGGAGTGCTTCATGTGTGCAGACTTGGTTTGTGCAGTATGGAGCTGTGCACCTAGCGGATTGGAGAAATGCTTCATGGCTAAGAGAGGTGAAGCTTGAAGATGTTGTTGAAGTAAAGAGCTCTTTGCTTTCTCTGGAGATGTGAGAGAGGGCCTGCTAAGCATGCTATTTAGGATAGGTGCAGGACGGCTGGCTTCTGCATCGTCAATGTCTATGGATTTCAGTGGTGACTTATGGGGTGAAGTTTGAGGTACTTTCTGAGGTGACTGAGGAGGGGATCTTGGTTTCAGATTCAGTGCAGCAAGGAACTCATCACGTGAAACATCTTCATTTGAAGGAACCGGCTCAGCATCCTCACCATCGATATCCATCTGTTCATCCCCAATGGTGGAATGTGATTTTTCATAATGAAGATTTAAGGCACTTTGGCAGGGGAAAGATTTGTTACAGTCTTTACAGGCATATAAACTGTCCATATCAGTTGTTCTAGGTGAATTTTTCTCACACCACACCTGAGCAATGAGGGCAAACTTTGGAGAGGAGAATTCAGCAAAGCCTAACTCGGTCATACTTGAAAATTCTTTCTCTCCTGTAGTGATAGGGGATGGAGCTTTGCTTCTTCGATGAGCCATGTGGACATGCATACGTAGACCCTTCTGATTGCGGAATGTTGCATTACAAATCATGCATTCCAGTACTTTGTTGGGGTGTTGCTCTATATGCGTCTGGAGTCCGTATTTACATAGGAATGTCTTACTACATATAGGGCATGATAGTTCTTCTTCTATTTTCTTCTCTTCATTGATGCTTTCACTCACATGAGTCTGTGTTTCCCCTGAGGATAGGTCCATGGGTTCATCCGATATCCCTTCATCAGAACTTTTCACTTTCATACTCAGGTTGAGAGGTTTTTTCCTTTCTACCAGCAGCTTCTTCTCTGGAGACTTTTTCTCACCATGATGCACTCTCTTCTTAGCTGGCTGACCTTCTCGCTGCGGAGATCCACCCTCCATGTCCAGGTTCTCAATGAGCCGTCTCGAAGGGACACGCTTGCGAGGCTTAGCATAGTCGTGTTTCACAACATAGTCTGGAGGAGGCAGCTCACCACCCTTCTCATGGGTGCGCAGATGACGATGCATGTTGCCATTGGTAGTAAAGGACATGGCACACAGAGGACAAGTGAAAGGGCGTTCTCCAGAATGGATCAGCATGTGCCGGTCCAAGGAACTTGTAGAGCTCAGCTTCTTGCCACAGATGGTGCAGGAGTGAGAGCTAGCAGCGTTGTGGGTACGTACATGGAGAGTAAGCTCATGGGCTGTTGGGAAGTCAATGTTGCACACCTGGCATGTCAAGGACTCTGGGCACTCAAAAGGACGCCTTCTCTTCATAGAGTTCTGCAAAGATTTTTAAAAAAAAGAAGGATACCTTTTGTCAAACATTTATCTCAAATAAAATGAAGAAATCTTGAAGAGAAAAAAAGTATCATTATATTTCACTTGATTCAACTGATTATTCCCAATACAAGGCTTACTAATGAGCAATTCATATTCATCATTAAAACATAAAGTCTCAATTGTAACAAAGTTAGAGAAAACAGAAAGAAGTTTATTGTCCATTTTAAAAATCAATCATCCAGAATCAAGGAGCAGCATCGGGACATAATTAGAAAAGACAGCTGTCATTCCTTGAACCATGTATAACATTAAAAGAAATAAGCAAAATCAAATGAATAGAAATACAGATATGATGAAAAAGAAAAAAAATTAATGTGCATATGTTTATTGAAGAGACATTATTTGGTAATGTGCCAATAGTCATCACTTTTTGTGTACATTCATCAGCCTCACATACACATAAAGCATGTACATGTATCATGGACCAAAATAAATGAGTAAAGCTAGAGATCATGTTTTAGGGTTTTACAGCATCGATAAAATGACAATTTGATGGGGGTAGAGCTGACATTCAAAACTGAGTATCATATAACACCACATGGTATGTGTGGTGTACATGCAGTTCTTGATGTAAATGATGTGTCATGCCTTTTCCTGTATACTTGTGTGTGTATCCAGTTACAACCAAGTTGTCACTTCTCCGCTTCATTTTTAGAGCTGCACTCTCATAATTTGTACTGATTATGCATCATTTAACACTCTGAAGCTTAAATTACCTCAACGAATCTTAAAACATAGCCTAAATGCAAGCCAACACTTCAAGTTTCATTGAAACTGATTCAGCCTCATCATTTCATCTAAACAACCGTGTTTCACTCGGAGAGGGGGGAAATGGGGGTAGAGAAAAACCTCAAGGACTTTGCTAGATTAGAACTAAATCTTACTCCCTGATGCCTCGACTCATAAACCCGCACTGTTGCCATGACGACTACAGGACTATGTGCACTATTTTGTTTCCAAAGCGAGCAGGGAGGGAGTAAGACGAGGAGTGCTAAGGCAAGGAGAAAGTCGACTGCATGAAGATGAATATTACATTACGAACACACCCTGGATTTGTAACACATGCAGGATGTGGGTCAATTTCTATCGTTCTACTCGATAGTTTGGGGAGAAAGGGAGGAAAAGTTCAACCTCAGACTGGAGATAACAAAATGGCTGAAATTAGAGAACATGTAGGCCTATTACTGACACTGTTTGGGGTATCACTTTTTCCACTTTTAGGTTTTATATTCATCTTCCCTTAACTTACATGAATATATGTAATGATGCAACCACATTGTGAACCAAGACTTTGAGTATTGCTTTCAAAACACATTTACCATAAAGCAACCAGCTAGCAAACAATCTGTATATTATTTAACTCATCAATCGTTTTTGAATACCCATGTTTTTGTTTTTTTCACTAATTAAGTGGATTTGAATAAAAGATTCCCCACATTAAAAATATTCCTTTTTTTTTTGTCTTCGTCAAACATCATTGAGAAAAGAAAAGGGTGTTTACATGTGCAAATATCTAAAAAGAATGCCATAAATTAGCCAATTACTTGGACCATAATATAAAACCAACAATAAGTTTAAGGATTAATGTAAAATTTTAATGCATGATTAAAAACAGATACCAACAGTCTAAGCATATAAGTGGTATGTTTGTTAATGTCAGAATAAGTTGCTTTTCAGTTCTCGCTGGACAGAATCATCAAAATAAAAGCACACAAAAATTGAATGGAGCTACTGATATCTGATTCACATGATTTAATGTAATTATTTATATCGCTTTGAAACCTTATAAAGAGGTTTCATCCATCCATATTTCATATTTCTTCATCTCCTTACACAGCATCTCAAGCCAAAATTTTTTAGGATTTCCTAAATTTAGCTAAAAATTGGCCTTGGTTGAGGGGCAAAACTTGGCAGTGTTCTCGAATTGTTTCTATGCAGATTCAAGATACCCTGTATGCTAAATAGGGCTTTCTCATAGGCTTCCTCCACTGAAGCAAGATTTGTTCTAGAGGCTGTTTAAATATGTAACAAACTGGCAAACTTTGAAATTTATGACGTCACACTGGGAAGTTTTACCATAAACGGGAGGGAAGTCATTCCCCCTCCCTTAATGCATAACTTCGTTCTGTTTTCCAAATACATGTACACCTATTGTCCTAATGCATACTGCCCTGCAATGTTTCAAATTTTCTTAGATAAAAGAACAATTGACATGCAGATGGAAACGATTTTCAATATTTCAATGATGCCATATTAAACAAGCCAGTTCATAATTACAACATGCCCATGCGCAGATAAAGGTCATTTGTACCGAGTGCAAATGACCTCTATACGCTGTCAAAGAGTGTGCACCATGATGCACGCACCAATGTGATTTTAGCTGTTAAACAAGTAGTGTATCCACCAAAACAGATGCATGTGCTCGTACAAATCAGGGGATTTTGTACCATCTACTAATTACAAACTTATTGGTGGCTTATTGGTGATAGAAGACTCATACTTGTGATACAGACAAACCACCAGGAACAGTGTGCTTCAACATGGTAATCCAATTTTTTTTCAAAACCACAAGCACGTTGATATCTCAATTTTGTGATCTTTATCATGATTTAACACTAAATCAACTATTTTAAGGGAGGGGAGGGAAGGGGGGGAACTGAATTATGTGTAAATGGATCCCATTATCCTTCAATTTCTTTTATATTTGATCACATAGAATGTATGGCATCATGGAGGAAAGAATTTCTTAAAAGACACCTTTAACTACTGAAGACAACAGTCAAAGCACCTTGTCTAAAAGATGAGCTCAAAGGAAGCGAGCACTTGGGATCATAGCAAACGAATAAGACACAAAGACAAGGAGATTGCAAAGATGCTAGACAATCTAATTGAGAATCATACAAGAGGCAAGATGGCTGCCATCCACTGATGGCTAGGCTAGCCGGCTGGCTGCGCCCCTTCCCTCAAATGACTGCATCCTGCTCAGAGAGCCATGAGAGACAGAGACGACATCATGTGACTGGGCTCCTGGAGGTTGTTATGCCAGTCGAATCCAAGCGAGGGCAGCGCACAGAGTTGCTAACAGGGAGGATGTAGAGATTGGCATGGGTAAATTGGTACATCCTGTTAGCACTGCATCCATCCCAAAGCCTGGCTCTAATGCCTCTCATGATAAACCCAGGCCATAGTGTCTTCTACACAGTTGGCTGGGGTCTAGAGCAGTTAAGGGGCCCCACTCATCTATTCATCATTGTCTTTTCTATATTCAGTACAACTTTCTGAATGTTTGATTTCTTGTTTCCATCTATTCCTATTTATTCCATCTCAGTCTACCCTTCTATTTCATTCTCGTTATTCAATACCTCCTTCCAAATATGTTCAATTACTTTTAATTGTTCTTTCATCATTTTCTACACGTTTATCTCATTACCTTCAATTCATTTTCCTCAAACAAGAGCAAGGCCAAAACAAGCACCTATACTATGTTACATATTTACAATTTATTTTAGGTCTTGACTCTCAGTAACTTCTCATATAAGTTGTTTGGACTTCAAATCAGTTTCATAACACACAAATCTATCTTTAAGAGTACGAAAGATGCAGCTACTGCAAAAAAAAAAAACCCTTTCAAGTTTTGAGTTTTAATTCAATTCATACGTGTGGTATTAATTTCACTAAATCCAAGCATATCAAATTGATCATACATTCATCAATATTCTGAAATAAAACTTAAATATCTCATTTACTTTTCACCATTTCTTTAACTCAAAACTAAAAAAATGCTATGGGATTCACAGCATCCAAACCCAGCATACTTAGGTAAATGTACAGTCATGGCTGTCTGCAGCACAGTACGGGGAGGTTTTTCGAAGCAAGCGTCTAAATTCCATCAATCTACAAATCAACTTTGACTTGACTCAACTCATCTTTTGCTCTTTAGCCCCAGTCAATTTCCAAGCGCAAATTCATCACCACTGCTCTGCTTCAAACTTTTCAAAACTTGTGTGTGATTGAGGCGATAACTGAGAGGGAATCTAGCTGATGATTCATCTCAAGGATTAGGATGCTGAGAGTTTGTTATCATACCATAGCAGCAGCTAGCTTACAACCCAAACTACGTGTACAAACTACGCTTGTCGTCTACATTACGGAGAACTCTCAAATTCCTCCCTGATGCAAGCGTGTGGAGGTTTGATTCAATGTAATATTACAGATGGGTTTCAAAGATAAGCTCCACAGCACAGTTAGAGAAATAAAAGGAGAAAAAAAAGGGAAAAAAAGAGGTACAGATACTGAACGATTTACTTCCTCGTCAAAAGTAAGAGTTTGTTTCTCTCACTCCATCTGCTTGGCAGGATACATTTGACTATTCATAAGAGAGTACAAATCATAAATTCTACCATCTTTTCACAATCAAACATTTTTTTATTCATTAATAGGTTTATATAGTTTAATAAGCCATGTTAAAATATGGAGGGCTGATAAACTTTACTTCACTTTAACGCTACTCAATAGAGAGAGAGAGAGAGAGAGAGAGGGAGTGAGAGAGGGGGAGGGGGAGGGGGAGAGAGGGGGGGGATGTAGGCCTATTTACTAAATTAGCATACAGGAAGCACATTTTAGTGAACAGTGATTTTAGCAAGTGATAAATAACAACTATGTGTAATTGATCATGCTTCATTTGATGATTTTAATCTACATGTATATATGAATGTATCTATAAATGACTTCTGCACAAAGTACCATTTGTTTCAGTACTTCAAATTGTCCATTTTCTCATCTTTCTTAATCATTCAAGTTTAGTCATTACTTTTCCTCTATCATTCCATTCATATTTACAATAATCTATTCATCAATGAATTTTTATCATCAATAAGGAGCTTGAAAATATTTTTTTAATACAGTTTAACATTTACACTTATATTAATTTATCAATTAATACTGGGTTTTTTAAAATAACAATCTGGTGAGTCAAGAATTATTAATTTGGGACAAACAAAATCTAAGGTATTAAACTTTAGTTTTATTTCTCCCTCTCCTCTTGCTCATCCCCCACTTTACATAAAATGGATGCTATCATAATGCCTTCAATATTTTAATGGCCAAGTTTACTAAGTGAAGGTAATAAATGCCACACTGAATTTATTGAGTTAAATAACAGGAAACTCTGAGGAAAAGAAGGAGGTACAAGATGCAGCCCACTTTTTTCAAAAGAAATTTCACGAAGCGAAGATCTAACAAACATGTTTTGTCTCCTCTGAGCAGACTGGGTAGATAATTCCTAAATCATTCCCTCGAGACTTCAGCATTTATCTGAAATGAACCGATACAGAGGAACCCAGCAAATAACATTACTACCAGTAAACTGGAAGAAAGGGAAAAACTTCCAATATAACCATTTTCCTGGATAGCTTTTAATTAACAATACACATCTAGTCATGTGATTTCTCTCCAAAGGATGCACATATATAGGTGACAAAAATAATAATAATAAATTATCATGAAAAAGGAAATATGCATCTGGATAATGTAAAGTATTTTATCTCAAAATGGATTCCCTGTCATTTCAAATCTCATAGTACAAAGTCCACTGCGATTACAGATCAGGGATATAATATTCACTGTTTATTGTTCATAAATCACAGAGAAATGCACAATGCAAAACTATGCAAACCATCTTGTTGGATTAGTAAGAGAAGTTATTCCACATAGGCATCCACACCAGGAAGAAAAAAAGAAATTTTCTCCTTAGATAACGAAACTTACAAGGAGGAAATAATGACTATAAAATATTCATCAATCTCTGATGTTGGATTACATTGATTTTGTAAATTATACAAACAAGTCAATCTGAATCAATGTGAATAGGAAAGAAGATGGTTTTACATGTTTTCACAGAAAAAAATAACCTTCTAGCTGTGGTATAGGAAATGAGGAAATGATAAAGGGAAAGCACTAAGGTTTGGAGGAAGTAGGCACGTTAGATCTGGAGCAGGACTTGGTTGGTATGTGGACAAACAATTATTGCTCTCTTTTTTACGAGGCGGTCAGTCCACTCGTTCTTTAGGAGCAACTCTCTAATGTTCTCTGACTGCCTCACCCTACGTTAAGAAGGTCAGATATTATGGTACGTGATAGGTATTTCAGAAGGAAGAATGGACGCTCTAAGATTTTTTTTTGGGGGGGGGGGTATAAAGAATTCTAAATGAATTCTAAATCACCCTTCAAATTACATGTAAAATTTCTGATTTATTAAACAGAAATTGTGATGTACTTTGTTGATAACAAAAATGCCTTATTAATTGTAATGAAGCTATACAGAGGAGGTCAGCAGAAAACATCATCCTGTAATGTATATTTTTATGTGTATGAAAAGTTTAACCAAAGTGCAAAGACTCATTTCAAATCCTTTACTGTTGCCAAAATAAAACAAAATGAAGTATCATAGTCTGGAATCATCCTAATAGATGGTGTTATCATCATCATCTCATTGCCGTGCCAACAAGCCAGTCAGAGCAAATATCCCCACAGAGCCATGTGACCCACGTTCATCTTTTACACAGGTCCAAAGTTCAAATGCCAAATTGACAACTCAAGTAAAGAGATCAAATTGCATTAATCTCTTATCTCAAAGTGCCGAGTGTCATTCAGTCATAAAAGACTATATCACTAAACTTCCAATCAATTTCATATTCTGTGTCATATAAAATAGAAAATGCCAAATATAGGGGTGATGTAAAATATCTTCCAAAACATTGTAATACATGAGGAATTTGCCTGTCTTTAGATTATACTTGTAAGCATGCTGTCCTTAACATATATACTTAACATATATACCGACTTGGTACTTTATAAGACATGACTTATTTACAGTTGTTTATGATTTGTAAGAATTATGCTTTTTTGCTATTTCCTTCTTTTTGTTATTAGAAAGGAAATTCTCTAAAAACACATCCTTATCTTCTCTTGACTATATCCTGGATTGAATTGCGAGTTTCTCAGCTTGAGATGATGAAATATAATTCATCTCAATATTGCATCACATTCTCCTCCACATAGGCTGCAAGCATCACCATGCATTGTACATGTAGGTCCTACTGGACAGGTATCATGCAAGTGGGAAAATCAGCATCTGGTAGTGAATTATGAATAGATAGGTGCAATTGTCTCGCTTTAATCAACCCTGCATCTTGCCTACGTCAGATAGAGCATCTGTCCTCTCACAATACCCCTCACTCCATCTCAAATGTCACAAGATATTTGAGGATGCAGCAAATTTTTAATAACAGGCTCTTCATCAAAAGCAAGTCATCCCGATCGACTGCAACATCATCATCATCATCATCATCATTGGTAGCTGTTACCATGGATATGATGCGGGAGACGAGGTGCCGGAGAATCTATATTGCTTCAAGTTCTGTGGGAGCCTCCGGAGCGTGTCAAGGAGAAAGACTTCATCAAAGCAGCGGAGCGTTGCTAGCAACCGTCTCGCGGTGTGCTGACGACGCAAGATGAGAGAGAGAGACTGCGAGAGGCAGAGAGAGGAGGTATAGATACCAGACTACTTGGGTTAAGAGGAGATATTGGAAGACAGCCTGAATTGTCATTAAGGAGAGGGGAGTCATCCTCATGGCAACCTAGACAGAAAGGATGAGAATCTTCACATATGGTGCCATCTATTCAATACCATAGCTCATCATCACCTGCCTCTCCATCTACATCTATCCTTTTTCTTCTCTCATCAAATATTCTTTCTGCAATGGATTTCCTTCACCCAATTTATAAATTTCCGGCAGTATATATTATCTTCTTTCTCCTCCTTCTTCAATCTCTTCTCTACTTTCTCTCTCTCTCTCTCTCTCTCTCTCTCTCTCTCTCTCTTGCACTCACTCTAATATTAATCATAAATCCATACTTGCATCATCTAATTATGTAAATGTTTGCATTCTATACAAGTATTGCATCTTCTCATTATGTAAATTTTGTAATCCAGGAAAATTACTTGATGTTTCCAACTTTCCATCAAAATTTTGTTCAATTTTCCACCTCTTCCTTCAATTCTATCTCTCCCCTTACTTTCAAAAAGCTTCTCATAATCACTCTTTCAGTTTCACTCCATACTGAAGTATAGCAATGAGGGAATCTGCTCATAAGCTAGCATCCTCTTGTAATAAATCTTGCCCTTTAACTTGAATTCCCTGTTCAGTAGGTGGGAACATGCCCTGTATTGAAAAACCAGATGGTGAGCTACTTCTTGACTCCTATCAACCCATAACCATCTGATCGGAAAGTTAAAAAAATACTCCAGCAACTATAAAAATTAAACTTTAGAGGGAACTCTACTTCCACTACAGGCAGGCATTATCATATAAGGTATAACATTATTGCCACAGTTTGCATAAAAATGACGGATCCAAACATGAGGCACAAATCATATCAACCACACTTTTTATTACAAGAAAAAAAGTGATGTGCACTGGGGTCATTTTGCAACTTTAAAGATAAAGTTGAGTTGTGGTCATGCGATTACATTGTGAAAGAAACTGTCTCAAAGGAATAGGGAAAGGTTGATCATGTCTACTTAAGAATTGGTGTATACTGTAAGGTTTTTGAATCATCAAAATAGATAAGAAACTGACCCCATCTCCCTGAAAAGCACATGCACTGCACACAGAAATGGTTATATCGGACTACACACATAAGTGGCATGAATGTTCGGCCCGAACATTTCAGCTATTTATAGTCGTATTTACGAAGATGAGGGCATTTGAAGAGCAATCCTTTTCAGGGGATTTTCTACTATGATGTTCTTCCAAACTGACATAAAAGAAATGAGAAAGCTCAAAAATTATTTTCGCCTTTCACAGAACTCAACCATCCCTAGCACAAGTTAGATCTGCCTGTTACAACTCCTGATACTCTGTAACAAACGATGAAAATGCATCTTCAGAGCATAAATGTGGGACATTACATTCTATTTACATTTTGCAGTTTGAACCCAAATGATGGAGACAAGAGGCACAAATCACATCAAGCAAACTTTGTATCCATCATGAATGTGCAATTGGGTTATTTTGTAACCCTAGTTTGTGTTAGACAACATGATGATGAAGAGTATAGGAGAAGCTGGGCTATGAGAGACTCAACCTAGCTGGCGAGGATGAGATGCATGGTGGCACTTCAGAGAATATATGAAACAAAAGAAGAGAAAGAGAAAGGGAAGACTACCAGCACAAACTCCCCATTGAACAAATATCGCTGGTCCTATGCATTATGGAGGTAGTCAATGGTATTGTGCTTTATATCTACAGTGAGTAGCAATTATAGGCCTGTTTCAACAATCCTAAACTAACCTTTGGACTCTCTCGGTGAGAGGCAGTGGAGACTGGTGAAGACTGGTGAAGAGAGAAAGATAAAGGCAGGGATAGAAAGAGAGAGATGTGGAGGAAATAGATATAATATAGACAGAGGGAAAGAGAGAGAGACAGACAGAAGGGCTGAGAGGAGAGTAATATTACATGTATGTCAGAAATAGGCAAAGACAGGGAAATGGCAAAGGAAAAGAATAGACACTGCATAACCCTACATGGGATTAGAAAACCAAGACATGGAATACAAGAAACAATACACATACTGAGATACAGAGGGAGAGAGGGGGGAGAGTAAGTAGAAGAGATAGAATGATAGGAGAAACTAGTTTGATGTACTTGTTACAGATCCTCCTCTTTTGAATTGAGGAAAATATGATTACTGAGAAGGGGGGAGAACTGGAGGAAATAAGGATGAATTGGGCAACGAGAGAAAATAGGGAAGAAAGAAATATGAAGAGAGTGGGAAACTAGGAACACACATTTAGGGGTAATGAAGATTACACAAAACATAATAGTTAATGAAGCCTACATCAAATGGTAAAAAGAAGCAAGTTAAAAAGAGTTTATTGAAATTCCTGAAAAATCATCTCTTTCTCTCTTTCTCTATCTCTCTCTCTCTTCCTTCCTCTCACCTTCTCTCTCTCTCTCTCTTCCATTCTCATTTATTTCCATTCTCTACATTTTTTATTGTCAAGGGGTGGGGGGTCTTTCTCATACTTTACATACTCTAGCAATTTATTAATCCTAAGCAAATATAGCTTCTAACCAGGCATACTGTACATTACACACATGAGCACCAGTGTGAATAGGTGCAACTAATCTGGCTACGTGTACATAGCATGGTATCACATACCAATCCAGCTAGAAGCTCTATATAGGATGATAAATGCCTTAGTTACCAAAACCAAAGTTCATTAGTACATCAGACTTTCAAGGAAACGATAGCCAGATTAGTTGCACCTAGGCACTGTAAAAATGCACAGCAAGATAGCATCATAAAGTCCCTCCAACGAGGCTAGCTTCAGTTATCTATTTGAGTACAAAGTACCTCTCTCTTTTCATGTACTTGTCATCATGGAGGCTTATTATTGAGCCAGGGAGGACTGTAAAACAGTGAGCTGGTAAACCAAAATCAGTACGAAGCTATGCTTAGTGGAGCACCTCCTCCCTCAGTAAACAAGACCTCTAACAATGAATGACATTCTCCGCAAATCAGAACAAAATAAATCGGAACAATACGCTGCATTTCAATTATCAATATCAATATCTATGCCGTAGTAATGTCATCTTGCTCTTGTGGTATGCATTTATGGGGTATCTATTTGCTGTAGGTCACTCTCTGCTACTATAATGTCCTACAGTAATGTTGACTCCATTGGATACAACTTCAAATATATTTCTCAGTTTGAACTAATATGATTGAAAAATAAACCCAAACTATTTTTTCCTCTCTATTTTCTGTTTCCTAATTCATTTTCACCCCTTCCTCATGTCCATATTCTTATTTCTCAAGTTTATGATCATAAGAAATAGTACATTATCTATTTTCCCTAGGATTAGTATCACTACAGCTGTCATACTGTCATCACCCTGACTGTACAGAGCAATTAACCTTCTCCAATTTTCATCATGTGATACGGATTGATTGATTGACTGATTGATGCATTCATAATTTTAATGGACAGCAGAACATGTACATTGCACCTGATGGTATTAAAGGAGAAAAAACAGAGGCACCTGTTGAAGTGATGCTTACCTTTGAAGGAGTGCTGTCATTGGATATTGAGCTGGTCGGTGAAGGTGGTCTTGTCTTGAAGGACTCTCCTTCCACCCCATTCTGAGTCTCCCCCTCCTGGCTAAGACATCTGTCAGTCCACATCTCTGACTCACCCCTCCCAGTTTCCTCAGAACCCCTCATGCTGCCACCGCCGAAGCTGCTAGCGTTCGACCGATCATCCTCCATCGATACTGCTGCGGCTAAGGCTGCCCCTGATACGACTGCTGCGGCTGCTGCCTTAGCACTCAAAAAGTCTACCTGGTCTGCGTTATCCTGCAAGACTGACAGTGATGAGCTTGATGTCTCTGCATCATCAAGCTTTGTGTCATCATCCTCCCCCTCCTCAGTTTGAGTCTGCCCCCTCTGCATTGCCCCACCACCTGTCAAGGGTTGCTGTGATGAAGCCACTTGATCCACGCCGGCTGTTGTGCCCCCTCCTCCTATGGCTGACTCACCAGCAGGCTCGGCTTCAGCTACAGGGCAGCTATCACTGCCAACACAACTATCCTGCAAGTCATCAATGGTGGCGGCAGCATCATCATCATCATCGCGGGACGCATGCTCAGGCGTCGCTGCGTCACACGGCTTTACACCATCCACAACCTCACCATTTACATCTTGTTCTTTTCCCTCCTGTTCTTTATCCACCACATCACCAGCATCAGTTTTTTTCAAAGACTTCTTAGTCACTCTCAGCTCACGAACATCTCCATTTTGTAGATCCGACTTTGCCGTCGATCGCTTCTGAACTTGAGTTTTCTTATCCTTGGCTAATGAGTTCCGCCTCTTTGCCGTGGGTCTCTCTCTGCTGTGACCGTTCACTGATCTTACTGGGGGCTGTTTTCTGTCCACTGATTGACGACCCTTAACAGATGACCTCCTAGTCACTTCTGATGCTGGCTCTGACTTGGCTTTCTTCCCTGTTCCTGTCCCCTCTCCTTCAAGGTCTGCAAAGAGAGGCGATACACAAACAGGGATATTCAGATTAATTACCTCAATGATACTCTATCTCACTGTATCAAATGCCTAATTCCAACTTCATGAAGAGAGAGAAATAGGGTCTTCCTTCGCATGTCGCATATCAATTGGGAAACTATTTCATACAGGAAAGGGAACGGATCTTCAGATTAATTTCGTCAATGAGAAGTGACTTCAGAGTATCAAATGTCTTAAGCCATTACAAACAAATACATCAGAGGTCTTCATTTAAGAACAAAACCAACATATGTACATGCATGTTAAAACTGTAATAAGTGGTCTGTTCCACTCTTCTTTATCTCAGAATTGTGCTAGATGCCAGAAGTATTAGGCCTACAGAATAGATACTAAACGTCACACATGAATATTGATCATCCTAAACTTAGTACACTAAAAAATATATTGCAACATCTGGAACCATTTACTCAATGATAAAATGTCTTGTAACATTTGCAGTAAAATTGGAGTAATTTTGATTAGAGAATGCATAAAACAATTTAATCATGGACTCCAGGGAAGTAAAAATTATGGATTTAGTTATGGATTTAGTTAATCTATTACTTTTAGGCCCTATATCAATCACATCCTTCATCTCCTTAGTGTTTCTATCATCTCCCATAAATCCCCCTCTATGCTCCCTCCCCCTCTCCCTCTCCCCCTCTCTCTCTCTCTCTCTCTCTCTCTCTCTTTAAACAGCTCTATTTCTTGCAGCTTAGGCATCATCAATCAATCAATGCAGCACTGCAAATATTTCACTTCCTTGTCTTCTCACTACACAGCTCAACACACACACACACTCACTCACTCACACACACCACGTTGAACTGATCAAACACAATACCCAGAAACCAATCAACTGTATCCCTGCCACACCACTCAAGGCAAACCAATGCAAAGAGAGACAACGAGGGAGAAAGAGAGAGCCAGAGAAAGAGGAGAACAAATTATTACGGATGGATGTGTTTTCAGATATTCTGTATCTGTATCGTTGTGTATGATTTATGGTATTCACAGGAAGATGTATTTGAAAACAACTCGTACAAGTAGTTAAGTGAATGCTGAGTTGTTCGAACACACATTTACATCTGGCTACATTCTTCCATTTACTGCCACTGTCTACATTAGTACAACCAGGGATATGTAACTAAGACCTAGTAATACTGAATTAGTTCCAGTTCCCTGAAACTAGAATATTGTATTTTTCATCTTCGATGCAAAAGATAAATTGGAAGTGACAGTAGAGTAAGAGATGAGAGAAGAGATTAACAGATCATTCTGCTCATCATTTCTACCCATCGTAACTTTTATCATCTAACTTTATACCTTACATTTTATCCCCTTCATACACCTTTATCCGATTTATACTCCCATTCATTAAAAAATCCCCATCCCTTCTTGTGACTTGACATTACCAACTTCTTGGTCTACAAATTTCATGACTGCATGTTTTTTAAAAAATACACTTTTGGCGTACTATTTACTTATCATTTACAATAAATGTGAAATTTCTGTACCAGTTTATCCCCCACAGGATGACTCAACCGATAGGAAATGGTTCCATAACTATCACCATTTATTCAACACTCCTACATGTACATCAGTAACGTACAATCCACTGAAAAGTGAAAAACAAACTTCACATCAGTGAGACGGAGAGGCATTTCTCCTCTCATCACAACAAGCTTGTATTGGTGGTAATGGAAGATGGAAGATGAAGAGGATGACTTTTGATATTCCTGTTACCACGGTGACAGCAGGTTCCCATCCTGCTCACACATTCACAGTCTGGAAAGTCTGGTGATGGTGATATAAAAAATGTCAGTTTATGATCTATCAAAGATGTAGATTAAATGAAATCCTACCAGTTATCACCCAAATATATTAATTCACAGAAATATTCACTTTTTTATAACTGCATGGTCCTCCAGCATTTTTTTTCATTTAACCCTAAAAGATGAAGTTAATAAAGCTCCTGAGATTGATTATTTAGAGGAGCAGGGAGGATGATGGAGAATGGAATGCTGTTACCATGACGATACCATGTTTCATTACTTCTTTGGTTACGTTCCAGGAGTATTAAACTAGGACGGATGGTATTTCCTCGGTTACTCTGCAGATCATTGTACGAAATAGGAGGATCACGTTACCATGGCATTACCAAAACATGGAGATGACTACATCATAAAATGATGCCTGCTTTGGAACACTGAGATCTTTAAAAGTAGGCTTATAGCAAGGTGTCTTCCGAAATATAGGCTAAATATGACTGAAATCTATTCAATTTGAGGAAACAACCTGTAACATTCCTAAGAAGTTGCTATTACATCAATACCAAGTTGTCACAATTCTTGTTCTAAGATTTTGATCCAATGTACAATGTAATTAACATTGCGGCTTCAAAATTTCTGTAACGTGTTTGTGTTATTCATGCATGGAGAGGATTCAGAGCAAGATCTTATTATCATTTCCTCTAACTCAAAATGAAAAACTTCCAAATTTCGGATAATCATCACAAAAATGAACATGCAAATGAAGCTTATTCTCTTAGAAGGAATAGGATTTATAAAGGATTTTTCTGAATCATCTCTCTGCCTATTAAAATCTACAACCACAGAAATCATGGACCTGGTGAGATGTCGAAGAAAACATACCCTGGTTTAGAACAAAAGCATGCATGAAATTTGACACAATCGTTCAATAGGCTCCGCAAACACAATGGGCCCACATTAACACATGTTACAAGGCATAGTCCTACTAACAAGTGAAGGGTTTGCGTCATAACTGGAGCTAGAGCAACGACTGTTGAAGGCATTAAACCCTCCAACGTCTTTCTGAGTTCTTTGTTCTTGTTTTCTTGGCCTGGTCCATCTCCTCATATCCATCCTATCCCACTTCCTGTTGAAACTACAAGTACCAGCCTGCCTAGCCTGCCAGAGAGCTGCCTCGCTGGCTGGCTGGCTGGCTGGCTGGCTGGCTGGCTGGCTAGGTGGCTGGGTCACAAGCCTCTCATGACCATGGATCATTGCAGAGTTTAAGAGGGGAGGAAGAGCAAACAATACCCTGAATCAACAAGTGATACAAAGACTGCGGGATAGAAATTCCCATGCATGTATCAGTGGTTACAAAACCATGATCAGTGCTATGATTAGATAGAATGATGCTATCTGGCTTATGTCATGTGCAGCAACATAAATACTCATCACTCATACATGACTTCAATCGCACCATTGCATTTGATGATTTTTACATTCTCTCTTGAAAATCCCTCCAATCGTTTACACACCACATATTACATGTATTTATCTCCCTATATCCCTTTGCATAGTTGATGCGTTCTTCTCTTCTCAATGTATGCCATTCATCTTGTTATATATTTCACTGTCACACATTTAAGTTTACCAGGGCATCGTTACATCAAACGGTCATAAGTACAAGTTCGCCGACATCCCATTGAAACGCATGTTAATTTTAATACACACGTTTCAATGGGATGTCGGCGAACTTGTACTTGTGACCGTTTGATGAAACGATACCCACAATGAACTGATACCATTTTTTATCTCTCTTTCTTTATCCCATCATCCCATCCCCCATCTAAAATCTCTCTTGATTTTCCCCCTCTCCTACACATACTACCTCTGCTTCTTTTCCTCAACACTACCTCATCGCAATTTCTCATATCATCCTATAAAATGAGGTGGATCTGCTTGTAAACTCTTCACTCTTTCATTACCTCCTATTTGTTGTCCTCGTCGTCCTCCTCCCTCCATCCCTCCCTCCCTCTCTCTTTCTCTCTCTCTCTCTCTCTCTCCGTGTAATGAACTATTTTATATTCTTCATCCCCTTTTCTTTATTCTTACAATTACCAGTATTTCATATATCTTTATCTATCAACCAAACTGCCTCTCCTACTCTTTTCTTTCTCTTTTCTTTTTCATTTTTTTTACCATTGTGTAATTTCTCTTACTTTCTTTCTCTCTCTTTTTCCTCTCTCTTTCTTTCTGTCATTCTATCAATAAAACTGTCTGCTCCTCTACACTTACTTTCCTCTTCCTATTTCTCTCGCAACTGCTTCATCTCTCTTTCAAGCCAAACTGTGTCATCCATGTCATCAATTTTAGAAGCTACATGTACACTTCATCCTCTTCTCTTAATTTCTTACTATTGGTTCATCTCTCTATCAATCTCTTAATCCATGTTCCTCTTCTCTTCAATCATGTATTTCTTCCTCAAGCCAACAAACAGTCTGCACTCCTTGTCATCCATGGAGCGCCCCTGCTTCTCTTCATCTTCCTATCTTTCATTTCTTACCACTCTTTCATCTCTCTATCAAATTTCTCAAGACATCTCTTCATGATCCTTTGTTGTTCATCCTCTTCCTCTCTATTATTTCTTACAAACACTTTATTTCTCCCTCATTCTCTCAAGCCAACAGTCTGTTCTCCTCCTTGTCATCCATGGAGTGTAATCTCTGGTCCCCGGCTACCGCATCCTGTCCCTCTATCCCGGCATCCTTTACTCATTATCTGGGGAGGAAGTGAGGTGAGGCTGACTCAGGATGATATGTCCCACCAACAAGCACAGGGACACCAATAATCTTATCACTTTCTTTCTCCCTGTCTCTTCCTTCTCCATCATGCACTGCCAATCATCATCATCATCATCATCTTGATCCCTCTTTCATCATCCTGCCTCTGCCATGCTCTGCACTTACTTTCTTTCAAAAGAAGTTTTTAATATTTAGAAAAATTCAGCCATTTCTAGGTCTACATGCTCTCAACACCAGATGATTTCTCATTTTCGCTCACCTCTGAAATGACTTGTATCCTCTGTTTTAATTTAGCAAGTTCTTTTAAATCTTCTCTCCATATCAATAAGATGTACAATCAGATTTTCTGATAATGTATAGATCTACCTTTTTGCAAATAAATGATTTAAAATTCAGCTTGAGATGAAAAAAAGGAATATTGTAGGCATTTAAACTAAAAGCTTAAAGTCATGTTGGATTCATCATTTTGCTTAAATAATATGCAATTTTATTTAGCATCCACTTTTACTCAAACACATAATTCACGGTACAAATATTCTCATGACTACCATGGCATGCTTATTAATACCCTTTGCAACATAATTGCCAATTACATTGGGACCCAAGCTGGGTCAACCCACACATTGGGACTAACTAGGCCTAGTCCTATCATCCGTGAGGTTGATCTGTTTATCTGAGACCTGCCTGGTCCAACCATACATTAGGACTATTAACTGGGCCTAGTCCTCTCATCTGAGAAGTTGATCAGAGACCAGGTCGGGTCAAGCTGTCTTCCTGGTTCAGAGTCACAGCCGGGTCACTCATAAACAGATGATAACCAACTGTTAATTTCTCATTCACACACTAACACACAGCTCCTAAAAACCATGTACTCCATAGATGACTAACAGTATCACATCAGCCAACCTGGCTCCCCTGTATGAACCTACTACTCAGAACTGGCAGACATCAACACTCAGGAGAACACCAAGTCAAGCTTGATATCGTCCACTGAGAGCCAGAAGGGCGTTAAATCATGTACTTTCATACAGAGTCAGGGGCGGATCTTGGGGGGGGGGGGGGGTCGGCCCCCTTTTGAAACCCAACTGGCATACCTTAAGTACACAACAACAAAAATGGCCTCCTTAATTATAACTATTGTATATTTGTTGTTTCTGATTGATTCAGTTTCTCTTTTACCAGTAAATGGATTAGTCACTTTCCTTGTTGTTTAGAATGTTTGTGTACTATGAGGTTCTTTTTTCACTGAATTTTCTCACTCTTCCCTTTGAACTCTGTTGACAAGAAAATTCTAACTGATTACAGATCGAACTTTCCTTTAATGGGGGAGGTATTTTATGAATCTTATGCCATTCATATAATATAATAACTTTTGAGGCGCATTTGCAGTGCGAGGCGCTGGAGCAAAATTAATGGCAAGAAATCTCCGTAATTTTCTAAGGTTTTTTTGAGTAATTTTGCTATTTTATGTTGTGTTCTTACTTTAATCTGGGTGTGAGGCTTGCACGAGTATGTGTTGATACCCTGCACCTTGACACTGTATATCAAAAAGTCAATGATTTTTATATTTTGTTTTTAGAATCTTACCAAATCAATTATTATATGTTGTTATCACTTTTTATCAGGATTGTTAAATTTTGTTATTTTGTATCTTTTGTGGTTTAGCAAGAATGATCATAATAAAGCTGCTCTTACTAAACATGTTTCAGTTTCTTTTCAAGATATCCGAGAAATGTGCTCTTAATGTCTATAAACATATCCTCAGGGTATCATTGTAACCATATGTTTTTCTATAGCATCACTTTTCCATTGAGCTCTTGGGCAGTTCATGATGTAGATCAGCATTACAAATCATTTCCTATATTAATCAGAAGGAAACAGGCTTAGAAAGCCAAACAAAGAAGGATGATCCCACAGAGCAAATAGACTGGTAGGATTAGAAAACTTGAATGAAAAAAGAAAAATCAGATATTGGGATTTGGGAAGAGGGGATAAGATGAATGGTCAGGCTTTGTGTCTCTCTCTATCTCCCATGCTGGTTCTTGTATACAAGACAATGGATGGAGCAGGCAGGATAAGGCAGGAAACTGATCAACACATTCTCGCACACACACACAACATTCAGAAATGAGTGAAAACTTGACACATAATGAAAGAAGGAAGTCTAATTAATGGGAAGTGCATCCTTAGTACAGTTTGATCTTGATGAGAAAGCTCAGCAAGTAGAGACGTTAGGGGCATGGTCAATGAAAGAAGGGGGCATACAGCCTGCCAGCATGTATCACATTGCATGCAGATGAGAGGCACCAAGAAAGGAGAATTCTTTTTCTTCCTCACTACTGCTTGCCTGCCTCATCATATAGACCTTGGTTATCTCAAAAAGTTTTACCCCTGTCAAAAGTTGAGCAAGAAGTTTAAAATAGCAAGAGCTATAGCAGATCTCTGCCCTTTGATAAAATTATAGAAAGAGAGTAGTCCTATATAAAGTTTAACCATCTGAGGAACTTTGTTTTTCCGTATGTTTAGGAAACTTAAGGACTTCAAATGAATCATAATGTGTCCTTCAGTAGAATAAATATTACTTTTTTATTCTGAATATGATATTATAAGCTATAAGAAAATGGAACTGTGCACTTTTAGGAACCATTTCTCTTTTTCAAAATTCTATACTAGATACAATTTGTTGTATGGCTGGGAGAAGGGCATTAATGAGCTCTTGCCATGATGCAAATTTTGATTGCTCTATATATTTTACACCATTTTTTAAACATGACAGGGATTTCTCTTTTCATCAGCTCATCAACTAATAAACTGAAAATTGATGGTAACTACCTAATATTAGTTCAGTGAAACCTGTATATAAAGACCGCTCAAGGGAAACAAAAAAGCGGTCTTTATGAGCAGGTGGTCTCTATGTACAGTTTCCATTAATACATGTTTCAATGGAAACAAAAATTGTGGTCTTTATAGACAGGTGGTCTTTCTATACAGGTGGTTGCTAAAGCAGATTTGACTGTAGTTTTGTATCAAATAAGCGCATATTTTTCAAAGTTATGAGTACTTTGATGCTAACGACCTTCTGCTTGATGCAATAGTGCGCATCTTCATTTAGATGAAGGATTTCGCGTTTGCGACCTTTTGCCAGCCGCACGATGAATTAAGTTGAAATAGTTTCATATAACACACTCATGATTTGCTTTCTATTTTTATCTATCATCTCATAATGCATGAAAGAGCTTTCCTTGTCTTCCTCATAAGTGTATGCAGAAACTTCACTTTTAAAACCAAAATGGTCAATTTGGCTTGGAACATAAGGAAAAATATCCCTGAAAGTAACAATAGAAATCAAAGCTCAGATAGGGAAAAATTAATGTTCATATTTTCAAATTAAGCATGAAATTCTGTTCGTATCACAGCAAAAATAACCCTAAAACCAGAAACATCAGGTAACTGGAGAAGGAATTCTCAACAAATGTCAACATCTACGATTAAATTTTCCTTAGTTCCTTGCCATAAATTCTATTCCCATTTTGCATAATTTTTCAAAAGTCAAACAGTAAATTTCATTACAAAAGCAACATTGTAGGAGAAATGAATATATCTGGATACTATGTAATTAAGCCTACACTTAAAATTACACTATGATTGCCATCAAAAGTCAGGAAGGAGAAAAAAACAACAGATAAAACACAAACTACAGAGATGAAACACTATCTAAACTCTCTAATCAATACCGCACTTCCTTGTTACAATCATTATCACAACATCATCATCATACCATCATCTCAATTATCCCATTCCAACATCAATATATATCAAAATCAAAGCATTGTTCTAATCCAACATGAAATAACATCAATCATCTCTCCCAGCCTCGCAAGAGTAGCCATTTCATCCATGATTAATTAGCACATCAATAGTCATCATGCAAGCTGAATTAACAAGGAAACTGGATTGGGAAAGTGTGAGCTCACATCTCACTCCAATGTCACCCCTTACAGAGGATGTCCGCCAGAGCTGCAATTTTCAATTTTCGGTTTCAGCTTGCAAAAGCACGAGGGCAGCCTATACAACGTTTTATATCTACTGGTACATCTGTGCGCATGCAGAGCCACTGCAGGCCATCTGTTGGTTTCCCAACGCAGATCAAGGCCTGTATTAAATACGTGATAGCTGATGTATACAAATCATGTGAGACATTTGAGAAACTGGCATGGAAAATGAGTTGAAGCTTCCCTCTTTCTCCTTGCAAAGTAACAAACTCTGCATCCCCAAAATCAATCACCATCCTGCAAGTGAGGGCTGGGGGGGGGGGGCATGTCTGTGGTTAGTTGAACTCTTGCTCCTCTTATTTCTGTCCCATTTTTTTCTTCATCTCTTCTCACCTCCTTACAATACATCTCATCAGTTATCAGATGTTGGACCCAGACTTTATTTATAGACACAGATAGGGTTAGAGTTAGGATTGAAATTGGGTTTATGGTATAGGTTAAAGAGAAGGTTGAGTTCTGTGACACATGAAAAAACAGTTTGTGAGCTTTTTTATTCTTCTGTCAGTTTGGAAGAAGATCATATTAGATATTTTACCTGAAAAGGATAGCTCTTCCAATGCCCTCATATTTGAAATATGATGAGAAATAGCTGGAATGTTCAGGCCGAACCTTCATGCCACTTGTGTGCGCAGTCCCATATACCCATTTCTGTGTGCAGTACATGTGCTTTACAGTGATTGGTTTAATTTCTTATCATTTTGATGATTCCAAAACCTTGCAGTATGAACAAAATTCTAATGTAGACATAATCAACCTCTCCCATTTGCTTTGAGACAGTTTCTTTCACAATTCAAACTCATGACCAGAACTCAACGTTATCTTTAACCCCTTCCATGCCACCAGATTTTTGAGCAATTGTCAAAAATAAAATTTCAAGAGTTAAATATTAACTTTCAATGTGTTTTTTCTTTAGCAAACCAGGCAAAGATATATTGCATAGGGATAAACATTATATTGATGGCATAAATTTCTGAATGGGGAAGAATTTTCAAGCCACTCTGAGCCTAAACAAAATGTTCAACGCTCAAATTTTGGGGCGGGATTTGCCGCCCATGGCATGGTAGGGGTTAAGGTATAGGTTGAGGTTTAGAGTTAGGGTTTAGAGTTAGGGTTGGGCATATAGTGTTGGGTCCAGGGCTGACGTTAAGAACTCAATTAGTGTAGGAAATAGATGGCAGAGCAACCGTCTCATCATACAACCAGTAATAACAAGGCCAGACTGAACCACTTTGAATTGAATGCAACAGATAAAATCCTCAATAGCAAATTCCATATCGACACAATACGCTAGCAGGACATAGAACCAGCCAACTCCCTGGACCAGCTATATCTTTACCAAATCCACTACCATCATCGATCCACTCAGCCCCGCTACAAAGTGATTTTGAGAGGTACGTAACCAGAAACTAAACTTCATCTTTGCCTTGTCTACATCCAGTTCCTGGGAGTCATATGTTTTTGCATCACATGGTACTGCAGTACTGGTAACACTCTAGACTATGTACATTTCTCACCTTGCTAATGTTTGGTGAGTAAAACAATTCATCATTAGCGTTCAACATCCTATAAAAGTAATGGTTGGCCTGTCACATAAAAACTACAAATATACAAGCCTATAATTTACGTCTATCCTCCAATAAATAACCCATTGAAAGATACCTCAAAAACACTTGGCTGATATTGATAATCCAATATAAACATATGACTTCAAGAAATGGAAAGAATTTAGTTTACAAGACTGACATATTGATTCATGTTTCATCAAGAGAAACAAAAATGTGGTCTTTACAGAAAAGCCCTCATTCAATGCAGGTGATCGTTAATTTAAAAGCATATTTCACTTTACTAGTTACAATCACAAAACAATCTAAAATCACTTAATCCAACATATCTAGAACAGCTACCAGTTCTATAAAAACAATCACCATCTTCAAGTTTGGACTTTAAAAGATATGTGTCCCATATTAGCTAATTAATATTCCCAACACTTAATAATGGATGACGTCACCATTTATTGCAAGGAACAGCTTACCAGCTTGGAATACGACGACTAGTCCTCCACAGCTGCCTAAGAGTCTGAACGAGCAGACTAAGTCAGACTTGGATGGCTCTGACAAGGTGGTTGTAATAGATTTATCATACTTACTAGATGCAGTCATCTAAATATGCAGGGATAAAGTAATTGTGCAGGCATGATACCGATAGGAGGAAGTGGTAGGATGTGTATGAGGACATAACGATCTTGGATTGGAAACTCTCATGTATTGTTCATGAGGTCTAATCATCGTCATACAATAAGCAAGGGCATTATGCTTGGCAGGACTAGTGCAAATACATTTCAACTGGTATGATTGGTGCTATAGATGATGAAACCTATGTGCTCTAGAATCAATGTTTCATTTCCACACTAAAATTGAGAGTCTACACAGACAATACCCAAAATAGCAATTATAAGAACCTGTAATTTAAGGTATACTACATGCTGGCAAAAAAGGACAGACAACTAAAAAATAAAAGCTTCAAATGTTTAGATGAATGTAGACCTACATACAGGTCCCCTGTACTATAGATTCTATGAAGATTCTATGAATCAACTTTCAAAAGTATGGGTTTAGAGAGAACTACCAAAACTCCCATCAACAGATTGAAACGGATTCAGACTCTTCCCTTACTTTGGGTTTTGAATCATCAAGTTGTTGAGCAAACCAAGAATAAGCCACTTCGGAGATGCAATCTGAGCATGAGCAGATAAAGGTCATCTGTACCAAATTCTAAAACCCACTGACACTAATATTCGATATGTGCTCATGAATGTCATGTAATCATTATTCAATTATGCACTAATGGTGCATTCCATGATATCCAGGTGGAAGTATTCTTTTTAAAGGGGAAACAAAAGCTATTCATGAGGCACCTCTATCACTACCAGAGTTATTTTTCTGAAGTGCACATAAAGGGACCCTCCATGTCTAAAATATCTGGATATTTGGGGTCATTTGTACCATGCGCTAACCCCGAACTGGCTTATCTCACAACATACCTGCAAAAAGAAATTACTTACACAATACAGTATTGAATTACATTAGTTGTCAATTAATCATCATGCATGTAATAAACACACATTATCCAAAACAATAATGTTTGCAATAGACAAACATTATCAAAAACAGCAATGATTTAAATAAACCTCCATCATCCCAAACAGTGCACAGAGGCTAACAAGTTATGTTCCCATCTCATGCTGCCTGGTCCCGTCTTCCACTGATGCAGGCCTCCAATCAATCTCTCTTCCGAACCTGACCTTGATAAAGTACCATGGTCTGACCTTCTTCCCCTAGCCTATTATTCACTCAAACATCTCCATGGACGAGGACTGTATCTTCAAAAAGAAGATACAAGGACAAGCCTACAAGGAGTATGTAGTTTGAAGGATGTTTAATATTATCATGATGGGCACGGTAAGTTTCATTCTATGGAGAAGGTCGATTCTTAAAGTGACTATCAATTCTGATGATGGAGAACTTAACAATCTATTATACTTCATACAGAGAACATGAATAAAGCCATAATATACCAAATAGAAAACGGTAATGTTGTGACTGTAAATTACAAAATGGTGAAGTTGTTACATCAAGAGTAACATTATCGTCTTGGTACAAGTGATGTTCATTGATGATAATGATGATGATGATGTGAATGAGGAGGATGAGAAAGATGATAATGATGAAAATAACGAAAATCAGGAGGAGAAGAAGGAAAAGTAGGATTAATGATCAAAATTGATTATGATGATGTTGATGATGATGGTGGTGGTGATGGCGGCAACGATGATAATGATGCTGATTGATGATTATAAGTGATGATGATCATCATTATCATCATCATCATCACTAGGAGGTGTATGATCATAACAAAAGAAAATGGAAACATGTCAATGGCAACAATACAAGAGATTTCCATCAATCCCTATGTTAAGAGTCAAATATGCATAAATGCAGTTTTGTAATATCATGTGAAAAGATAGATGGGATACTTTCAATAGCCAAGCTTTGGTATAGAAGTTACTGATTACAAACAAGTCATTCCCCTAGTAATCCTTCCCTGGGATTAATTGGTGTAAGCATACCTCAGAACAATAACCCCCCTTGGTTCAATCTAGCTGAATAAAATGTACCAGTCTAACCTGTCCTTTGTATTAGTTGGTCATAAAAGCTCTTGAGAGATCCCTCTTTAGAATTAATTGCAATAGATGTTTACAGGGACTTCTCATTCTCATGGTCCTGGATGTTCAGTGACTTCCCCTCATACTATAAATACATGTAGTTGAGAAAGTATGTTCTTGGGGTTCTTAAGTTTTTTGGACTTCGTCCTCCATGCTGTGCTCCTGCTTGTGCGGGCCTTGAGAGTGGTGTACCAAGTGTTCATACCAAGCCTTTTCGTATCACAAATATATATAACTGTATATGTTCAACTGTGATACTTTATCATCATCTACTTCTCCGATGTGCATTTGCTCCTGCCTGGACAGGCCTTGATTAAGGAGTACCGAGTTCTCATAGTCAAGCCTTATATAAAAATGTTCCACTTCAATGTTTATGTTCTACAATAAATGTTGTTTTATACATTTATATTTCCACATTGTGAATGGACCCTCCTTCGTCCAAATGTCAATATTTGTTTAACATTCAGACTTCCCAACAATTTGTGGTCAGGAAGGCAAATACCAACATTTCAGACATACTCATACAGAAGATGACAAAACAAAATATCGCTGATGATTAATAGAAGACCAAAAACAAAGTATGCTACATTAGTGCACAATATAGACCCACGCAAAATGTGCAGAGGAAGTAGACCTACAAGTGCAGACAAAATCGCACTATCAAAAAGGACAGGGAAATTCCATAATATTAACCAAATATCTAAAACTGGATTTTCAAAAGGACCCGAGATAGAGATCATTGATTCATCTTCATGTTCAATTTCCACAGAACTTCATTATCTGTTTTCTCTTGAAGTAACATGTCCATTCTCTCCATTTCTCATTCATCTTCCTCTTATGTTGTCTGACATAACATTATTCCGTGTTCTCAATTCCTACTGTAAACACATGCATATAAGCACTTTCACTTTTCTTTTAATTTCTTTTAAATTTAATTTGTAAACTCTTCTTTGACCTTTAAATGTGTGTTTCATATGCCTTCTATTAAATTCGTATTTTGGGTAATATACCTCATTTATTCTTAAGAGAATCATCTAGCATTATTCACTTTTTGGCATATTTTAAAAAATTTAGGAAGAATGATGCATTTCCCCTTGTTCCTCACATTTGGCTTCCTCTTTTCTTATTAATAATAATAATACCCTTTCATTCTCACCTTGTGCCATTTTAATGCTCATTCAACCTTCCTATGAAGAACTGATAATCAATACAAACTTCCCTTCTTTACTCATCTTGTGTCTTTTAATTCTTCCCTTTATCATATTTTGCAATGAACTGATCATCCATAAAATCTTCCCTCCCTCACTCATCTTTAGTCTTTTGATTGTTCGTTCCATCAATCCTATGAAGAACTGATAATCAATACAAACTTCCCTTCTTTACTCATGTTGTGTCTTTTAATTCTTCCCTCTATCATATTTTGCAATGAACTGATCATCCATAAAATCTTCCCTCCCTCACTCATCTTTAGTCTTTTGATTGTTCGTTCCATCAATCCTGTGATGAACTGATAATCAATACAAACTTCCCTTCTTTACTCATGTTGTGTCTTTTAATTCTTCCCTCTATCATATTTTGCAATGAACTGATCATCCAAAAAATCTTCCCTCCCTCACTCATCTTTAGTCTTTTGATTGTTCGTTCCATCAATCCTGTGATGAACTGATAATCAATACAAACTTCCCTTCTTTACTCATGTTGTGTCTTTTAATTCTTCCCTCTATCATATTTTGCAATGAACTGATCATCCATAAAATCTTCCCTCCCTCACTCATCTTTAGTCTTTTGATTGTTCGTTCCATCAATCCTATGAAGAACTGATAATCAATACAAACTTCCCTTCTTTACTCATGTTGTGTCTTTTAATTCTTCCCTCTATCATATTTTGCAATGAACTGATCATCCATAAAATCTTCCCTCCCTCACTCATCTTTAGTCTTTTGATTGTTCGTTCCATCAATCCTATGAAGAACTGATAATCAATACAAACTTCCCTTCTTTACTCATGTTGTGTCTTTTAATTCTTCCCTTTATCATATTTTGCAATGAACTGATCATCCATAAAATCTTCCCTCCCTCACTCATCTTTAGTCTTTTGATTGTTCGTTCCATCAATCCTGTGATGAACTGATAATCAATATAAACTTCCCTTCTTTACCCATGTTGCGTCTTTTAATTCTTCCCTTTATCATATTTTGCAATGAACTGATCATCCATAAAATCTTCCCTCCCTCACTCATCTTTAGTCTTTTGATTGTTCGTTCCATCAATCCTATGAAGAACTGATAATCAATACAAACTTCCCTTCTTTACTCATGTTGTGTCTTTTAATTCTTCCCTCTATCATATTTTGCAATGAACTGATCATCCATAAAATCTTCCCTCCCTCACTCATCTTTAGTCTTTTGATTGTTCGTTCCATCAATCCTGTGATGAACTGATAATCAATATAAACTTCCCTTCTTTACTCATGTTGTGTCTTTTAATTCTTCCCTCTATCATATTTTGCAATGAACTGATCATCCATAAAATCTTCCCTCCCTCACTCATCTTTAGTCTTTTGATTGTTCGTTCCATCAATCCTATGAAGAACTGATAATCAATACAAACTTCCCTTCTTTACTCATGTTGTGTCTTTTAATTCTTCCCTCTATCATATTTTGCAATGAACTGATCATCCATAAAATCTTCCCTCCCTCACTCATCTTTAGTCTGATTGTTCGTTCCATCAATCCTATGAAGAACTGATCATTAATACAAACTTCCCTTCTTTACTCATGTCTTGTCTTTAAATTCTTCATTCTATCATTTTCTGCAATGACTTCATCATCCATAATATCTTCACTCTATACTCATTTTATGTCTGTTCATTGTTCAGTCCATCCTTCCCCAATGACTTGATCATCTCTCTCGGTGCCTTATTTCTAGAATATTTTGAAGGTCAAGGTATTATATCTGGAGAAAAAAAATTATTCCCCTATAATCTTGTCTAAAAAGTCAAGGGTAAAGTTCTACTTTGAGTAATCAATGGACTGGGTTGACATACAAGTATATATCCTAGCTCCATATATGTGCATTGTTCACAGGGAAAATTCAGAGACAATAACTTCATACATGGGCCCCTATTTTCATTTGTCTTTCTGGCAAGTCATGGCATGAAAGCTTGCCAACATCTCGACTTAACATCGAGACACAAACTTATAAATTTGGAAGCCTTACACTCCGTCTTCTACACTCAATCTAAGGGAATTTAATCGGGCCAAAGCCAACGAGGTAAATTGTTTGGAGGAGTGCCTCTATGAGAAATTACTGTGTTATAACAAGTCATCTTCTCTCATTTCCAAACATGGCATAATATACACGCCTGATGGCCTATGTGCAAAAACCACTTCAGATGATATATTACACTCTAACAGAAGGAAGGCACAATGAAAACGTAATAAATGCAATCATGTACACGCATCTGTCCCAACTTTGCGGATAGAGATCCCATCAGTACAACATCTCAACGTTATACTCTCTAATTCTTAGTATGAATGATGGTCACTTCCTCATTGTCTGTTAGCATGCATGGTATCAGATTCATTCTGCAATTTCCTATATGCTCAGAATACATACATACATACATACATCATACCAATAATCATTTATGAAAGTAAACAGGCATATTCTGTTCATGCAAATATTCTTTATAAACGGAGGTAGATGTAGATGATCCGTCTGTAAAAATAAACAATACACATTTGCTAAACAACCGATTTAACAGAATCGTCAATATCAACCATTTGTTGATTCTTCCCCAAAATGAATTCTCGATGATTTCGTCCTGGACTCAAGGTCCTAAGATCACCTTAAGAATGTTGAAAACAATGCTAAATAGACTCTCATTGACTACAGTAAATAGTCACTGGCTTATTACAGATGATGTTACATTCTCATACAATGCATCCAACATCTGTAAGAATATGTGGTATGTTGATATCATTTCTGTTCCGTCAACTTCCTTCCCTATGGGTTTCTTTGAACAGCCACCATCCTGACTGGACAACAATCCACGCATCATCTTGCCCGGATACACGCTCTCTTTTTAAAAGACAGAACAATCACATCAAGTTCATTACTCATAATTTCAATGTACCAAAATTCCTGTGGTGGCAAGCAGAGAGGAACCCGCCCACATAGTTTTTTATCTTCACCTTTGAAAGTTAATGATGAAAATACTATGGTGAGCAAATGATGCATTAATATAGCCAAACAAGATTAAAAAGTATCCAATGTCACTTGGACATGTAAGTCATCTGGTAGGCCTATAATGTGTTTGTATTGTTTTGGGGTGTTTTAACAATGTTTTCTACCATTTCATCACAGATTTCTTGATTTTTTGATGACATGTAACTTTGTTTTGGGGACAACATCAAAACAATAATTTCTTGTGATGGATAATAGATAAGAATTCACGATATGCAAAAGGCCATGTTTGAGTATCGGAGCACTGATACTGTCCCCTTTCTGTATTGTTGCACAGCTATTTTATTTCACAATTACACAGGGAGCAAGAATGGCATGGAGCAAGAATGGCATGACGCAAGCAGGTAAAAAACACCCCATCTCACCAAAATCCATATTTGCCAATTGCTGCAGTCCTATTGTATGCATGCTCAATGAAACCTAACCATACCATTTAGGCAGTCATCCATGAGGTGATGTATTCAAGGTTTTGTATCCTCTCCCTCCCTCTCTCTTTCTCTCTTTCTCTTCTCAACACAATCTCTTTTCCAACTGAGAGATGTTAGATCATGGATTGTTAAAGTAATGAACTTGATTTACAGATCAACTGAGGCAGAACTCGTGTATTCGGGAGGAGAAAAATAATGCAACAGGGTGTAGGATGTTTGTCATTCTTCCGAGACCTTCGGTTTGGTGACAGCACAAAAGTGTTTTTCAATTTCCGAATACTGCCTTTTTCCGTGATTTTGAAGGTGTAGAGCATACTGTTGGCATTTTACCACAGCAAACAGTATTACATTTCAAAGGTGATGTAATGGATGACTTCACCCATGATAACAACTTAATTCAAATAGTGATAATTAATGTTAAGCTTTTTCTTAACTTGTTTTCACAATATGGGCAATAGAAATTCTTACAGCATCAAATGGAATATCTAGAGACCTATTAGTATTCAGAAATAAGGTAACACTGAAAAATGATATGCATGATCGCAATGACTGAAGAGGAGGAAATGGGGGGGGGGGGGGTAAGGGAAGATAGAGGGAGCAAGATGTGCTGGTAGAAACAGCACAAAGTCTCTTGATGTGTCTATCCTCATCCCCCTGTCCTCAGCTAAGATATATCACAGACTACCAACATAATTATCCACTTAGTGACCTCTCAATAAAATAAGCCCAAGAGCAAACTGAACTTTGACTGATAAAACAGCATCTTATACCCTAATTATGATGGGTGGTATGATTGCAGACTAACAAAGGCTGGCTGGCTAACCAGCAGAAATGGAAGGATGATGATCAAATGACACGATCTAATTTCCTGGATGATGATAATGTCCAGGAGGATGTATTCTTCATTCCAATTTCCAAGTATATAATTTTCTTGTTTTTCCCTTTTGCCTTTAAGGATATGTCCACAAATTCACGTAACATAACTCTTTACTTTAGTTTACCCAACGATTCTAACCTTTCAGTAATAATGTCACTACTGTGTACATATCCTCTGCCACTTATTTTGCTACTTAACAAATGTTACATCTCTATCCCTCAAGAATAAACCTAGTATATCTGAACATTTTCTTCGATAGAGATATTCTTTGTCAAGGATCATAATATTATGTCTCCTGAAAGACAATTAACAAAAACATTCAATTAATAGTTTAATTAATGGAAACAATTGCCATCATCAATGGCAAATAATCTTCTGCATTAACGAAGTGATACAGACATAGAATAATATTGAAATGGAACCCATCCATGGTAGATTAGAGGCCAGATGATATATATTTAGTCATCACAAAACAATGGACTCTCGACTCTTCAGCAACTTTATCTCGCAACTGATCAAGAATAAATTCCTACTTGTACTTCTAAAACACGGAGAGAATGAGGCATTTTGTTTGTATTGTTCAAGAACTTTGGAAATAGATGATCTCTGAAAGACAGGGAGAGAAAAGGACAAAATGATAATGGCTGATGCTTCTTAAAAAGATATTTTTATATGGTCAAATTATGTATTTATTAGATTGATTCAAATCAGTGTAACAGATTTAGATAGTTTAGCCCTTCTCATCCCTATTCCTATTTACAATAATGTTGGATAAAAACCTGAATAAAAAGCACCAGGATGTTGTCAAGTTCACACATGGCTGGTACAGAAACGAATGAGAATGTTACATGATCACACTTCACATTGCTCCTTTGTTTCAATTGCAGTCCATTAACCCTTCTCTTCCTGAAACTCTCATGACCCCTGTGTTGTTGCCATGGTAACCAAGGAAATGATGGAAGCTTAAGGTCAATTGACTGTTCCTAGTTATATTCTTAAATATGGTCAGCACACATGTAGAAAAACAGCCAGGTGCACTGAATTGCATTCCTAGACATTCTTTGACAATGTAGGCCTACATACATGTTCCTTTCAATGAAAGTCACTTTGTTTTTCTTTTACCTGTATTTCTTAATGCTATGAGAAGGGGATGAGAGGGAGGGGAGGGGATGGGGGTAGACCACTCTTCTTGCACAATGCCATTCACATTGAAATGTGCATTCTCTGCTTCATCATCCATATCCAAATATTAAACATATCTTGCAGGCTGCATTTACAGTGACATGTTTTTGGCCTTTATTCCCATGAAAATTCCCTCAAAACACATCTATACACTTCTCCAAACATTCCCTGAGCCCCCCCCCCCCCAAAAAAAAAAAAGAAATCTTTAAATTTTCAGTACAATTTATCATTAAGTGTAGGTAGCTCTTATGTAATTTTCTTTTGGTTTGATTCAACTACTGCTGAGTTATCATTTTGAATTTACTGTATTCACTCTTTAATGTTTTGTTTACTTAAAGATTATCTCGTTTCACATAAAGTCTCTTGATAGCTACAGGCCTATGTTAATAGCACATTCAAATTATTGGATAATTGACCATGCACTGATGCAGCATACCACTGTTCAGTACACTGCACATATAGTCCCACCTCCAGCACAGCTAGTCACGAGAGGAAAAACGTAACTTGTAGCATGCGAAGATTATTTTCTCCTCGTTTTGAATTCCTTTTAATCTCGTGAAGAGATATTTAGTATCTCTGCTGGAGCAGGTAGAATTCTTCATCTCCTTTCCTCCATTGTATCTGCAGCCTCCATTCTGTCCTTACATTATTATAGAGTTTGTCATGCCTCTATGCTCCTGATGGCCCATACCCTATTTGCATTCTGAAATCCCACCATTTCTACCTGGCTGTTGGGTCAACTTGCCTTTATTTCTTTGGAAGAAAAAGAAACTAGAGAGGACAGCTCAAACTTTATTTGGAAGTAATGCATCATTTGTGCAAGAGGAGGGGCTCTGACAGGCTGTGTGTGTAAAAGAGAAAAGTGAGATAAAGAGAGAGAGAGAAAGAGAGAAAAGAGGTAAGTCCAAGGACACACCTCCTAAACCAATGACTGCGTACACACAGAAGAGTGGGAGCAAATCTTCTTTGGAGTCAGCCCTCTATTCCACTCATCCATCCCATCTCTCAATGCTTAGCTACTAACTCCACAGTTCCTATTCTTCCTCTTCTTTCCTTAACCCTCCTCCTCACCCACAAGCGCGCAGCCATTGATTACTCAAGCTGGGACCAGGACTTGATGGTAATGAGAGGATTAAACTAGGTGAGATTGTTGGCTTGGAACTGAGGCAGGAGCACACAGAATACAGCCCTGGTTCCACACAATAGGCCTCACTTGAGGACAAATCAATAGTGCGATGTGGGCATGGTTGAACAGCATTTGCATGATACACAGACAGGCCTCTCCTCAAACTTTGTCAATCTAGTCTACACCAAGGCTACCTCTATTTTTACATTTCTCTTTCTCTCTGTCTGTCTGTCTCTCCCTCGAGCCCAAAAGAAAACACTGCTCAATCATGTATTACATACGTAGGTGCAGCAATGGTACAATTTATGCCCCATTGACACTGATGAAATTAAACAAAGAAATTGGAAATGATAACATGAAATTAGTTCTAATTCATTTCTGTAGAAGGGACTGTTCGCAAGCTCTAGAGAATAATTCCATTTAAAACGTAGATGTCTAGAATTAATGACATGTTTATGCAGACTTTGTTTTAAAAGCTCATGCACAGAATAAATACTTGCAGAGACTATGAAATACTCAAATTGCTTTTATTCTATGTTATAGCTAATCACGATGCTAAATAACTGCCAACGATTTCCTTTCAAGTCTTTGTGAAAATAAACAACAAATAAGCAAGTAAGAGGAAGAACAGTGTAACCTTCATTTTTTTTTGGCCATTTCTATTCAAATCAAAGGAAATGTCTGCATCAAAAGGATGAATGTGGCAACACTTTTATTTTTCTTTCAGTGTAATAATTGCCATACATATATAGCCTCCAAACTTCAGATGGATAAAAGCTAAGAAGTGGCCACCAGAGACTACACATAGGCCTATCTGTTGGCATGTCTGTAGAGTTCCGTATGGGCTTACACAAGTGCCAGGCCAAGTTTCTGCCAAGTTTCCAAATAGCATACCTCTTGAGTAGCACACTGAGCTAACAACAATTACCTTGCTCCAACCAAACAACAAAGTCTTCCCATATCTTTCTAGCAGGGGTCAAGGATTATCCAAACCTCACATCGGAAAACATGAGAGACAATAGACAGGGATCCCAATCATTTATTGAAAAACAATTAAACAGTTGGGGAGCTATATACCTCTTACCTAGATGAAGGACAATTTGGGAAGACAGAGAGGAAGAGAGTTGGAGTGATGAGGGGAAGAGAAGAGACGCTTAGAGTAGCAAAGGAAGTGATGGGTAGATATGATAAGAGAATAGAAACAGTTTGGAGTGCCATCTACAAGGTTATCAGGTTTGTCTAAGTGTAATAAAATTCTGTATTTCTTTATGTACACAGTGATGTGGGGGACATTTAATCTGGAAAGCTTGAGTAGGCCAAATGAAAACTGATAGTTTTGCTCGGGAACAGTGCAGAAAACATATCCTCAATTCGCAGCTCAAAGGCATAGCCTACCTTAAGTTAGAAAATTCATAAAATAAAACAAAGTGAATTTCACTTTTACTCTATGTCAAAAACCCAAATTGGGACTGATCTAATGACAAACACAGCAATATCAACCTTGATCTAGACCAGACAGAAATTAGCATCAAAGATCATATGAATTTGTCATGTTCACTTAACGCGAACCGGTCGTGATCCCCGATCTTTCGACAGAAATTTGGCGAAAACACGTCCTTTTCGGCACATTTTAAATCATATCTCGAGAACCGCGCAAGATTTTTCATGGGGGCAAACGGTTTATAAAACTTTGATTAATTCTACATCTCATGATATCAGTTATTTTTTAATTGAATGAAAAAAACCGCCGTCTATTTTCTACTGAAAATGCATGGTTTCATGCTTTTTGTGTGAGGAGAAGCACTTTTTTGCACTCATTGCTCTCGTATTCCTCCTATAGCTTCTGACTTACGTGTCAAAATGTATGGGGGCAAAGACTAGCAAATAGCCAAGATATTACTCTTTCTTGTGATATCAGGTTCGTCCTGATTGGTCGAACAAAACCGCCGTCTATTTTGCATAATTAAAAAGAAACATAGCAAAAAAGATGTCATGTATATAAAGCACGTACAGTATGTAATGCTGCGTATATAGGCTCGATTTGGACCGTGCCATTGTAAAACGGGGCGCATCAATCCAATGTGTGTGTTGAACGACCGTGAATCCGAATTGAGCAGTCGTTACAGCTGTGGAGTGATATGTTGCATACCGTGGATGAAATGGATGAATCATGTCGAATGAGAAAGTGTAAAATTCTTCCTTCCCGCGTACGCACTGTTGTGTACTCGGAGTGAGATTCGTAAATAGCAGCTCTTCTGTCCCTCCCTTCTCCGTTGCCCCCCATTGCTATAATAGAACAGCCGCGAACAAAACACCGATTTATACAGAGCAATGACCTGGACCCATGCCAAGACCACCCAGCTGATCGAGCGCGTAGTCGAGTCGCGTTTGTATGTGCGCACAGCTGACTAAAGCAGAATTAAACCTTCAAATTATGTGAACAAATCAGGGGGTGAGAAATTCATATGTTAGTCACAGTTCGGCTAGAAATGTTTAAGAGTTGTAACAAGAATATCGGGAAACACAAAATCCACGACGCAAATTCAATAGTCTTTCATCTAGGTGTGACTATCACTAAACAAGGGACGTGATCGCGGACTCTCTTTTCAATAGATATGCGTTTCACTTTGAGAGGAGTCGATGGGAAAACAAGTGCTACGAAGAAATTAAAAGAACGATGCGAAAATGGGCGTTGTCGGATCGCTCAACCGGCGCGCGAGATCGGACTCGAAGAACAGGTCCTCATGCACGCGCGGTACGCGGTATCAATGCGTGGTAAATTCTCTAGATAACCCAGCATAAATTATAGTAAACACTACGTTTATGCGGGCATGTATCATTTGGCCGCCGCAAGATGAACGTTTCGGATTATAAGATACTTACTTCCTCATATCTTATTTTCCAATGGTTAGCGGGGATGGATGGTAAAAACATCACTCGAACGGCCCCTCATAATTTGGAAAATAAACACTTCAAAAGTTCACATACGTGAGACGTCTTCATTTTAAAACCACATGGCGGCTTTGAGTTGAAAAGTGGAAGCCGAATTCATTCCTAGCGGGTACGGAGAAGGCCTTTATATTCTCAAACGAAACCTCATATAGTTCAGAGTGAGTTTTCTCCACGAATACTAACTTCAATTTCACTTTTTAAAAACATACCATTTTATTTGAAACTTTACAGGTATGGTCACTTCGCAAATATTATTCAAAAACCTAAAGATAATTCATCATTGGTGACTGTGATGCAGGCATTACGAATCAAAATTCATTTTCAATTTGTTTTCCTTTCGAGTGCAAAACAAAACGGATGGAGTACCTCCACGTTTTTACATTGAGACATCGTTGGTACTGTGCTGTAATATTGTATGTTTAAGCAATAAATGTAATTGAATTTGAAAGGACATCACAATAATGTTCCAACGAGTCCTAATGATTTCATAAAATGCGCACATCATCACGACACGCCGTCTAATTTACACTTCCCCAATCCAAGCTTCCTCCTTCCTTTGAAAAGACTTCTCCCTTCTCCCTATGCACTAAGCAGCACATAGGCCAACAATACAACGTTTTTAATAGCTATGGACAGCCAAACAATAGGTCGGTTTAAAAGTACGGAAGATTGGGACGGTATGGAGGCCTAGAATCGGTTATCATCTCTTGAAAACACTGAAGATTTAAACCACAACGATTTAGAGACGACGATGAAAATGGAACTTTGGAAGATCTTCGATAGGAATTTTGAAAGAGATATCATTATCAAGTGGGCATCAGCCATCAGGAAAAACAACAACTCATCTTGGTCATCTCTTAGTGCATAACATATCATCACATAACATATCATCACACTCACAGTTTACATGCATACTTGTGTTCACAAATAACAATATGTGGCCCCGAATTACAAACTCACTCCCACGAATTTTGTCACAGTTGCTTGCGTTCCAATGCACGATCACAAAAAAAAAAAAACTTCGAATGGAACAAAATTGGGATGCGCCTCTCAACGCAAACCTTCAAACATTCTCTCGAACATAACATCACACGGAAAACGAACTATCTCACGAAACATCAACTTTAAACCAACATCCCAACATTCATAAAAATAAGTTTGAAGAGAAGTTACTATAAGTACTTAGGAGCAAAAAGTAGATGGAGAAACTCAAAACTTACCATCGGAGAGACGAGCAGGAGCGGGCTGCTTGCGCCTTGACATGATGCGAAAATAGTTTCATAGCAGCATTGAGTGATAGAGGATGCGGTTTTTTGCTCACAGCGAACGATAGTCTGGCTGGCATACACACACAGTACACAAAACCCTACACACACAAACCTCCGCCTCCTAACACGTCGTACACACACACACTCATGAATAATTCATCAAGCCGATGTCTCGCTCCTCTTCGAATTCTCCTACATGTGGTTGCATAGCGGAGCCAGCACACACGATAAAAAGAGGATACGGGCTTTTATCTTGTACTTCGCTCCGGTGTGGCGCGCGGTTTTTTTTTCTTTCTGTAGAACTTGTGCACTCTTTACTTTGAATAGTGTTTGGCAACTGGAAAATAAAAACTATATAAGGACTGCGGAGGATTATCATGTGATGCCGTGAAGAGAACTTTACTCTTGTTGTCATGCGGATTGGAAGTTGAACTCAGAATGGGTAGTGAAGCGCAAGCTATCGATGTGCAAATAGGCAAGGGTTATGTCTACTCAGTAACTCATACGGCTCGCTTAGATATTCTTATGTACGTCGAGATTACACTATTCTTGCACACAACTTTATTGCCATCATGAGACTGTAATGTAGGCCTACATCAATAATCGGTGTAAATGCAACTGCAAGAAAGATATAATACTTGGCATAAATTGCAAGCACTGCTAGCTGTAGGCCTAGCAAGATGACATGATGCAAGTTCACGAAAAGGCCGCGTTACCATGGTGATAAGGGACGACTTCTGACCCATCCTCTCGCTCTCTCCATCACTTTCCCATTCCAAGATGTAATGCCAAAATTTTGCTCCACATAGTCTAGTTAGGGATGATACCAAATGCAGACGAAACTTTATTGCTTATTTTTTAGTGATGATGTCACCACAGTTTATGCTAAACGATGGCATGACTGTTACAGTAAATAGAAATGTGAATATTCGATTCTAACACTGTGTTATTAATTTTCCCCTTGCCAATGTCTATAATTATCAATCTTCCCCTTGCCAAGTGTATATTATAAGCTGAGAGAAATCATTTTGTCTTGTAATATTAATTCGTTATAATACTGTTATCTGGCTCTATAATTGGATTTTTCATACGAATTTCGGACGTCTTTAAAATACTCTTAACACTAATTCGTTCTAGCTGAAAAGTGAGAATTTGACTATATAACTGGCAAATAATAATGAAAGGCTATAATAGAAGGTGATGGAATTACTTTTGGGGGACTTGGTCTATTTGCCGGTTGAATTTTGATTGGCAGTACACCGCCTGTATTTAGACATTTCCATGTGAAACCGCAAAATATGTACCCATCTGATATACATCTCAAAATTTTCTACCATCTCCAATCTTGATGGATATGCATTATGGTGTTGTGTTGTAGAAGGGTGTGTCAAAAAGAAACCATTCTGCGCATGCGTTTTATTCCTCTTTCCCCAGGTAGTGGAACAGATGTTGTGAGGAGAGAGACTGTTGGTATCATTGGTGAGCTTAGTTCCCATAGTACTCCACCTATTGGAGGATACCGTATGTGTATATGAAGCATACTTGAAACAGATGATGAAAAATGCGTGAATATTGGATGGCTGTAATGAACTTGTACAACAACGGGGGGGGGGGGGCTCCCTATCAGCGCAGGTGGTGGATTATATCACAATCTTTTCTTGGGTTAATGCTCGGTCGAGATGGCGACTGATGAATTCCTTAATGTTTTGTTTGTTTGATTATTTGTTGTTTCATTTGTTTTTTACGATACTGACATTTATATGCAGTTTACAAATAGAGTAGCATAATAAGGTATAAAATGATTAAATTTATATGAATGCAATACGGGTGTAATAATGTGACAGACCTGGGCCAAAGGCGCCCCATCCCGCTCTTTCTTCCAACATCAAGATCAATTGAAGCAGTGTGATCAAGGAGGAACTCCCTGGTAGGCTGCATATCCCAATTACAAGGAAAGGAGGGGTAGATTTTTTTAAATTTTTTTTTGGGGGTGTCCCTTTTCTGTAAGCGCATGCACGGTTTAAACTGTTCATTCAAATCTAAAACTTACCCTGAACGTATAAGCTTGAACCTAGCATGTGTCCATATAAACCTTTTAAATGGTTAAATAAAGTGTATAATGAATTCATGGTATATGGTTTTGGTGTGACGAAATACCGTTGCACAATAAACCAAATTAATTTTACCCACAAAATACAAAGAAAAATGCCCATTTTACAATGATTTTACTCACAATTCTTTTCAAGGTGATTTTTTTATAATCCTTTTTCCTTTCTCTTCAGCATGATATTCTTCTCTGGCTGAGTGACTGGAACCCCCCCCCCCCATTCTCTCTCTCTCTCTCTTTCTCTTTTTCTCACTTTCCAATGTACTCACTTATCATCTCTGTCGCTCTAGCTCTTTGCTGAAAAAATGTACAGAATATTAATATAGACATGAGACTGATACGGGCAGGTTTTTCTTGATCTTATGTAAAACCGATTAAGGAATGGAATAAATATTTATGCATTTTGCATCGCTTGGAAATGAGCAAGACCTACTACTAGATGAGATACCAGCAAACATATTTTCCATTAAAAGTAAGTATACAAGCTGCAATAATGTACATGTATATCATACACGGTTAGGCCTATACATCAGAATGGTTCTCAGTGTGAGCTTCCAACAGGACCACTTACTGCATGTATAGAAGAATGGTTTTGGTATTTGCTCAAAAAATATTGTAAACTGATGATGATTCGAATCTTTGGAAGTTTGGTTGCATTGAACGCATGAAAATAAACTACACAAATTTAAAAATCATCTTTCTGGCTCGCTGGCTGTGCACATTCAGTGCTCTACACAATCATCTTCATTCCTTATATTTGTACACCGATATAGCTGCTCAGCATAAATTGGGAATGATTACTCTGAATGTCTCTTTCTGTTTGGTTGAGGATAGGGGTGACAGCAAGGAGTTATAACTCCTTGGTGACACCAACCATTTTGTAAATATGTTTTGTAAGCATGTGTCTATACCATTATCACGTACAACAGAACTACAATGTAAGCCACATTCCTTTCTCATCACCTCTGCCTTTCAAGTTTCATCTCATATTTGCGACCTATTTCATGATACCTGCATGTCCCTGTCCCTTTTGCCCCCCCCCCATACTCTTTTCCATCCTCTCCCTCCCCCCCCCCCCCTCTCTCTCTCTCTCTCTCATTCTGTGAACCCTCAACACATCGTGGCGTCGCATCACCTGTTGCCACTCCGCTTCCTGCTGTTGCCGTTGCCATGCCAACGATGACTTGCTCCATTCCTCGTTTCCAGGCCCTTGTGTGTGCTCAAGAAAAAAAAAAGTAGCAGTTCAGTTTATGCTAACCAACTCCGACAGAAAATACCGGCCTGTTTTGCGATGATCGCTCAATGACCCAAGAACACAATAGCCGCACCCCGTCTATTGTGTTTTTCCCGATGAACGGGGTATTAAAAAAATGTCTCCTCCACACCTGACTAACCTCAGATCAAAGCTGGGCTGGTTTTCAGTGATGACTTTTGTTGATGCTGACGGGATGTACAATGGCATTCTCCTTGGTAAGAGAGGAGAGGCGGCGGAAGGGACTAGTTATCTCCAAAGTGTATTATGGAGGGGTTAATTAAGAACGTTAAGGGCGTGATGAGTTGCCTCCAATGGTTAAAACACAGCTGAAGATAGACAGTGTGCATGAGAAGTTCTTTGTGGTTGAAGATCAAAGAAAAGACAGGAAGAAAGTTAATAACGGATGATAGTCGTGGAAAGAAGGAGGAGTTAACTGAACAGGGGGAACGACTATCTTATATATATGACGTGTCTAAGCAGGAAGGTTTTGGAGGCAGTGGCGTATCCAGGTATAGAGTAGATCCAGTGTACGCGCCCTCCCCATCTGAGGCGATTTCTGGATACGCCAATATATAAGGGACACATGGTGTAGGAGATGATTAATATCCCTAATCATAAATTTCATTTTGATAGAATCTGCAAATTAATAAAGCCTATAGTATCCACTGAGAGAGGGATGATACGGCAGGACAGCATTCAGAATTCGGTCAGAAAGGGCGGGGATGAAAAAAAATGTTAAATACCGCTATCATTCCGCGGTAGCCAATGAAGCGCCACGACATCGTATAGTATAGATCGTTGACCATTCACGTAATACTGATACATTAGCGATTCCAGCATCCGCCTCCCCGACATTAATTTTGGCATCGGAATTATGATTTTCAAAAGTCCCACCATAACCATCGCAAGTGTTGGAGCAATTAATGTTCTCTTTCTTCAATTTCTTTCTATATTTTTCTCTTAGGGACGGCACCGCTTCGCCCCTCCGGGTCTACTACTATAAGTGGGAGAGGAAGGGAATGAAGTCGAACAAGAACATTTGAAAAGAAGAAAAAATTTGTTCTTTATTTAGCCTATATACAAAAGTAAACTAAAACGACAAGATATATAATACCGGAGAGATATAGATACAGTATTATCACTGAAAGTGAGACAAGAGCAAAGGACGGATAAAAGTGTGAATAACTCACACTTCTTTTCTTTTTCTTTCTTTTAACATAATTGAAATGAGTTTAATTAACGCGTTTCACCCTCAATATAATCCTACATAATAATGGTCCTAGTACTAGAATATGAAATAAATGATGTAATATTCATTTTGGGTAAAACTTAAAAAGGCAGCCCAAGAGATGTAGTATCGTGTGGGCAATCGGTGGTGTAAACCCTCCGATGACTTTTCAGAAGGCCCGCTATAGACCGACATTGTCGTTCTCATGCGTTGTAGCTATTTTCCAAGCCAACTATACAATGCCAAATGAAATTATTTACTAGTTTCTCCTTCCCTTTTTTTCCTCAATTTTTTTATTTGATATATTTGTTTTTAAATGAAATGAATGATAAAATGAAGACATCTAGACAATGAGATAATAAAAACCATTAATAACCATTAATATAATAATAATAATAATAATAATAATAATATATAATATATTATTATTATAATTATATTTTATTCACTAAAGTTCAGTTCAATTCATTAATACAAATAAGAAAAAATAAAGATAGAAGTTGCTGGAGAATTGAATAACGATTATGCATATTATAAACTGTCATGTACAATAAACATCGAAACATAGTAAACATATAGAACGATGCCGGTAGTGGTTCAATAGCAATAATATACAATCAAAATGTTGATACAAATATTGGGTCTCACAGTACACAGTACTGGGGCCCTTTGCACTAAACTTGCGTTTAATCGCAACTCCTTAAAATCAAACGCAAGTCCTTAATGCGCACGTCTGATTTGGCTGAAAATAAAGTTGCGTTTGATTTTCCCCGAGTTTTGTGCAACAGGCCCCTGGAGATGTTTATCAAACGTTTAGATTTGCATAATGACAATTGAGTATACGTGTGAGATTAGGAAGAGCACTGTTTATATACTCCCATTATATTTCAATGCGCTTTATACAGTGTTATTTATTTATTATTGCCCCTTGTGATTGGATTTCAAGCCCGCACACATTACACCATTTCCACTCCTTATGGAGCATTCGTACCATTTTGTACCGTTCACATGCATGTAGGGCAATAACCAAAAAAAATTGAGTTCCGGCAATTGCCAAAGGACGGTAGTGCCGCGGCAGGACTCGAACCTCGAACCATTGTGATCCACATGCAGTCCGGTAATGTATCCACTAGACCACGACATAACACAATTTCCATTTGCTTTAAGCCTCAGAAATAGATGTACAAGTGAAATTAAATTTTTGAAAAATGTGTTGAAATTGATGAAATATCATTTTCATGTATCGGAAAATATCAAATATTGAACAACATGAAATTGAAACCACCTCCTCCTCATTTTCGAAAAATCAATTTTACTTGGCCTAACATCTAAATTAACCTTACCATGAATAAGTTATACCAACAAGCCATCCGCATATACAATGATATATTTTGTTCTATATTAGAACCTAGTTTACTCTTACTTCATCTCATACACCTGTTAGTCCTCCATCCTATAATCAAGGAGTCAGGCTCTGATGATTGAAGTGATGCTTTCTTTTACACACTTTTTTTTTGCTTAAAGGAAGAAGGGATTTATCATTTGGATATTGTTACAAGCATAATCGCAATACCGTGTCATAATCTTTGAGATGCATTGACCTTAAAACATAGAAACGAAAGGTTAAAAGCTTGGAACCATTCGAGAAGGCATCGAATAACAACATAATTGGTAGATGGTCTGTTTGGATGCGATAGCAATCACCTCTCCTCGACGTACAGGACCCGAAACAAAGGAAGTTGCAGAGAGGAGGATAACCGTGGAATAGAGCAACCGGAAATCACGCACCTACCACTCTTGTTTATGGATATCACAAACTTCCTGCATGCATGCATCAGAGAACCATTCTCGTTCAGTTTGTTGTATTTATAAGGAAATAAGCTCTCGTTTATGCATTCCAGCATTGTGTGAAAGTTCTTAATCTGACTCTTTTTGTGTGTAACTTTAAAGCAGTTTGCTAATAAGATACACACGTCTTCGGGAGGGGGGGGGGGGGCAGCAAGGATTAGTATCACCATGGAGCTACAATCGAATCGTCGTTTGATATACAGATTTGTTTAAAAGTTTTGTGAAAATCGCAAAATAAATTGTATCAAGGAGGTACTTGGCAAGCACCTCCTTGATTGTATTGGTATACACGTATAGGGACAATACATCACTTGACAGATAATGGTCGACCAAAATCTTAGTTGGAATGACCCAATTCTTTTCTATAATTTCAAGTTTTCTTTTGTTTTGTTATTGAAGCCTGCTATTATATGATTAATTTCGTAAATTTATGTAAATGTATCTGAACATGAGCAATAAGCATCTCTAATTTCAATAACGTTTCGTATTGATTTAGTATAGTCATAATGTGTTATTGTTTGCACCTATCAGATATGTATATATATATATATATCAACCTAGATTTTGCTTTTTATCTTGGAACCATGTAGATACAAACTGTTGTAAGTCTGTGGTAACGATGGAAGTACTAAGCTCGGCCTCCATATACCTCATGATCAACATCCGCTGCAATGACCTCTCCAACTACCATTGTTTAATCATCTCCGTTTGCACCCAATTCCCCCTGCACTTTTCCTCGGAATATCGATGCGGTGATGCTAAATTTAAACATGTTTTGATTCTAATATTTTCTTTACTCAAATATTTTTATATCTTATCTTCTCCTCCTTCCTCTGCATGTGTCCTATTTTCTTCTTTGTATCGATTCTACCTCTGTATGACTTTTTATTTTGCTATGTAATTTCTTCTTTATGAATTGTATCTTGATTTTCTTCTTCTTGTAGAAAAGGAAGAGTTTCAATGTATATTATAAGGCTGTTGTAGTAATCATTTCGATTATTGCCAGGCCCTGAGCATTCAACGATATTTATTTCAGGTATCATGACTATCGTTACCATCATCATCTTTACATCATCATCATCATCTTTACATCATCATCATCATAATCTCCACCACCACCACCACTACCACCGCCATCATCATCGTCGTCATATTTATCACTATCATCGTAATCATTGCCAATATCATATCCATCCTCCCCCGTATATCATCATCCTTCTATCATCACCATCATCATCACCATCCTTACATCACCAGTGAACATCATCTCCACCACCACCATTATCACCACCGTCATCATCATCATCAATCAGCTTCATCATCACCATCACCATCATCATCATCATCATAAGTGGTATACATACTCCACTACCACCACCATCACCACCGTCATCATCGATTTCATCATCTCAACCACCACCAACTTCATCTTCGTCATCTTCATCATCATCATCATCATCATCATCATCATCCTTATTATCATCATTGCCAGGGCGCAAAGTAATGATCCGTCGTCGTGATCGCCATCTAAGTTGTGATTAATTATCTCCGTGATATAGATATAGAATCATTCTGAGTTTAATCTTAGTGGTCGCTTCCATTACACTAATCAGACTTATTTAAGATTAAAAAGTCGCTTTAATCTTTTAGAACACAGGTGATAAGAAAATATTTATTTCAGGTACGATAGATACAATCAGATGGATAAGAATGCAATAGCATTTGTAATACTCTCGGCAATGTCATCATGGTATGATTTGTAAAAAATTATTATACAATTTTTCCTTTAATTTCAAAATATTTTTTAGCAATTTCTTGTCATTTAAGTATGAAATAATGCGCGTACATACGTTTCAAACTGCAGCAAGATATGCATTTATTTTTTTTTCATCAGTGGGCCCAGGACTTTGTTTTCATGATGATTGAAGAAGTAGAAACTTCGTCTGTCGGGTCGGTATTAATTATTTTATGAGGTGTTTGAAACAAAAATAACGGATTTAGATAGATAACCACATTGTTGTTGGAGAATCTACTCGGAAATATACCAAAACATTTAAATATTATGCTAGTTACCCTCACGTCTTTGGTTTTCACCCTGTTGACAATTACGAATTTGAATTTGAAATACGAATTTGAATTTGAATTTGAAATTAGCAAAACAGTGGGTTCTCCTTTATCCAATTTTCTTTTTTTTTTTATAAAGGACTGATGTCGTGCTTTCATCGTGACTATTCAACGTCACATGGCAATCCGTATTGTGCTCCTGCGACCCGTGTAATTGGTGTAAAGTTCATTTTATAGCCAAATTTATTATGGAAGGTAATTTCTCACATTTATTCGACCCAATCCATCCTTGGCCTGCATTCACTGCAACGCGAGATACAAAATCAGATCACGGGTCGTAACGCTCCAATAACATAAGGCGAAAAAGAGAAGGGGAGTTTAAAAAAACCCCAAAGATCGTGAATAACGAAATGGAAATCGGAATAGAAAAAGAGATTAAAAAGAAGAAAGAGTGAAAGTGGGAAGTAGAGAGACTGAAGAGAATAGAGAGAAAGAGAGAGAGAGAGAGAGAGAGAAAGCGAGAGAGTGAGGGAGAGAGAAAGACAGAAAAGAAGAACTTGAGGGAAAGAGAAAGAGAAATATAGGATATGCAGCTGTTGATTTCAGTAGATAGTGTTGCTCGGTTAAGATGAGGAGAATACTGAAGCATTTTGTCTGAAAGCTAGGTTAATTCGAGCGCGGTTGGTAAGAGGAGAATTGTCCACGGTAAATATGGTAATGATAATTATTCCGACCATCGTACTTTCAGCCTATCACATGAAGGTATAAGTGAGACAGCCAATACAAGGTTTAGCGTGTTGCAGAGTTATAACAGAGAGGGCGACATGGTGCTATTCCACAAACGCGACAGTAACCCATCGATGCAGTAACTGGGGTCTGTGATAACTCCTTGCTGGGTCTCTAGCTCTCCGTTGGCGCTTTAATAGCTGTGTATTCAAGCTTTTCAGTTTCGTTTATGTATGTTTCACTTCCGTTTGTATCATTTTCATCTTACCCCAGCCACCCTCTTAAAGCATATCAACAACAATAACCAAACAAAGGCCTACTTGAAACATCACCCACGTAGTGATTAATGGGCATCAAAATGAATAAATGAATAAATAAAAATGAAATAACAACCCAGTACTTCAGGCATCAATGTCATAGTAGCACATGTACATGTATAGTGGACAGTTAGTAAACCCGCGGGACGGGGCAAAATATAGCTAAACTAATGGCAGCGTGCCTTATAAAATGTACGAAGCTGTGTTCCGCCTCCTATAGTAAATAGGGCATCGGTGGGAGGGCTTAAAGGCCAAGTCCACCTCAATATAAAGTTGATTTCAATAAACAGAGTAAAATTAAACAAGCATAACAGTAAAAATTTCACTGAAATCGGATGTAAAATAAGAAAGTTTTGGCATTTTGAAGTTTTGCATTATTTCATGAAACAATGATATGCATAGCATGGCCGCGGTATGCAAATGAGTGAACCGATGATGTCACACACTCACTTTTCCTTATGTATTTTATTATATGAAATTTCAAATATTTCAATTTTTATAGATGTGATAATAAAGAATCCCTTCCTTGTATGAAAATAAATTACAATAATGATGATTTTACATGTTCCATATGGAGTCAAACCATGTTTTACATTATTGAAGCAAAAAAAATTAAATATATGATATTTCATATAATAAAATACATGTTATGCATATCACTGTTTCATGAAACTTCAAAATGCCATAACTTTCTTATTTTACATCCGATTTCAGTGAAACTTTTACTGTTATGCTTGTTTAATTTTACTCTGTTTATTCAAATCAACTTGATATTGAGGTGGACTTGGCCTTTAATATTGTCCGTTTGGTAATTATCTAGCCGATTCTAGCCATGATTCTGGTTTTGCTCTTTCCCTCTCCATCATTTCGTATATTTTTCCTCTTTTCTCCTTGTCAGATATCAAGCTATATCCCTTTCATATTTTCCCACAAGTATTTCCAGTCTTATAAGGTAGTTTTACTTTTTAAAATGTTTAAAAGTAATTATAACATTCCGTGTATTATATTCTCTTTGACTTTGGGGACCTTGCTCTAACAAGCCCAGCTTCTTTAAGGTCAGTCCTCTTTCTTTCATGACATGTAGAGGAACATGATTTTTACATAAGTAACTGTTAATAGAATTTCTTTTAATGACAAGACTTGTATATTGACTAAATATTGCACTTCAAATTATGTTTGTTATGTTGATAATCTGTTATTCCTGTTACTTATTGGATATCCTATAATGTTTGTGGAAGAAGGAAATAAAATCATGAACAAATGAACCAATGGTGCAAGGTGTGGCGCATGCATGCAACTGAGCGTGGACTATAATAATTATGTGCAGAGTCTACGTAGATCCCGGGATTCCAGTGTTTTGTAAAGGGGTCAACGAGAGGGGCGCGCCTTATATCGAAAATTTATTTGCCAATATTGGTTTCAACACACCAGCAAAGAATACTATTAGTATCAGTGGTGAAAATCAAGGAGCTCCTTGTCAAAATGCAAATGAGGATGGGGGCATACAGACACTTGTATCAAAGATCTTCTTTGCTTGTATCCCCAATCCGCTAGGCTAGACTATAATTGGCTTTGCATTTATAGTTATTTCAGTATTCTTCTATAATAATTATGTGTCAGCATTTTTTTAAAATATCATCCTTAATCTGCAAACCATCAATAGGTTTAATTTCTATAAGAAACACAGAGAATTGTCCCCCAAAGCATCTTTCCTCTCTCTCTAGCTCTGATCTGATTGTCGCTCGCGTGTCTTTGAAGCTCGATGAAGCGCCGTGGCTGGATTGGAGTTCAAAGGTTATCCGGCGCCGTGTACTTTCAGATGAACGGGAGTTTCTTGGAAAGTATTTTATCAGTATGGCGGTTCATGAAACTCTAGTATTGTAAGTTATTCTTATGTTTTTGGTGAAATTAAATATTCTAGACATCATATGTAAGGATAATCAACTAATTGGTTAACAGTAAAATGTTTTTGATAATGATTTCTGTAAGCCTTTTGTTATTGTATTATTCCCACCTGATGAAATTGGTGTATGGTGCTGCATATTCTTCTTCTTCTTCTTCAGGCTTAAGTTCAGGGTAAGTTACATCTGCCTCCTTCAGGTTTGATGATTCTTGCAGGGTATACTTCTTGAAATTCATGTTATTTATGCACATTTTATGAACTAAGAACAAAGATTCATGTTTTCAGGAATGCGATATGTAATGATTATCATAATTTCTAAGCCTGAGTCATATCGAATATTTCATAAACCGGGATTCGACGGCTTTGATTCGATCGAATACCGGTGCATCGATAAATGATGGGCGGTGAAAACAGAGTTGCACACAGTTGCACGCAGTGCATGCACCATGCACCGGTGACCGGTCCGCTGGCATCGCGGGCATACATGTATGTATGGGCTCTCGCTGCTCGAAATTAACGATAGCCCGCTAGCCAATGGCTAGTAAAAATCACAGCGGACGAGCCAAAATCTTAAGTTTCTAGTCCATATGGCTAGCCAAAATATCACTAGTGTCGCACGAAGCGATGCTCATTGTCGACACACCCGACAATGATTCAAATTCAAAGAATTAATAATCTTACTTTGTCTTTGGAGAGCTGAATGGAACACGTTTGTTCGATGCCAAAAAAAAAAACAATACGAAATAAACTTTTCGTCGCTCAATATATAGACTCGACTTCATTCAGCTTCAGAGATCATTCAGAAGTAATTGCCAATTTGATGAGAGTGTGTTATTAGTTATTGCGAATTAAGTAGGAACACTCGTACTCATGCCCGTATTTATCATGTTCAATTATACAATTGTCAAATTGACAATGCAGAGAGAGTGCAAGAAAATTATCGTAAACTTCAGTTCGTAACGACGAAACGATTTTTCCATAGAGAAAGCACAGGTAAAGCGCGACGTCCTCCGCGAGCGAATTAGCGAAAGTTAGCCAACAGTTTGAACTTTGAAGTCGCCTTCACGTTCTCTGCTAGTATATATGCTGTACGTTACGGAGTTTCTTTTTTTATTTGATTTTTTCATGGTGGCTACGGTAGTCAAAAATCTGGCGGACTACAAATCGATGCACCGAATTTGCCAAAACGTATTCGGGATTCGATGTCTTCGATCGAACACCGGCTAACCAATCGATTCGACTCAGGCTTAATAATTTCACATCAAAATGATAACAATTTTTTAGACTACACATGACAATGACATGGCTAGCCAGGATTGGCTTCGTGAATGTAAAAAAAAAAAAATGCAGATTGGCATGACAATGGATACACACAAACACTGGTGATTTCTCAGAAATTTCTTATGATCTTTTTGAATTTTTTGGTAAAAATACGTACGATCAAAAAGACATTCTAATTCTAAACGTTTTCCTAGGAGGAAACGCTGTGGTGAAGGACCTGTCGGTCGCGGGAGCTATCAGAAAAGTGTTATTTCAGGGCATTTTCCAGTCCTGCTAACCCGTGCGCAATTAGATTGCTGGGTAAGAACGCCTGGCTTCGTGATGTAGAAGGCGTATAGCCAATTTTTTTTTTTTTACATTCACGAAGCCAATCCTGGCTAGACATGGCCATGGGCAAATTTGCAAACTTACGACAAAGTTGGAAAAAAAAATGTCATCATCAATCGGAGCTACATATAAGTTCATTCAAAATAAGTGTCCCTAGTGTTATTTGTCCATCTGTGTCTTGTGTCTCTTGTTTTAGCGTAGAGGTGTCGTCTTGCTCTCAAGTTCTTTGGGAGTGCTCAGTGCAGTAGTGGCGCTGGTTGCTTAATAAATAGCGCCCAGAGTGCTACATGTAGTGAAAATACGGGCATCTTCACTACACAGTATTTGACGAATAATTCTGGAGTTGGAGAAATTATGATTTTCCATGTTTGAATTTTTATTGTAACACACAACATTGGAAAAACAATCGAAATAACTCAATAACATGATTGACAAATTGTCCAAACTTCACAGACACTACCGTAGTTTTCAGGTAGACCCCTAATTTATTTCAAAAAGGTAAGATAATTCTCTATCAATTGCAAGGCAAAATATCACAAATTTCAGGAAGGTAATTGAAGATTAGACCCTACTTTTTGATCTACAATTTTCCCTGGAATTTGAGATTTCTAGACCCTTGTTGGTATGTTCATATGTTTTTGTAAAATCTTGAAATCTTTTCCTCCAACATTTCAATGGTTTCTGGCATAAATTGAAAAGAAAGTTTCATCACAAGTTCTTTCCATTGTTGGTACCAGATTCTCCATATCTTATTGACTCTGAGATATTGACTGTTCATCCCTGAAATCTGGTAGTGCTTGAAGTGGATACACAACCATACTATATTCTTTCCCTCTCCTCTCCTACCTTCTTATGATCATAGACACGCCCAGGATGACAAATTCTTTATCGAGGCAAGGGATCCTGGGACGAAGGAGGTTCTGGTCATTGATAGACTTAGCCAGGAAATCATACTTGAAGGTAACATTAACCTTTTGGTATCATATATTTGAATCCTTATGCTCGTATTTTTCAACATTTTTCTTGTATCAACATTCATCATTATTTTTGTTAATAGTATATCCTCAAAACTATGTTCATATAAGAATGAACTAACTAAATACTTTAACATCCTTTTTTTGCTAGTATAATTTATGAGAAAAAGAATGCAAAATATAGAGGATGTCTTCTTGATCTTCTTGATCTTCTTGATCTTGAATGGTATGGCTCAACACTCCTGTGGAGTAAAGCTAGTTGGGTGGGTGTGCGCAAAAATAATATAATAATACTATTGATAATGCTGTTGCAGTTTAGCTTGAACATGGAGGAGGATGTGAAGAAGGATAATGAAAAATAATGAAAAATTTCCTGCTCTTACTCTGGCTCTGTATTTATTGGAATTTATGTAAGTTTTATAGAAATGCCTGAACTGTGGATTAATAATTGATTGTTTCTTTTGTTTTTTTTCCTCAGAAAATGGGATTTCCATCCCACCAGGAGCAAGTAGTAAGCCCATCTGTGGTATTATGGGTATTATCAAACTGCTGAGGGGTAAGCAGTGCTTCAATTTTCAGCATCATTTTATCTGATTCCTAATGCGTATAATTCCCCTTCTTTTCTTTCCTTTTTTCTCCCAAATTCAAATAAGAAGTTTTACAAATATTCAACATTTAAAAAACAAATTCATGTCAAAGTCTTTAGCTTCCAAAGCCAGATGACATTTTATTGATTTAAATAATTTCAGTATAATGTTCTATTGATCAAATGGTCAAGCAAAACGTATTTTCTTCTATTCTGTTATGGTACGATATGTTCTTTCCCCTAGGGGCGTATCTAGTGGTAATAACAAAGAAAGCGAAGGTGGGGGAGATAAATGGTCAAGTAGTCTGGAAGGTGTCTGGAAGTGAGAGTATACCCTACAAGAGAACAGATCTGCATCTCAATGAAGAACAGGTAAACACTGCTCAATGAAGTATTAACCCATTCCCAAGGGGAACCGGGTTGTCCCTGTAATTAAAGCCTGTGGGATTTAGAAAATTCAGTAGTCATCAGGTTAAGAGATTGAAAGGAATTACATATAACAGACTGACTGTTGATACAACATAGATAGAAATGTGCTTAGTAATGATTTGAAACTACAACTGATTTTAATGTGTAAAAGTTTTGTTGGGGTTATTGTAGGTTACACTGCAGTATGTACAGAATTTCAGAGAAATAACAGCCTGGTAGGGAGCTGATGAGCTTCCCCAAGATCAACAGAATTTTGGTTCTTGACCTTTTGATCATTATGCTTTCATTGTCAGGAAAATGATCAAAAACTGTTCCGGCCAGTATAGGTGGTTTTTTTTTGCCCACTGGAGTATCCAGTATGCAGACAGCTCATTGGTCACCCAACAGAATGTGTTTATGATTTTTTGAACTCTGGATTTGTATATTGAAATGTATGTTTAAAGACCTATTAGGCTTATATTATATTCTTATTATTATGATGGTTGTTCTGCCATTCTGCCAAAATTGTGTGTATTTACCATGATGACAATCAATGAAAGGATACCTAAATAAAAAAAAGCATGAGGCCTGTACAGAAAAATGGACCTTTATCAAACTTTGCAATTTGATTTCAACTTATTTTTATTTCTTTTATAGAAACAAGATAACAAGATATATGAAGCAATGGTTCAGTATGCCTTGGAGAACAACACATACTATTTCTCAACGACCTTTGACCTCACACACTCGCTACAAAGGCTATATAACACCAGTCCCGAGTTCTTACAGATGCCTCTATTTGAGAGGGTGAGTATGTTACACTTGGTGTGAGAGATAATGATGATATATTGGTTGGTGAATAGGGAATGAAATATATGTATATCATGATGTAATTGAAAGTATCTTTTTTCCAATAATCAAAAGAGAATTACAGTCCTAGTCAGAATTGGACAGTGAAGCTGAAGTGTGATGAATGGCATGTTGAAATGATGAAATCAGGCTAATTTCACATCAAGAAAGAAAACATACGTAGAGGTGTCGTAGTTGAGTGATTTAATCACTTGACTGCGGATGCAAAGGTCGTGGGTTCCAACCTTTGCATGGCATTTATGTCTTTGAGCAAGGCATCTTATCTGCATTGCTGCTCTCCACCCAGGTGTTAAATGGGTACCCGGTAGGATGCAAACGTCATTGTGGCTGGAATAGCACATGTGCGCCTGTAAAATGGTTGCCAAGCTGGAATGCTCCCAAGGGGAGTGGAGGATGTGCATTATGATGATCCGACATATAAGAAACTGTAAAGCGCTTTGATCAGTTACTGCAAAGGTCGTGGGTTCCAACCTTTGCATGGCATTTATGTCTTTGAGCAAGGCATCTTATCTGCATTGCTGCTCTCCACCCAGGTGTTAAATGGGTACCCGGTAGGATGCAAACGTCATTGTGGCTGGAATAGCACATGTGCGCCTGTAAAATGGTTGCCAAGCTGGAATGCTCCCAAGGGGAGTGGAGGATGTGCATTATGATGATCCGACATACAAGAAACTGTAAAGCGCTTTGATCAGTTACTTATTTGGAAAGGCGCTATCTACAAAACAGTTGTTATTTGTTATTATTTATTATTTACTGTTCATCATATTCTAAAAAGAGAATTTTATTGCATGTTTATCCTATTCAAATTTCAAACTCATATTTGATAAATCTTGAGAGTAGACTTCTGTACAGGTGCAGGCGTATACCTTTCAAAGAATAATATGCAGATTACATTAAAACATCAAGATACATTTGAATAACCAATTATTTCATTATGTCATGAGGACTTTTTGTCTACCTTCTATGTACTGAGATTTGCACATTATGTCTTTTTTTTCTTGTGTATTTCACTAGGCTGATCAAAGGTTTGTTTGGAATGGCCATATGCTAAGAGAGTTCACAGCTCAACCAGAGGTAGGTGTACTACAAGAATTAGTTTACTACAAGATTCTACCTGGGTTGTTTTTGTGAGGATGTCCTGATTGAAAAAAAAAATATATAATGTACTGTATGTTCAAATTTTTCAATATAGTGGAGAAATTTGTGTAAATTTCAGAATGCTTTTGGTTTGGTAAATGTATTTAGCAATTGCTACATTTTGTTGTAAATATGTTTGCTAAGCCCTTCAGTTGTCAATTTGTATCCTATTGCTGAAGAATGGATTCATTGGATACTATTGTAGGTCAGATTTTTATCAACATTCATTGTCCAAATTTATTGCAAATAGAGAAAACATTAAATCTTGGAAAATCTATTTTCATTATGCCTCCGCCCACCGAAGGTGGGTGCCGGAGGCATCATTGTGTCATATAATATGAACATAACTAATCATTGACTATTGCTTTAAAAACTCTTGAAGGAATCTTCATGCTCGTGAGATCACACTTATTTCAATTTTTGCCTTTTTTATGAGAAAATGTGCATTTTTCTATTTAAAGATGAAGCTGATATATACATGTGAATATTTATTTTTTTTTAAAATGTCACTAACTACATTTTTGTGTTTTAAATTTCAGCTTGGCAGCTTTATTCTTCCAGTCATGGTGGGATGTATCCTTTGATTATAATATAAGCTCGCCAGAACAATTAATGACTATAGCACAGTCAACTAAGAGCACGATGCCCATGACATGACAACTTGGAATGTTGTAAAGTGTCTACAACAAGGGTTCTTAATTAATTTGTTAGGTTGGCCAGTGAATGAATCAAGTACTTGTAAGCTAAAGTGCTTGTGTGTCATTCAGTCTGTACTTTGATTAAGAAATACATATCCCTCTGTCCTGTCATTTACCATGTAAAATTTAATTTTTTTAGTTCTCTGAAGGTTTTTAAAATTGTATGCCTCTTGAAGACTGATTGTTAGCTTAACTCTCTCCTTCGATAGCTTAGCAAGGGGTAGTGTTGCCTAAAGAAGCATCCACAACGCAAAATGTGTAATTGTTGAATATCAGAACTTTATTGAATAGAGGTAGAACCATATCATTAGGACATAGACCTGTTAAAAACCTCTTCTACCTTGCTTGAGCTTTATATTGATGAACATTTTCATTCAGATATGTCAAATTGGTGAAATTACACATATTAATTCACCAATATCACCAATAATTATGGTTTTGCATTTCAGAGAGACTTAACATGCCAAGATTTTTCGCTAAATTACCTTGCCACAAACCCAAACTCTGTTCACTCTACATGTTGTATTACATACCATGACATTAACAAGAAGTACATAGCTGAGTTCCTTAACTCCTTGGTTGCTGCATCCAGTTGTCTCGATACGGATAGGCATCATCAACACCAAGAGGTTTGACTACATCCTCATCTCAAGACGGAGCTGTCTGAGAGCAGGGACCAGGTTCTACATGAGAGGACTAGATGAGCAGGGACAGGCAGCTAACTTTGTAGAGACAGAACAAATTGTGCAATTCAATGGCAGCAGGGCTTCATTTGTCCAGGTGAGTAGAGATGAAGCTGTAAAAGTACTGTCTGACATTATTCAAAGTTGTCTTGTGCAGTAGACTTATGTTTTATAAATCTAATGCAAAGAAAAAAAGATTGGAAGTTTCAACATATTTGTCATTTAGTATATTTCCTGTAGATGTTATACCTCATTTTTTGTAGAAAACTGAATTGATGATTTCCTTCAAATGGCTCATTTTGGGGAAATATTTGTTTCACATGGTATCTGTTTTCTTGGATATCTTACTGCCCAAATAACATTTAGATTGACTTTAGGCTGTGTCATTCTAACACCTCTTTCCTCTTATTAATATCATTGCAATCAAAATTGATCAGGTTTTCATATATTCAGATGTTTCTTTGTGTTGCCAGTAATGTGTATTTGTCTATTGTTTTCCAGACTCGAGGATCCATTCCATTATTTTGGTCTCAGAGACCGAACCTGAAATACAAACCAACTCCACAGATCAGTGAGTCACAGAGTCATGTAAGTAACCTCTAATAATGTACTATCATGGAGATGGAAGGGAGAGGGGGAGAGTAGGGGATGGGAGGGGAGGTTACAAAGAGACGAATTATTAATTTTATTAGGTTTGTTAATAATAACATGCTGTATTCATGGGAGAAAGAGGGGCAGGAAAAGAGACAGTACAGTAATGTTATCTATAATTTCAATGTGATTGGTTTAAAATTAATTTTGTTATCTCCTCTTTTGAGCTCTTTCTGACTGTTAGTGCACTTAAAGCTTATTCTAGTCACTGATATCACCTAGTGGCAATATTTTTAAAGAAAATGCCATTTAATTTTGAACATTTTTTGTTGTTGATTTTAGCTGGATGCATTCAAGAGACATTTTGATGACCAGGTAGTGAACTATGGCAATCAAGTCCTCATAAATCTGGTGAGTTCTAGCTTTTAGTCATCTTTATCTAAACATTGCACTCTGAACACGTTGGTAGAAATTGGCTACCTTTGGAATGGCCTGAAACCAAATGGTGTGGTTTAGACTGATGCAACTCTACTGGTAACCAAGGGTTTTGCTTTATAGAGTGTTGGTGTTTGGACCCTTGTTAACCCTTTCAGGACAGGAATTGTTTAAGGGGCTAAATTGATCACCTTTTGTTCTTCAAATTGGCAAGAATATTGTTCTTTTAGCGCTGTATGGTTGTTGTAAGGTGTAATGTCTTTGAAAACAATATACATGGTTAGGAATTTCGTCAAAAAGTTGAAAAAAATTGCCAATTTCAATCCCAAAATGATGGTTATGAACCTCTCAATGTGTTGCCAATTTAAGGATTTGAAAGCTTATTCTCGTTTTTTTTTTTCTTTTTTTTTCTGGCATCAAACACAATATGGTCATGCAACAAAAATAGACATAGTATGTGTATAAATTTTTGCTCTTTCTACTCATGCATCTGGTATATATTTTAGAGTTCTGATTCAATAGTTATTGAGTCAAAACACAAAATGTAGTCAATTGTCTTAAATGGGTTATTTGATAAACTAAATGAGAATTGAAAATACCCTTCAAATTGTGTTGCTCTTCACCCCAGTTGTTCCTATTCACCTGTTTCCCCCAATTCAGATTGATCACAAAGGAGTAGAAGATAGATTAGAGAAGATGTTTGCCAAAACTGTCTATGAGTCTGGCAACCAGATGATGAGGTAAGGAGTAGCTAACATTCAAGGATGCCGGTAAAGGGCTCTTTGATATTTCTGTACTCAAATCCAGATGATAACTACAGTATCCGGTACTTTATATCTTCAGGAAAATGCTTCATAAATCCAACCATTATTGATGTTATTATTATTCTTATAGGAGAAAAAATCTGAGAGAATACATTTCTTATTTGGGATAACAGAATTATTAGGATATTGGGTTCATGCAGCAGTAATGTGGTAATTTCATCATTATGATACTATTGTACAAGTTTATGTTGTCAAGTCAGTTACTCCTGTTCAGAAGAAAAAGGTATGTTTACATACATGTAAAATATAATTGTTTATGTTGGGAGCTGAAGTCTTGCAGCAAGTTGTTGAGGGGATGAGGGCACATAAAGACTTATTTTGGTGTGGACCATTGTGTAAATGATTTGTATTTGTATTTTTATTAATTTTTTTTTTTTTTCATTCAGGTATGAGTCTTTTGATTTCCACCATGAGTGCCGGAAGATGAGATGGGATAGACTTTCCATTCTCATGGACAAACTAGCTAAAGATCAAGAACAGTTTGGGTGAGTAATATCATTACTCTACATCGGTAGGGTCTTGGACACACTTTTTCTTTCATATTCAATTGTGCAGACAGTTGTCGTCTCAAGTCATTTCTACAATTTCTCTCTTTGAAATTCTTGTATGTAGTTATTTTCAGGTTGTGAATTTCTTGAAATAGGTGTTGTTTAGGCAGTCATTGTAATCACAAGGTAGTCATTTTTCATTTTTCCCAAAACAGTGATATTTTGTGATATGCAATGTATAAAACTTAATGGTGTTCTTTGAATAGTAGCAGTGGTAGATAGAGTAGCATCTTTCTTGATACTGTTGATACTGTTGATGTGTAAAGGTGATCGGTAATGGACATTGATTTGTTATTTAATAATCATTTTATGTTTTTCTTTAGATATTTCTGGATGGATGCCAACAATGAGCTTCTGAAACACCAGGTTGGTGTCTTCAGGACAAACTGTATGGACTGCTTAGATAGGACCAATGTTGTACAGAGTATGCTTGCTAGGAGAGCACTACAGGATCAAATGCAGGTAAGACCCTTAACTAGACCCTTTATCAGTGGTTGTAAGCTAATCCAGGTCTAGTGATCTTTTTGAGATCTCAAACAGTGCCTAGATATGATTAATGTCGTACAGAGCATGCTAGCCAGAAAGCATTTCAAGATCATATGTAGATAATCAGCACATACACATGATGTAGTCTAAGGCTGTCTAAACCCCTGGCCTAGATTTACAATCGATCAAAGCTGATTGTGAATTTCCAATTAAGCATCGTTCTGAAATGGTAGTCTGAGAATAAGATATAATTCTAGTTTAAAATGTTCTGTGTAATACCTCACTAATGTTTCATTACTTTTATCTTTCAGCAAATGGGAATCTTGAAACAGGGTGAAAAGTTGGATGATCACTATACTTCTGCATTTGAATCAACATTTAAGAACAGTAAGTACTTCAATATGGCACGAAAAAGAGACATGATAACGAAGCTTTTCGACCTGCACTCATCAGGTTATCACGCAGGTATATAACAAATTACTCGAAATCAACTATATTATACTCGATGAACCTGGACGCAACCCAGACGCCGTAATTTCAGAACAATCGCAAAGCTTGGACGAACTCCTTTTGTCTGCACAGAAGTGGTTCGTGCGATTGAATGTAGGTGGCTTCCAGAAAGCGTAAATGCGCTGCGCTTCAAACACCAAGGGATATTGCTTTGTGTCTTATTTTGGGTATTGTTTTAAAGTGTTTCAATTGCCAGAGGGAGGGATTGAAAAGTCTCTTTCTGTATGCATGAACAATCAAATATTTGTTAATTATCACCACATATTCAAATGTGGTGATAATGATATGATTATAAATATGCCCCCTCTTTATTTCATCTTTATGTTCAACCACTTTATGCCTTTCAAATGTGGCATGCTTGTCATCATGAACTATGATTCATGTACAATACTGCTTTCTCCTACCAGTAAAATGTTTAGCAGCTAGTTATATGGTTTCTTTATACACTTGACTGTACCAGGTAGTTTATACTTCTGTCCCTCTAGTTCAATTGTGTGTAAACCTGTCCTCAAATTACTAAATAAACAATTATAGTAGGAAGATTGTAAAATAATAGCACTCTAAGCATGAAAAGGAAGCAACTATCAGTATTGAACGGATATCTCTTTGTAAGATAAAGCCTCTTTTAATAGCTGACTCTTGATATCTCTTTTAGAAATTAAACTTTCACACTTGAAAAAAAAATATCTTTCTTCACTCTTTTAATGAAAGTCAACAATTATTTGTTTGCTTTGGACAGCTTGGGCAGATAATGCAGATGCTTGCTCCAAGCAATACGCTGGTACAGGAGCTCTCAAGACAGATTTCACAAGGTTGGTTTTCAAATTGAATTTGTGCTATGAAATGAACTGGAGTCCTTAGACTAGGACCCTTAGATGGTTACCACTCAAATGGTAGGATATGGAATTATATCAATTTGGTACATTTTCAGAAGAAATGCACTTTAATTGAGATTAAGATGTCAATTTCAATCCCATTATTTACTCCAGTGTATTGCTCACTATAATATGAAGTTTACAGAGTTGGTACATCTTTCATAGGAAGTCGGTTATTTCATCATGAATATACATAGGTTTACAACCAGAACGATTAAGTGCACATAAATAAGGATGACTGAACGGACAAATAAATAATGTATAATGTAGAATGTATCTTCCTAGATGGTAGGGGGAAAATCTATTTGTCAGTATGAGACAATTTTTTTTTCAAAGACTTGTTATGTACGATTGATGAGCTGTGAAAGATTTCTTCCTTGTAAATCTCGTTTTATGACTAGAAGGTTAGTACTTTATGAAATAAACTGATGCATGTCTGAAAATTTTCATGTTATATTCAATGTTATTTATTCATCCTGTTGCTTTTCATGATCCTCTGTGTCATTTAGAACTGGAAAGAGGACAAAGTTGGGACTGGTCAAAGATGGCGTGAACTCCTTGATCCGCTACTACATGAACAACTTCGTAGATGGATTCAGACAGGTAACAAATATTTCTGCATTATATCATGGACTACTTGTAGATGTACTGTAAAAAAAAAAAATCTTCCCAGCTGAGAATAGCTAATGGCATGTTTCTGTGGATTTACCATATGCATAATCCAATTTACACGTAACACAGATGAAGAAAAGTAAGAGAGTGATTGCATATACACTAATCATAGTTGTCATCCATGTGTCTTTGTTCGCAAACTAAATACTTGCGATCTTATTTACATGTTGTAATGTTGTCAAGGAAATACTGCCATTTGTGTTGTGTTATAATCATTTCCTGTTGTTAGTTAATTTGTTTTTTGGGGGAATTTTGTAGTCACACATATACCCGAACACACCCCAACTGTGATGGTATTGCAGAAAAAAAAATGTAAACTCTTAGCATTAATTGAAGTAATCTTCTTCCTTTCCAGGATTCCACTGACCTGTTGCTAGGCAACTATGTTGTGGAGGAGGGTGAAGGTGTGTTACGACCATCACCGATACGCAAGAGCAAGGATGCCAAGTTTATGTTGGTGAGTGTTTTGTAAGAATTCTCCATCCTAAGAGAAGTGTTCTCCATGTACATATCATCCGGGCCCCGTTTCATAAAACTCGTTATCAATAACAAGTTACAAGAATTATTATAAGCTACTGAAATCCTTAAATCAGATTGGCTGAGAGCAAATTTGTCATAAAAATGGGGCAGTTTTAATTGATAACAAATTTTATGATACAGGGCCCTGGTGAGAGTCAGAAGAGCATTAAGTGATAGTGCTTTACATAGAGTTACTGACTCTCTGACATTCGGCAAATGATATGTGCAGTCATCCATCGAGATGTGATATCTGCTCTATGTATGCTGGATGAGAAGTTTAGAATGAATTGAACTTTTAAGGTACAGTTGAGTTCTGGTCATGGGATTACATTGTGAAAGAAACTGCCTGGAAGCATTTGGGAAAGTATGGTTATATAGTACATAAGAATTGGTGTATGCTGTAAGGTTTTGGAATCACCAAAATGATAAGATATTGACTCAATCCTGCTCAGAGTCAAATGTGTATATGGGACTACACACACACACATGTGGCATGACAGTTTGGCACTAACATTTTAGCTTTTTCTTGTCATATTTGGAATATGAGAGGACTTGACATTGTTCTCTGCATATAACTGCTGCACGGTGGTACTGATAACGTAACTTTTCTCCACTCTCAGCCTTCTTATCTGGTTTACAGTCCTTTTCAGGCCTTCACACTTTCAAGAAAGATTATTTCTACATTCTCTGAATTTCTATTTCGCCTTTCCATTTCTTCTCTCAACTTTTCTCCACTTTCTTCTTCTTACTCAACAGTCCTTTTCAGGATTAACCACATAGTGAACCATAAGCCTTCTCAACGTTATAACTGCTGTATTTGTGAATACAGAATTTCATTTATCTTTCTTAAATGTATTGAGAGATTAAAAAAAAAATCTCCAAATGATGAGATCACTTTATACATAACATATGTAAACAGATTGGAATTCCACTGCTTTTATGTCTAGAGTCTCCATAAGATGTAATTAGGAAATATTTTAGAGTTTTAATGCAGTGCTTTTATTCCTGTTCATGGATGCAATCTTATCTTCTGTGCAGTTACCAGCGATCGCCATGGTAGCATTCTCCATGCTTCTCATTAGCGTCCTTATCCCAGCTGGTAAGTCCGCATCTATTTTATTTTTTTACCATATATATTTTCATCAGTATGTAGTGAAAAGGAATTACTATACATTACTATACATGTACTCATCTCGATATTCCTTGCCATGTTATTTTTATTCTCTAAAGCAGTAATATTTTCTTAAAATTGTTGGAATTCAAGATGAAGAAAGTGTAATGGAAAACCAGAAAAGCCAGAAAACAAAGTAAAGTATTTGCTAATTTAACAAAGAATGATTAAGAATACAAAATCCTCTCTTTAATACATCCTTGTTACTCTTTCTTTGATTATTTCCAGCTGAGCTCCATTTACAGATTGCATACATCCTGTTCTGGTTAGCTGCTACTATAATCTGTGTGGGTTTGATGGGAGTGTTTGGTATGGAGTTTGTTGATCAACCTAAGCTATCTCAGTCAAAGGTTAAGAGTGATTGAGTAACTAACTGTAGCACTCACGCTCTATCTCTCTCTCTCTCTCTCTCTTTGTCTCTCTCACTTTGTCTGTCTCCCACTATCATTCTCTGATGTCTGTTGCTCTATATTTATTTTCTCTCTCCTTTGTCTTTCTCTTTTTTTTCTCTCCATTTCCCTTCCTCCTCTGTTACTCTCTCAGTCTTCCTCTCTGTTGTCTGTTGCTCTCTCTCTCTCTCTCACCTCTGTTGCTCTCTCTCTCTCCGTCACTCTCTCACTGTGTTGTCTCTTGCTATATCCTGCTCCTCCCTCTCTCCCTCCCTCCCTCCCTCCCTCCCTCCCTCCCTTCACTCCTCTCTCTCCCTCTCTCTCTCTCTCTCTCTGTCATCAGGTTGAACCATTATGACCAAATAATGACTGCCTCTATCTCATCCAAGTGATTCACTGTCCTTTGAAAAAAAAAACACCTATAAATTATTTCTAAGTTTGGATCAGACTTTTAAAGAATATATGCATTGTCTTGCATACATTCCAACAGATATTTGTCATGGCAACTTTGAAAGTAGTCATTCAATTACTCTTTATGCAACATAAAATGGAAACATTAAAATGAATAATATATTTCATTCAGGGTTGTATTGTTAATTGAGAGACACCTTTAGGCAAAACAACATCAGTATATACGGGGGAAGTTGATTTAACTATTGGCAATTAGATATTTACTGCAACTATGTTGGAAAAAGGGTTTATCCCTAATCATGTGTTGCCAACGGGTAAACTTCATTGGAGAATCATTTGACAGTAACTTGTAAGTGCTACTACAAAGTAACTTTCTTTATGCTACTGTACCAGTGCGCTAAATAGTATGTATTAAACTATTGCTATCAGTGGATAACTGGATATGCAGAGTAACTGGAGAAAATGTTTGGTATAAATTGTGTCTCTGCAACAATGTAGAGTCATAGAGTGCAGACATTGTTTTGTTTGCAGCAGTTTTTCCTCTTACGATGTCTGTGATGAAATTGGCAAGGTGGTCATCGACTGCATTTTTTAGAAATCACCTATACCCATATCAGAGTAGCTCTATATTATTAAGAAAGTAGTTACTATAATAAAACAACCACAAGTTTTATTTCTGTGTCTAAAATGATGTAAACTGTATGAAAATTCTTGGTTCAAAACATGTTTTGAGAAGATGGAAAGCTAAGACATGTAGCATGGATGGACGTATGTATGTTCCTAAACTTTGTGAAATTCTTTCAATTTAAAAAAAAGAAAAGATGATCATGATTTTTTGCTTGTTTTTTATTATCTATATAAGATGAAGCTTGCATTCAGTAAGTCTGCTGTGTATTTCATTACCAAAGAAACTAATGAATTCATTCCCATACTAGCTTTAGTATGCAGCCATCATCACTGGGTTAAACCTGTCATATTTCTTTTTGGTCAATATTTTCAATATAATACTGTATTTTACATAGAAAGTCAGGGAATTCATTTAAGTATATTTCAATTTAGTCAACTGTAAAGCATTCCTGTGTCAAAAAATACAAAATGAATGTATTTGAGTAGCTTCACAATGCAGTATCTACATGTAGCTGTATAGATCATTCCAGTGCTATACACCGGTGTATATATATTTAGTCTTCACATTTTAGCTGATGATAATGTCTATTCGACAGTTTACCAATTCTTTGAATGTGCTGTAAATATGTCTGGATCTCGCTTTCTGCCAGAACTGCTGATGTGTATTCTTCTCACCTAGAAATTTGTTCTTTTTTCTTTGCCTCATCCCCCCCCCCTCCACACACACACACACACACACACACACTGTATGTTTGTATTTCTATCTCATTGTATATTTCACTGTATTTCTCTCACATTTTGGCATTTGAATCAATTCAGTATGCATATTTCTGTATTCTGTTTTGGAGATTTGATATGCCTGCTATATCCCCCAATTAAATATGTATAATGATTTCTTAGGAAAGGATCAAAATACCAGCTTTGAAATATGTAAATCATTGGATGCCCTCTGTACATGTATGTGCCAGTTTCTCCACATTGAAAAATCATTATGAGTTGGCTCTTATGTGTTCGTGGGACTTAAAAAGATGTACAGTTTATACCAGAATGCAACTTTGCAAGCGAAAGGAAAATAATTTGGACAAATCGTATGAATCATGTAACAAAATTTATGTGTGCTTAAGTCTTATAACTATTATAAAAATAAGTTTTCATTGGTTGTGTGGGTTGAAAACCTTTCTAGTTGTGTCCTGTCAATCTCAAAAATGTATATTTTAGGTGAAATGTGCTGTTTTGAAGATTAATATCTTTAAATTCAGATAAGATATGGTTAAACCTGCCAGTACATAATTACCCATGTTAATTTCCATCTTATGTTGCAATATGTTTTGCATATGCATGTTACTGAATAATTGTGTACCTACATACATAAAATGACCCTTACACATAGGTAATTTGACACAAATATTGTTTAGCATTGAATGGCATTATTATTGAAACAACTGTCTTGATTTGAATTTCATCTGTAAAATAGTTCTTGCCTGTGTTTTGTATAGTGGTGTAAGTAGATTGATTCTAAATTATGTTGAATATGATAGTATGGGATATAACTGACACAGCATTACATAAACAATTATTCTGCCATAACCATTGCTTACATGGTTCTATTTTAAGAATATAATACCTTTACTTTTGAACATAAAAATGATGTTGAACTATATGTGTAATCGAAAAACAGTTTCACTGTAACTTAAAGGTATTTCAGAATATTACTTCATCATTGTCCTTAACTGTAGATGAAGGATAAACTGATAGATATATATATTTGTTTTGTTTAAAGAATGATATCTATGATAATTTATTAGCCAAGATGTAGTAATTCTTTGATTGTTATTATAAAATCCGGGAACTATTTAGTTTATTTGATATTTGCATAAGATTAGATTGTTAATATTTAAATTTTGATGAAAGAGAAATTCAGAATTTGCACTTACTTGTATTTATGTTTGGTAGATAATATTTCTACCATATAAGAATGTAAATTTATTCTTACTGTATGTCATGCACATGTATTTTTATTATTGCCACTGCTCTTCCACAATTCGTGTCTTGTAAAATAAGGCACCAAAATCCTACATTTCGACATGTATTTGTTCATTTATATTGGCATGTGATGTCCTAGGTGTAATTATTTTCTGTAAACTTCAGTGAATGAATTATGAGTATTGATTTATTAAAAGCAGCAAAAGTAACTCTACCAACAGACAAGACCTATGATTGACCTAGATGTGAGCAAGTGTGTGTGTTTTTTTGTTTTTTGTTTTGTTGTTGTTGCCCACCAAAGGTGGAGGAAAAACTAAGGGACCCAAATGGCGTCTGTCATCTGTCACAAATGTGACAAATAACTTGGCACCTTTAAACGTATTGTGACCAAGTTTGGGTCGGAGATGCATTTGGGGGACCTTCACATTATGGTGCTCCAATGGGTAATGTGCAAAGGTCAGTTCAGTTCATATGTTAAATTTTACCAACAGACACTCTTGTCAGAGATAACTTGGCCTCTGTCACTTCCATCGCATCCAAACACTGGTCATAAATTCATTCAGGAAATCTTCATATTCTAATGATGTTGGAGGTCATGTCCTAAGGTGGAAGATACATATAGGTGGAAGATACATATAGGTGAAATGTAAGTTTTTACCAACATGACTCTCTTAACTAGAAACTTTACACACGTTCCAACTGCTACTAAATGGGGATGCTGTTTGGCAACATTCATGTCCTTGGGTGGTCACAGGTGGGCGAGACACAAACTGGCTATTAGTACTGCCTTGTTTTGTTGTTGATATCACAAGGAAAATTGTTCTGAAATCTTCATGTTTTAATTGAGTGAGAGGTCCTGATTGACTGCCCTAACACACTCGTTGATACTTGCAGAGATGTTTCTCTTGAAAGATGATTTACTATTTAGATTTGTGATAAGTAACTACCTTCTCAATGAAAACAACCCATGATATGGTCCAAAGCAATTTTTCATTGAATATTTCTAACAGTACTTTTTGTACCAAAATATACTCAGTATGATGAATTATATAATACCACGAATTACAAAATGAAATGTGCTCGGGTGCTGAGAAAGTGCGTTTACTGCCATTTTTGGCATTGCCCAATTCAAGAAACAACTGATATAATGTTAAGATAATAAACTGTGTTCGGAAACTAGTAGTTACTTTGAAATAAAGGAGTTGAGTCCTATCTGAACAAGTTTAACTGCTCTATTCAGAAAAAATAATCACGCCTCTTGAACCATTTCAAGAATTCAAAATCCTATCAAAGATGCATAATTTATTTAAACGGGTCCACATGAACGTGTAGGTGCTGGTTCCACAGATGAAACGTCTTGTTCTTCATTGTCCTATGATACCAAAGGATCCTCAGTGGGTTAGAGTCGCGTCCGATATACTTGCGACTCACTGCGTCACACGCACTGGAAAGCTGACGGAAAGTGGCCCGTACGGACAGCTCGCCCGTGCGCACAATGTTAGAGACGTCGCCAAACTTGATGAGTTCTGAATAGACCGCGTCTAGAGGATAACCATGTTCCCACTTCTTTACGTGCCATCTGTTTCGAAGGGATGTGAATCATAAATTGTTGTGATGAAAATATTGTCATCGCCAATAACACCAAATCAACAGGATTGGCACCTTCCAGATATAAAATGTATGCCCTAAATTGATAAGCAGTGTAACGTGGTTCCTTTCATTAACAGGCCACTGGTCGTTATGGGGAAGCGGGCGAGGACTCACACAAAAAATCATATGGCCGTTCCCTCACTTTAAAACAAAAGTTGATTTAGCCGTAATACAGGAATCGTTCAATTTTATGGTTTCAAAATTCTCACCACCTCTCTGGATCCACATTGATAATGGCGACTGAGCTTGGGAGGCTATATGAGGAAATATATAGTTTTCCGTATAATTTTCTCGTGTTCCTCTCTCCCGTCTCTTCCCCCTTTCCTTCTCTCTCTTGCTCATTTTCGGTCATTCGATGGGGGAGGGGGAGGGGACCTACAGCTACGGCACATATCCTAATAACATTCCATAACCTATACGATTAATGACGATAACTAATATTTTGATCACATCAGTGCACTACATCTACCGTAGATGTAGACATACTTTTCAATTAAGTGTCAATTTCGGATGAATTCAAACGATAATGGTGTTGGTAAACGTGTTATAAATCATTGACTCATAGGCCCTGTACATAATTTCACTTTGAAATTTAAAAAGTAGAGATTCAAACATAATTTGGCAGTGGCGTAGTTACTTTTGGTCCCCATCAAGTGGCAAAAAAGCCATGAAAGGGAAGAGAGATATAATAGAGAGAGTGAGAGAGATCGAGAAAGATTATGATACATGCCCCTTGCTTCCATTACCGTGATTATTTGAACAATATATGCTACCACTCTGTCTTTGGACATTATTTAGATTCTAGAACAAAAGGAAACTATATGACGTCGAAATGCTCATACAGAGACCAAGGCGACGTCGACTCACCTCACGATGACGGTAGATAGAGGAACCTGTGCCCTCGAGTTCTTGACGACGTCCTGCTTGATGGATTGCATGAGTACATCGGGTTGATATGGCATACGAACCGCTTGTTGAGCGGGTAGGCACGCGTCGAAGCGGTGATCGCAGAACGGACGAGTCGCAGCTTGAAGTTGATGTTCGTGGTTCGCCTTGTAAACGGCCATGTGAAGGCGACGGCATTGAATAGTGGAGGGTTTGGTTTTATCAGCTTGCATGAGAATATTTAGAATAATTATGTATTGGTATGTTATGAAGAAAACTTTATTCATGGTCAAGATTGGGGGAATTTGGGCGAGGGGAAATGAAGCAGTTTCATCGAAGCAGAATAAATGTACTTACAATAATCAATCTAAGCCGGTTTAAAAAAATCATTCTGCAACAAAAAGCGAGTTCCTTGAAGAGCTTCCTATGGTAGACTTGATTTGGTTTGATTAAATTAATTCAGTTAGATCATTTGTGTTCCCAAAACTTACGTGACATATTGAGGATAAACAATATACATATACATGTAATAGCGATAGATGTTAGCTCAGTAAGCTAAAGTAATGCTCTTGGCATGCTTGGGGTGTATTCTGAGATTCAATTTATCTCAGATAAAATCTGAGATTTTAAGTCAGTGAGATAAAATACCCTTAAAATCTTTCAAATTCGGAACCATTTTAGCGAGATTTTACCTCATCTAAGACACGCCTATTTATGATACCATAACCAATAAGAAATGTCGTTAGATTTCACTTTCATCATGCTCGGCCAATAGAATTGCTCTCTGCCAGTCTCCGGGGTAACAGCGCTAATGATTATCCTTTAATTTTCAATACGCGTGCCTCAAAGCGCAAACGCTCTTTTGCTAGGATTTCCTTGAAAATGACTGGGGTACTTTCTGAGGTTTTAGAACATCATCACAAGCATTATTACAAGTGTGATACTAGTTGGCAAAAATCGTGAAATAAAATTCGATAATCATAAGAGAATGTTGCTTGAGAAATATGGTCAGTCCTCAATATCTTTTTGTTTATTTTTGACCGCACGACTATAGCACCATACTTGTCCAAAAATATCGCACTCACCATGCGTCCTAGACATAAAATTGCCCCTACCCTATTTTAAGTTCTATTTTATCTTTCCAACTATCATGCGTACAACATGTATAAGCACGAAAGAAGTACGAGACTGAGAAAAAAATATAACATTTAAAAAATTAGAGATAAAGATAAAATGGTGCCGGAATACCACCCCTGGCCTTTAAACTGGTATCCCAGTGATGATGAGGTCGATTGAAATAACAAATTACATTATTTTTTTTACTGTGAACGTTTTGCTTATGACATAAAAAGACATCATTAATTTTCATCTTCACTTCACTTTTAAACTCCAAATAATGAAAAAAAAATCGTCTCTGTCTTTACCATTGTCACAGTCAAGATGTGATGGGACGGAAATGGCTCCATTTTTCCTACACCAAGGACAACCCAACATCTTTTTGGATCCTTCATAAAGTCGTTCAAAGACTCGTTGTTGCTCTCGTCCTACCAAATGATGACGTGGAATACGTACCGGTGGATACCAGTGTTTAACGGCATCGGTTAACATAGTTTTCTTGTCGGGAGGACGAACAATTAAAGCATCCTGCATGATGAACGAAGATTTCTCCATTTTCGTTCGTAAAGGTCGTCTGCTTTGGGTTTTTGTTTTGTTCTTTTATACTTGATTTTAAATCACGAAATTATCAATGTTAAGAACTTGTACCATCATATCCCACATCCTAAGTCACTAGCAAATATATATATTTTTTTCTGTTATGTTTTGTTTTGTTTTCTACAAGGTAACTAGGTAAATTTACGTGGCGGCTAGGCAGCATGGATGTCATTTATGACGTCATAAAAGAAATAAAGATTAGATTTGATGCGGCGCGTATGACGTCACAATGTCCGAAATGCAGTTTTGCTTACGGAAAGTTTGTTGAACTCACTGACGTCACAGTCATACGCGCAATAAATGTAACGTCATGAGGTCAGAGATGCAGTTTTGTTGATGGGCAAAGTTCGTTGAACTCACTGACCTAGTTCTGAATGTATGATCAATCAGTGGTCAGTCAGTAAGCAGTCTCTAGCCCGCTCTAGTCACGGCACCCCGCCCCAAGATTGACACGATTTCATCTAATTGTATGAATGGCCCATTCAGCTATTGTAGGTCTTGTATTCTTATAAACTATGGCCGTATTATATATTCATTTTAGTTACTGATTCAATGGCTATGTCCAAATTATATATTTTATCATAGTTTCTCCAGATCTAGTCGAGCTAGATATAATGGTTTCAATGATTTATTTCAAGCAAAGACAACACTGAGTATGTTTCTATCGTTTGAAACTGATCCCGGCCGGCCTGCCATGTCTGATAAATACCGTACCATATTTTGAACAAATACATTATGAATTAAAAGTTAAAAGATGAATAATGAGGCAGATTCACAAACTCGCATTTCATGATATTATCAATTGTATTTTTGTTAAATGACGAATAATACTCCTAAAACTTAGTACGGCATCCTCACCATCAACCTCATCAATCCCTCTCCTCCAGTCATCATTTCCATCATCACCACTAACCTAACATAATCATCACCATCATCACAATTTAATGAAAGTTTTATCACAGTTTATCAAAGCAGGAAATGACGAGGGCAGGATAAAACCATAGTACATTGAACATTTAGAAACTTCCGATAACCATTCAGCCCTAAAACTTGGGCAATCACCATTTGCTTTATAAGAAAAGTTTGACTGCTCCGTCGATTCTCTATATCATATTTGGTTATTTTAAATACAGTATTAAAGGAAATAGTATAAGCGGTAATACTGATGGGAACACTAACTAGTTTGTGATATTCTTGGTTGAACGTAGAATTCCTTTTTACTGACTCGCACTGGGGGGGGGGGGGGGGGGGGGGGGGGGGGGGTAGAGGGAAAAAAAAAAAAGTTCACTTATACAAAATAAAACCCATTCATAGAACAAAGCTTAATGTTTATACACTTTATTTTCATCATTAAATGCATAAAAGTACAAGTATTTCCAGTTGTCTAGTATTGTTAATTTGAGAAGTGCCACACATTATTTTTAGTACAAAACCTTTGCAAAAATTATTTCTTTTCTCATAATCATAGTACAATTTCTTTCCTAATAATGTCTTACACAATAGTACTTAATATCATAGATTTCTGGTATTAGTGCATTAATTATCTATATAACATTTGAGTTGCTAATCATTATCTATACAGGAACTAAACTACTATTGTAAGAAATAGCAAAATAAACAGCGAGTCCATATGATTCTTCACATCAAAAGAAACAAAGTTATTTCTACATAAACACACCTGCTGTGTTTTATATAGTGCACAGCCCGTAAAAGTATACCTGACTTTAGCAGTCTAATATGAAAAACATTCATAACCATGTCGGCTTTCAAAATGAATGTGTGGTATAGAAAAGGCATTTTCTCTGCCTTCTCAGATGGCCGAGTACAGGTTTTAAAAAATCATTGTCAAAATCTACTTTTGCGCAAGATTTTTACACTATATATATTTATGTATATCCTTTTTTCATAACACTGCTAAGTCGTCCAAGATGACAGAATTTTATGTGATTATCAATGGAAAGCAAATAATCTCTTCTTGAACATGCAATCATTTCAAGAGTCATGATAAATCCCTTTTCATGCTATGCGATCAAAGTTGGGAATATCTTTCAGGTATATGCTGCATTTTGTTAAAAATATACATTGCACTAACACTAAATAATCTTAGTAAAAAGTCAAGTCAAACAAAAATGTTATTCTTTAAACATTATAGGAAATCAATTTTGATCAAATCATATAAACATGCAAAATAAATATCAATCTGGTTGATATATCTCTTGATTATAAAATATAGCACAATTCTATAAAAGTATATAGTTAAGGCTGTATATATGAAACAAATTATACATATACTTGTACTCTCTTACCGGTGGAATGATATACAATATAGATAACAGTATAAGGAAATCCTACATGTAATGCCATGCATTTCAAAACTCATAAATATTCTACTTCTTCTGCTTTCTTCACCAATTTTGTTACCTTTCAGTGAATATTTGGTTGATACATGTATCTGTAAAGCAAATATTCACTTTATTAAACAATATAAAAATAGCAGTTTGGAGCTTTTTGGAATATGTTACACGGTTTCAGCTCTGCTTTCATCATACATGTATATTGCTAAAAGGACTTTTTTATCCATTGAGAGCGATATCTGCAAATAAAATCAAATCAATGGAATATATTTCCATGGGGTTGGTAAAGAGGAAGAAATATTTTACCAGCATCTCTCTGTGTACACAAAAAGTAAAAAACAAAAATAAAAACAAAAATATGCCTTCTTAAAAAATGAAATGACTCATAAAAGTACTGAAAACAATATGTTTTCTTTATCCTTTCGATTGCAAAAATGGCATTTTTGTTTCAAATTTCATTGAGTTAGTTTTGAAACCATAACTGATAGTTATTCATAAGCACATATTGATTAGTTTATAATTTCATATTAGTATTACCATTATTTCTGCTTAATATGAATCAGTAATACTTATTGTACTGTTTTATGTAGGCACTGAAACAGAGAAAATTTGAAATTGCATAATAAATCAATACAACATGCTTGTTTTAAGCACATATTTCACAGTTACAAACCTCCCACCTTAGATATTTTCAAGAACCAAATATGTACATGAATTTCCCCAAGGGATGAATGTTGCATAGAATAAGAACGAAGTACCATAAAGATGTTCATTTTCCTACAAACCTTCTATTGCCCTGAATAACTTCATGATATCATAATTATTGGACTGAATTCCATAAACAAAATGAAACAGACTAGACTGAATAAAAGTAGGTATATGATCAACAAATAATTTCACCTTCATCACAACAAAACTACTATAGTATAAATCAAATGGAGAATGAAGATTTATCAAATTATGCTTTTTCAATAAGAGACAATTTCCTTGATGTTGTGCCCTTTTCAATGAAAACAAATTTAGAGTTGTATATGGCTATATCACACCAAGTTGTCCAGTACTTCTTAAAACCTGCTTATTAAGCTGAGTTTATACCAATAACAGAGTGAGTGAAGTAATCCCAACAGAGTTGATAAATACATTCTTTGTTAATGTTGTTTTTGCTTTTGTTTAATAATAATAATAATAATAGTGGGTTCTTGTATAGCGCACATGTATGTCAGACTTGACACTCCTGGCGCTCCATAATTGTTACCCTGGCTTTAGCATGACTGCACTTACGGTGCTCTAGCATTTCAAGGAATTAATTCCTGCCAAAATCTTTCAGCTGGTAGTACGGATATTCACTATTATTTTAGGTAACGGTAATCAAAACCGTACAAAACAGTACATAATATTTATTTCCATGCCTTAATTACAACTGTACATGATTTGTGCGATTTTCTAGGCAATATACCCATTAATAAAAATAATCATGATTTACTATTGACAATGCTTGTTACTTGCTTTCAATATCATGATTACAACTGTTCATGATTCATGCTACTTCCCTAACTTTGAGCAAATCAGTAGTGGCAATATGTCCACTACATATGAAAATTATTTTCACCATTATTTAATTTATGAATTCACTTAGGGAGAATTTTGAAATCTACTGAATTACTGAGTTTCCTCTTCATAAGGAAAAACATTTTAAACTATGAGATGACCAATATGCCAACAGCACTTTGCATCAAAAAATAGAATATTGTAGAAAGAAACAAGATTTGGAGGGAAATATGCAGTACTCTGCATCATCATTGCTTCCAGACAGTTAGAATTTACAATGTAATCTCAACCAGAACTCAACATAATCTTGAAATTATGAGCTACTGCCCTTCTGCCTCTTTGCAGATGATACAAGTATATCACTGCTTGTCACTACCGCTGTGTAGTACTGAAACATGTTATTACCTAAGATATAGTATCAACAAAAATATACTCAAAACAAAAGGATAGAAAATTTTTCACAGATATACATTTCTCTGATTATCATCTGTACAACAATTTGAATGAGTTTTAAACCGAGTTGTCTTGTGTGCTGGTGCATGTTTTGAACATTGATTAGTGCTTACAATATACCTTGCATATCACATTTATCATCAAATAGCTTTTATTTCTGCATTCTCACAGCAACAGAAAAGAGGAATGGTATAAGCTAACATATATCCTGATAGAGTTATTTCCTAAATCTCTATTACAATATATTCGTGGCACAGACATTAAATTCTATAACAATCTCAAGAACACAAGTACAGTGCTACAAAGCACACAACTTTACTCACATACCATGGTGTATATTTCACACACAATGCATTTTATTAAACAATCCACTCTCTGCAGCAAATGACCATTTTACTATGCTTGAAATCCTTTCATAGTACACTGTAAATACCGGTATGCATATCATGAAGGAATTTTGCATCGATTGTATTAAATATAAAAAACACACCATTCTTGTCGCACCATAATGTAAATAATTATCAGTACATCTGGAAAAATAATGATAAAAATTATAACATTCCCATTTTGTATTGCAGTACAGGGTGCTTAAGGTGCTAAATTCTTAGCCTCTTTTAGACAGGCTACCGATTCCTGTGATCATTATCATCTTCCGTCAAGTGTTTAAGCCACTCAAATGAGACTGAACCCATAGACTATGGGAACCAGATGGCTCCTGTATTAAGCCTATGAGAGTTAAAGAATTCAGTAGTCAACGGGTTAACCCCACTTTATTTATAAAATCATGAAAAGAAGTGAATTTATATTCAACAAGATTCTGCCCCCCCCCCCCAATAAAGTTAAATGAACTTTTTCAATTATATTCCTGATTCATTAATCCATTCTACAGATGATTCCAAATCAAAATCAGTTCCTAATCTTTCTACATTCAGACAAATAATTCAACAACCGAAAGACAGCTAGGCCAGTCTCCTTCCTACTCCCCGAAAGACAAGAACTTCTTACCTACACAACAATATGACAAAGAAAGACAAACAGAAAAGTAGGATTCTACAACAAATGATTGTTATTATTACGAAACGTATTGGCGTGTCGTTTTCCTCACAACTGTTAGTCACACCCCTAAAACGGTTTACATAAATGTACAGCGCAAAGGCGAGTTCCCATTCTGCACATGGTACCTACAGCATAACTTTCTTCAATTGATTGGCAATCTCAGAATTCAACCTTGTTTTAGCCATCCACTTTGTGATGATATCACTTTACAGAAGTTTGAAAGACAATATTTTGATCATCACCATCGTATACTGTTGATGGAAGGTAAAAAAGAAAAAAAAACTAGAATTGCAACGACATGCGTCAGAGAGACAAAGAGTTTGATTATGTCTAAAAGATGGTCTCTTTGTCTTTCGGTTTTTCGTTCTCGACTGAGAATTGGACATCTTCTGGTGCTCTGTTCTGGTCGTTGCCTCCAGCTGATGCTTCAGTGACATCCATTTTGGCTGGTCCTGCATCAGCACCAGCATTATCTTTATCATCTACATTACATTGACATGGAAAATAAAGAGGGAAAAAATGAGTTAAGGAGAGAATGGAAACACAAAATGAAAAATGTTTGTCTTACTGACGTTACATCATCGGAGACTCAAACATATATTTCATATCAACTGAGAGAGATCAATTTCCAAAGTTGTGAGCTGATGAGATTTGGAAAAAGATGAGCATTCTCCTGGATTAGGCTTGACATATTGCTACCTGGTCTTGAAAGTAAAAATTAATCTTTCTTTCTGCAAGATTCCTACTACCTAGATTAGACACTGAAATGATGAAACAGTCAGTCAGATTGTACTACAAGATTACATCACCAGAAATTTATAGCCCATTTGTCCCACACATAATTCTTGCCACTGGCTTTTGCTAATACAGGCAGCTTTTATTGTTCAAGAGTGTATTTTTTTTATTTTTTATTTTTTACTTTATAAGCAACATTCAAACTCAAGAGAGTGACAAACTGAACTACTACAACAAGATAATCCAGTCACAAAATGACAGACTGCATGATAACAGCTTTCCACATTGTGCATAGACATTGATTTACAAGTAAAACCCCCCAAAATAGGGGGAAAAAATTAAAAGAAAAGTTCTTAAATTTTAGCCTGCATTTTTGCACACTGATTTCTGCCACTCTAGCTTGGATTTGTGCAAGCATTCTTTTTTAATGTGACAAAGAACGACATATTTTGGTCTACAGTGACAAGGCAACATTGAGTGTTCAACATAAACACAGATTACATTTTTTGGTGGCTTGCTTATCAGCAATAAGTATGTCACTATTAAACATGCCTGTATAGGAAACAGGACTGCTTATCATACTTTGCGTCATATGGGTGTACTTTCATACAGGATGTATGGAGAAACAGTAGATAAACTTGTTTCCTCGTGAAGTAGCAAACATCAACAGAAGAGCAGTAGGAAGCTAGAGGTAGATCAATTTTAATGTAACATATACTGTGCTTTCATGTAAGGATCAGTCTGATATTTTCCTGAAATGTAACATATACTCTTGATTTACTGATCAAACTCATCTTGTTTTACACACTCATTCTCATCCAGGCATGATCATTGCAGATCTTATTACTTACCTTTCTATTTCAAAGTAAAAAATCACAAACTGTTCTGCAAAATTACTTGCTTAGTCAAGTTTAATGTTGAAGTGGAATTATGACTATGCATATTAGACAACCAGTACATGTAGTTCTCGTATAAAATGCAAAAAAAGAGTGTGAGGTTACTCAACCAAATATCCAATAAATGTGCATGAATATGTTAATAGTTGTTTTAATCCCACAAACACCAATATCTATTATCATCGTGTTAGAGTAATGTTTCATGCAGTTAGTAAATCAGCTTTCCCACTGTGTACATTAGATGAAAGAGGCAACATTTATCATATTGTGGATTCCATGCATCCTCTGAATACTTGTGATACCCTCCAGTCAGAATATTTCTTCTTCTTTCTTTGGAGCCAGATGAAATATATTCTGAAAGGATTCTTTGACCAACACATTCTTTGAAAAAAAATATTATTGCATTTCATTCAGTATAAAGGATTCAGTTGGGTAGACTAGGACAAACTAAGTATAAGAATCAATTTAGAATGTTTACTATTGGAAGCTTTTCTTTGTTATACATTACACAACAATCACCCAAATTCACCTGATTATTTTTACAAGGGTTATATAGAGCGACAACTAAAGTAATCAAGAAAAATATCAAAAGTTATAGAACAAGCTAGCATTTAAAATATTAATCCAGTTGTATATTTTCTTGAGTAGACTTGTCACGGTGTGCAAACGCACACACTGTAAATAAAGGAAAGTGATTACAAATTCAGTTGAATTTAGAAGATCCCATTATTATGTAATCACAACGAGGTGTTTGGTGATATTAAGTGTTGAGTAAGAACTAGAGTCATAATCTGGACTTTTAACACAAATACCTTGAACACTCCTATGCACTTACTGCCTTTTGGCGACGTTGCCGATTTGACGCTGAAATATATACCCTGATCACTGTCCTTGCTCGGCGTTTGTGGCGTGACGGTAATGGTGGGAACAGGGCCTGTTATGCTTTTCCTGTATACCTCTGTTCACATCAAAGCGTTAAGCACAGCAGTGTGAACACAGCAAAAATCAACAGCTCAATTGTAAACAGGGTGGGGTAAGGTAACATATATGGGAAACAAACACAATGGTAAAAGAAAAAGCATGCATGAAAGGAAGGTATGGTAACATGATGATTTCATTTTATAGCAAACTCATTTGTTTCAAGTTTCCACAAATTTGTATATTTTGTAAGCAGTGAAAAAAACAAACAGCTGATAACAGATACTTTTGTGAGTCTTAAATAGAGATATCAACAAGCAACATAATTTTCATGTTTTCATGAACTTCTATTTTCTATGCAAAACAAAAAAAAACATATTAATTTTGTTAATGAATGACAGCATATTGCACGACAATTAGCAACTATTCCAATAAAGCTTTATTGATCACCATATCATCTCTATTTTCAGATTAAAACATAAAACACAATAGTTTCAAGTGGTAATTAAAACCAGAATGAGGTTTCCCATGACAGGAAATGAGCAGAAACAAGATTTTGTCATAGAAAAGACAGACCAAAGGGGAATTGGATTAAAATGCACATTTGTCATGTCACACATACAGAGAAATGAAGAAGAAAGGCTTTTAATAAAACAGGACATTAATAATCACATGTGGGCAACACTGGTGTACATTCTGCTTATTTATTGAATTTGTATGCTTGGTAGTGTAACAGAAACACGAGGAAAAAAACCCTGCGATTCTAAATAAACAAGCAAATTAAATGCATTTATGAAATCAGCAAATGAAACTGCCCAAAAGCATGCATCAAATGTAAATTAGTCAACCAAAATTGTAGCATGAACTTTATTAAGCAAATAAAAGGGCTGTCAAATGCAGTGAATTTCAAAATGAGAACTGTGTCATGTAATGGCTTCCTGAACATGCTTTCTCACCCTAGATGACGGGGTAGCAATTTCCTGAACAATGTTTTACCTGGCATCTAAGATCTCCTAAGCTTCCATCGTAACGATTGTGAACTGTGAATGACATTCTATGCTATCATAGCTCAAATTTGGGGGAAACCTCTTTCCTCATTTATTTGAGCTTACTCCAAAAACATAACATGTCTGGAAGTCTTCTACTGGGATCAAATTGTGGAAAAATCTATTTTTGAAAGGAAACCTTACATTGAAAAGTTTGAAGTAAAAACAAGAACTTATCCAGTTTCAGAGTATCCTAGTAACTATACTATTTATGTTGGCCAAACAAAAGTATAGAAATCAAAGCATGAACTTTGTTCTACATATTTGACAATTTTTCTTTTTTGATTGTGTTGGTTATCTTGGTGGACACACAGAAATGATTTTCTATGATGGTAATTTAAATGTTCGATAGTACCTTTAACAGAAAAACCATACCATTCCATTTCAACACAGAAAAAAAGATGCCAGCTAAAACTTGGTCAGGAACAGAAATCCCATGAAATTTTTGAGAACCATGCCATTCCCAATGATTCATTTTAGCCAAATCTGTCTCACTGTGTCTCCTACCTTTGACGTGAGAATCAGCGTCCAATTTATTATCGCTACGGCTCTTGAACATGTTACGTAGATTGGACCCGGATCGCTTACGACCGTTGGACGCCTTCTGAGTTCGGTTCATCCGCAATTTCTTCGTCTTGTGACGATGCAGAATGTGAAGGCTACGCTCTGCCAGAGGTTTGACCTCTTTGTCTTCGACCTCCTCGTCGTCCAAGAAGTAACGGGACTGACGCACAGTGTGCTGAAGGGTTGAATTAAATGCAAAACATTTCAAACAGTGGAGAGACAATCTCAAATTACACACCTAGTATCCTTCCCAGGATCCAGGTACAATCACTCAGCATGCAATTTTTTTACACTAATCAAATTCCTAACTCTAACACTGACCATTTACCTATATAACCCTAACCCTGAAAGCTATAGGCCCAACCTAACCTAGAACCACATTACAACCCAAGCTTTATCCTTACATACTCATCAAGTCCACATTCCACCAAAGCAAATGTTGGATCAACCTTATAATAGCTTTACATCAACTAGATTTTATGGCATTATGTTCAGTGCTGGATCAAGGATTTTAATATGGGGTTGGCGTACACACCTCTGTCACATCTGATTTTATAGGAGTTGCTCCCCCACCCCCCTTCCCCATAGAGGGTCAAACATAAAACCTGAAATGTGCATGTTATAGGAAGTTGATCATGAAGTAGATGGGATGTGCTTCTCCCTGTTCTCAATATCTAAAGAAATTAATCAATATGCCCAAAAGGAGGGCAACTCTTACAATGTCAACATGTCATCTGTCTCTCAAGTTCTTTAAGAGAACAGTGTGTATTGATAAATTCAAATGGAGGATAGGGTTCAAGTTGCAATGAATGTTTGTAGACTTTAACAAGAATTGTATAATAGTAAACCAAATGAGAATGCAGAATCAAGGGAAAGGGAATGGTGTCATCAAAATCAGATAAGAAATGGTCAAAAATAAAAACCATCAGTCAAAAATAAATAAAAATATTATTTCAGTGGTTTAAAAAAGAGATACCAAGAACCACTAACAAGAAGAGCATTCACCAAGTGGTCCATTTTCCATTGAGAAATCTCTTGCAAAAAAAATTTACACCCTTCACGTAAACTCCAGTGACAGACTGATGAAACAAAACATCAAACAAAATAGGTTTCCCTAATCTTAAATGATACGATGTAGTACTCCATTTAGCAGAAAAAGAAATGTAAGAGTAGAACTTACAATACCATTTGAAACAAAACATAGGAACCAGACAAGCTCACAGATGCAATAAACACATCTCTGACTTTTACCAGTGACATTATTGACCGGGGAAATTCATGCAATATTGTCTGTTTAAATTGGTATAAGAGAAGATACAAAGAAAGATAACACAATAATAATCAAATCCCATCTTCTGAAAATGGTCAAAGTACAAAAAAAAAAAAATCAATAAAATGACGCTGGGCATTACACTTGAAACAAAAAGAAGAACAATCGAGTGATGTTGGCTACTCCTTGTTTACTGTTCAAAAGAACTGAGTTCAATTGATTCAGGAATACTTACCAGACCAGTATGAAATTTATCAGAGAAAAATCATATGTAGACAAAGTGGTATAGAGTCAACATGTATATTGTCTTCTCTTCAAATACAGTGAGCAAATAATAAACAATAAAATCTTTTTAATTTTTATTATCAGTAAACATTCTGTTCATTCTATTGCAGACCACTTGACTGTAATGTATGTCCAACAGTGGGAATTTTACGGCAGTATGAAGATGTATTGTAACAAAGTGCAAGATCGTGACCACAAGCAGTTTGGATATCCACACCCTACCTGACCGCATGTAAACAAGAACCCTGCGAAGTGTAGATGATCAATCTACAGTGCGCATGTGATCGAAACAATAGAGCGCATGCTCCATATACAATCACAAGTGATCATCTTATAGGTTATATCGAAATTAGCAAACGGCGACAGTCTTTACTAAAATACATTTTGACATGATTATTAAAAACAAAGTTCAGTAAAGCCTATCATATTTTTTTAAAAGAGATTTGTATTCCTTTTGTGGATTGGGGTGACATATATTGGTGGTATTCGTATCAAACATTTTCAAATAAATACATGTATAAATAAACATCAAAGCTGGCATGTTATAAAGGC